>CM053590.1:24722279-24810539 GCA_028646515.1 Pseudochirops corinnae | reverse complement strand
TTCTTTCTTTCTTTCTTTCTTTCTTTCTTTCTTTCTTTCTTTCTTTCTTTCTTTCTCTGAGAGAGCCAAAAGGCCCTCACCTTGGAGATAATTGAAGAACATTACAAAAAAGCAAAACTGAGATTTAAAAGTCATTTCAGATCCAGCTGTTTGTGTGTAGTCAGATCATTGACTAGTTCAGACAAAGATAAATTCACACAAAATTAGAAGTGATCAAGATAAGAAAACACTTTATCTAATTCCGATGTCAACCCAACCTATTTTTAAAAATCATGAACTATTAGAAATCGGCAACAGAAAAATGTAAAGTCATTAACTCTGATTATCACTATTTCTTAGAGAAATTTAACCAGTACATAATAGTCACCATAGTGAGGAGGCCAAAAGAAGTCAGAAACAGGTCATCCAGCAGACAAATGAGTTTCTAGCCAAGCACAAAGATACAAGTTCAATTGCAAAACATTACCCAAGAGGAAAATAGAAGATTATGAATAATATTAACTCACAAAACAACAAAAAAGTAGTGAAGGGGAAAATCAAACCTGTAATAAATGTAGCACAAGATGCTTAAAAAAAAACAAACCAAAAAAGGTTTGCTCCCGAGACCATTTATATGTGAAACTAGAAATAATTATAAATAATCATGAAATGGAACAGATTTGCCAGTGATTTTATAATTATTTCTTCTCATCATCCATGGTGGTGGAGCTACCCAATTGTACTATAAGACACCAGTAGCCAGAAATAGGATTTAAAGAAAAAAAATTGGGAGTGACCACATATGTAAAGAAGACCGTGCAAGAGATGACACAAATTTTAAAGCATTTAGTGTTGTTCTAAGTAGAGATGATCCCAAAAGAAAGAAAAGATCACAAAATATGGTGGATGGTAGATGGTAAATGGTAGAAATACCCTGACCTTCATCACCATCTCCAATGGCAACTGAGAAGCCAACTACTCATTGCCACTGTTTTCTTTCTCATCTCTCTGGAGAGGTAGCCATGAATCCTGGATATAGAGTTAGCCTGGTTCAAGTTTCAACTCTGACACTAACTGACTGTAATTATAGGCAAGGCACTTAATGTCTCAGGGTTCTAAGTGATTCTTTAAGTTTCAGAGAAAGTGAAGGTGGGTTCAGAGAAGGAATTTCTTTATCCAGTAGTTCTCCATGTCAGAGGAATCACAGAACCAGGCACTACCTCTAACCTTTGTCTCAACAAAATCTTTATAGGAAGGGTCTGTGCACATACGCTATCTTTGATGATAATATGAGTAGCGAAGAGGTAGGTTTTTAACCAATGGTTTTCCATAGCACACCAAAATCTACAGTCATAAAAGAAACATAGCATAAAGATTATATTATGCTATGTTTATTTTCATAAATGTCATATGTATTTTTTAATTTATTAAGCATTTAAATTTTTTCTCCCTCTCACTTCCTCCTACCCCCTGAGAGGGGAAAAAAGCATAGACAAGCAAAACAAATTCCCATGTTGGTCACATCTAAAATTGAATTTCTCATGCAGTATATTAGCCCATCATCTCTCTGTCATGAAGTGAGTAGAATTCATCACCAGTCCTCTGGAAACATGATTCATCATCAAATTGATCAGAATACACAGTCTTTCAGAATTGTTTGCTTTTGCAATATTGATGTTACAGTATAAATTGTTCTCGTGATTTTGCTCACTTCACTTTGAGTCGGTTCATACAAATCTTCCCAGGTCTCTTTTCATTTCAATGCACAATAATATTTCATTACAATCATAAACATTCAACTGCTCTTCAATTGATGGACATTCTTTTATTTTCTGGTTCTTTGCCACTACTGAAAGAACTACCATAAGTATTTTTTGTGTATGTCAGAACTTTTACTCTTTAATGGGCAGGCACACTTTAGTAAATTTTCAGGACCCTGGACCTCAGTTTATCTGAGACAATGCCCATTCAATGACCAAAGACTATTTAGAAAGAGGTCATCCACTGCATCATGGACCATTGCCAGTCAGTTTGACTTTTGTCTTGCCACTGGATTTCTATGACTCTGGAAAAGAGAGTGCAGCTGATGATTTGGTACAACTCTGCTTCAGTTAAATCCAGTTCACATGCAAATCAAGACATCACACTCATGATGTCATGGGTCCTCTTCAAAAGTGAGAGATAAACAACAACAATTTTTCAGGCATAATCTCACAATTGTTTTCCAGAATGATTGGGCCAATTAATAGTTCCACCAAACAGGGCATCAATGTGATGGTTTTCCCACAGCCCCATCAACATTTCTCATTTTCTGTTTCTGTCATCTTTGCCAATCGGATGGGCCTAAGATAGAACCTGAGAACTGCTTAAATTTCCATTTCTCTTATTATTGGTTAATTGAAACTTTTAAAAAATATATGGCTATTTATAGCAAGAATTTCTTCTCTGAGACCTGCCTGTTTGTATTTCTAGATTATTTATCAATTGGAGAGAGGCTCTCATTCTTATAAATTTGAAGCAGTTCCTTATATATATTAGAAAAGAGATCTTTATCAGAAAAATTTGTTGCAATTCTTCCCCCCCCTTTTTTTTTTTAACAATTTATCTTCTAATCTTAGCTACAGTATATTTGTTCATGCAAAATCTTTTTAAAATCCTATGTAATCAAAATTATCCATCTTACCTGCTGTGATTCTCTCTATCCTACTACCTATGGTATTTTGAAAAGTAATTTCTTTAATTTTTCTTTAATTTTTGTTAGGACCTGCATCTATTTGGAGTTTATCTCAGTTTAATATCTGAGCTGTTGGTCTAAATGACTTGCTATTTTCTAGTTTTCCCAATAGCTTTTGTCATATAGTGAGCCCTTCCCCCTACTAGCTGGAATATTTGGACTTATCCACACAGGGTACCAGATTTGTCTTCTGTAGGTTGTATATCTAATCTGTCCCACTGATCAGTCTCCCTATTTTCTTGTTCTTTAATTGTTTTTTTCGTCACATCAAACTCTTTGTGACTCCATTTAGGGTTTCTTGGCAGATGTACTGGACTGGTTAGCCATTTCCTTCTGCAGCTCATACTACAGATGAGGAAACTGAGGAAAATGGGGTTAAGTGACTTGCCCAGGGTCACACAGCCATTATGTATCTGAACTCAGGTCTTCCTGATTCCAGGCCTAGTGCTCTATCCACTGTACCACCTTACTAGCCATTTTCTAACCAAAACCAAATTGTTTTGAGAATTATTGGTTTATAATACAGTTTGATATCTGGTCCCAATAGCCTCCTTCCTTTCCACTTTTCTTTTTCATTATTTCCCTTGAGATAATGACATTTTTTGCTTCCAGATTAATTTCAGTGTAATTTTTTCTATTGTTTGTTGATTATAAAGAAGCATTTGGCCCATTAAAGTAAAATGAAGTCTACAAAGATCTAATGTACAGAGTAGTAAAAAAAAAAAAAAAAAAGGCCCTGTGATTTAAGGATGCATTAATAAAGGCAGAGGGTCCACAACCAGAGAGAATTAGCTGAAGATATTGAAGATGCTTAGCAGGAAGGGGCAAAAAGAGTTCAGGGAGATTTGATAATTATTCTTTAAATATTTGAAGGTGTGTTATATGGAAAGGGAATTAGATTTGTCATGGTTGGTCTGTAAGAATAGAGCTAGATTAGTTTAGATAAAGAATTTCTTAAACACTTACTATCTGCCCTACACTAGGAAAGACAGTACCTGCCCTCAAGGAGTTTACCTTCTAATTGGGGAAGACCACACATAAAAGGCAGCTAGCTGAAAGTTTATTGGGCGAAAGAGGCTAGGTAGAAAAGTAGTAGAAAAACCCTAACTGAGCAGGGTTAGACAGGCATGGTAGGATGGGGTGTTACTTCCTCAGAAGGAATGCCTGAAGAGGAATTCACCAATTAAGGGCTGAAGGTATCTCCAATATGAGAAGGCATATGGAAAGTAGCTTGAATTAGGAGTAGTGAGAATAAGTTGTAGAGAGGTATATTTTTAGCTTAAGGTAAGAACAGACTTCCTAACAGTTTTGTCATTCAGTTCTTTTCCAGTTGTGTCGGACTTTTCAAGACCTCATTTGGGGTTTTTTTGATGAAGACACTTGAGTACTTTGCCATTTTCCTCTCATTTAACAGATGAGGAAACTGAGGCAAGCAGGGTTAAATGACTTGTCCAGGTTCACACAGTTTTCTTGGCAAAGATATTTGAGTGGTTTGCCATTTCCTTCTCCAGCTTATTTTACAGATGAAAAAAAAATGAGGTAAACAGAGTTAAGTGACTTGTCCAGAGTCATACAACTAGTAAGTGTGTGAGGCCAGATTTAAACTCAAGAAAATGAGTCTTCCTGGTTTCAGGCTGGGCACTCTATCCACTGAGTCACCTAGCTGCCTATTACTAACAGTTAATACTGCCCCAAAATTGACTGAGCTGATCTGGGAGGTGGTGGATTCACTATTGTAATGAATGGTGTATGGGGAATTGATTTACCATTATATATGCTGACTAGTGCAATGTCAACATTAAATTACTTATACTCATCAATGCATGCAATCATTCCTTTGTTAATTAACACTGGATGATCACTTGCGGGGGAGGAGAGAGGGAATTCCTGTTCCAAACCTGAATTAGATGATCTCTGAGATTTCCTTCAACTTTGAGGTACCCGACCTTGAAGACCAGAGAAAAAAAAAATGATTGGACCAAAATCATAGGGCTAGCAAGTGATAGAACAGGGTTTTAAATGCAGTTCTAATTGCAGCCCTAGCTGGGAAGATGACTTGATATCTTCAGTGGGTTTACTATACATTTAACTCTAATATCTATGGGCAACTAGGTGGCTCAGTTGATAGAGTCAGGAGGACCTGAGTTCAAATTTGACCTCGAACATTAGCTGTAACCCTGGGCTAGTCACTTAACTCTGTTTGACTTAGTTTCCTCATCTGTAAAATGAGTTGTAGAAAGAAGTGGCAAACTACTCCAGTATCTTTGCCAAGAAAATCCCAAATACTGCAACAACAACTGATGTCTATGGTTCCACTTTCTTAATGAGTTAAAAGAACTTCACCTGAAGGGTGGTGCCCCAATTAACACCTCCTCTGGGAATGAAGTTCCTTTCTATGAAGCTACCCACTTAAAACAAACAAAAAAAGCTTTATGAGCCATGCAAAATGGAGCTGCCTGAATTTGTCTCTCCAGGACAAAAATACCTTAGGGTACAGCTTCTCGAGGTCTCAGCTCAGCTCTGGGTAATGAGGGCTAACCCCAGACAAACTTGTGAAAAGTTAGTCTTTGTTTTGGTCTCTTTCCCACCTTTCCTTCAATGCCCCAAGCCCTTCTGCTTTCTCTAAGCCTTCTTGGGGAATTAGCCAGGGGATGATCCCACAGCCACTTTTGCTTAGTAATTGTAATGTGATAGAATCCCTTTCATACTAAAGAGTTATCTGTCAATGATGAGGATTTTAAATCTTTTTATCTCTCATTATTACATGGATTGGCATGGCATAGATCAAGAATTCATCACTCACACAAAAAAAGAATTCATCACCCAGAGACCTCTCAGATGCTAATGAGCCCTCCAAATACAACCAAAGCAGATCTTAGAGATTCAGTTGTATCCAGCTCAACAGGCATTAATTACATCCCTCCTATAGGCTAGGCACTGTGCCAGGTACCTGTGATACAAAGACAAAAATCCTAATGCATCTTACTCTTGGGGAGCTCACATTCTAATAAGACCAATCACATTCTGCTGACCCAGCCTTCTAGAATCAGGATAACCTACCTGCTTGACATACTGAGATGTCTCTAACTAAGGAAGGGAAAGCTTTTTAACATTATAAAAGGATGTTTGAGGGGAATGATGCCCTTTAAATCACACTAAGCTTACCATAATATCCTGAAGGTGGGCACCATTGACCTTCTTTTCCTCCTAGAATGCCAGCCCTCCTCACCTCCAGCTCTTGAAATTCCTTTCTTCCTTCAAGACTCAGCTCATCGGAGTGGCTAGGTAGCCTCCTGGAGTCAGCAGGATCTGAGTTCAAATCCAACCTCAGACACTTAACACTTACTAGCTGTGTGACCTTGGGCAAGTCACTTAACCCCAATTGCCTTACCTCCCTCTTCCCCCCCCCAAAAAAAGAAAAAAGCTTGTGTCAGACCTACTATGGGCACATATGGCTTTTCCTGGTTCCTCCAGCTAATAGCACCTTCCCATCCAAGTTTACTTCCCATTGTATGTGTCTTACACAGGGTGTTCCAAAAGTCTTAGCGTAGTTTTATGTTTTAATAACTCAAGTCATCCCTAAGACTTTTAGGAAACCCATCATATACCTACATGTGTGCGTGTTTGTTCTCTCTACCTTTAGATTGTAAGCTCCATGAGGGCAAATCTTGCTTCCCTTAGGCTCTTCATTCCCTAGTACTGTGTCCAGCACATAGTGGATATTTTAATAAGTGTTTATTGATTCAAGGTCATATCATTCAATACCTAATTTTACAGTCGAAAAAGTGGGGGCCAGAGAGGTTGCCCAAGGTCACATAGGAGATAAGGAGTGGAGGCAAGGTTTGAATCCAGCTCCTTTGACTCCAAATCTATTATTTTCAAGAAATGGGAGAAGAGAAAGTAACTACCTGACTTAATATTTAGAAAACACTTCGAAAACATGAAAGCATGATATAAATGCTAGTTATTATTCTTGTTGTTGAGACTGTAATTATTACTACTGCCTGAAAGGTAGAAGATGAGGGGTTTCCTAAAATAGCCAAGAGCAAATTTTAAAATTAATCACGTTTCCCTCAGTCACAGGGTCAGGAATGAATGCTGTCTATGCACCAGCCACAAGGTAGACCAGGGTAAAACTTACCTGAAAGATGCAGAAATTTCAGCATTTGGAAAAAGAGCTCATTTTTAAGCCAACTTCAGCCTGTGGCATAGGCTGACTCAGAGACCTAACTTAACAATTAAGACTGCAGTGCCTTCAGAGGTAAGAGCTAAGCTCAGCAACTCTCTGCTTCATCTAATATCCTTGGGGGTACACAAAATCAGACACACCGAATTTCCCATCTGGCTGCCAAGAGAGTCAGTAATATCCAATACACAGGTTTTAGGCTTAGAGACAGTGCCTTCTAATTCTGGCTCAGTCACTGGTTTCCCGTGAATTTACCCATTCCTTGCTTTGGATTTTCTCTTTGTAAAATGGGAGGAAGCATTTGGAAGAGGAGTTATTAATACCAGTCAGAATTAGTACAGAATCATCTAGAGGGATAATTAAAATAAATTGACATTTGTGGTAGAGTTAATTTCACAGAAAGATTGGGTTGAAGGAACTTGGGATGTTCAGTCTTAAGAGAAGAGAAGGCTCGGGGGACCATGACGACTGCCCTCAAACACTTGAAAGGCCATCGCCTGGAAGAGTAATTAACGTGTTCTGTTTGGTCCCAGAATGCAGAAGTAAGGAACAAAGGGTGTAAGTTATGGAGTGGAAAATGTTGGTTTGTCCTAAGGAAAATCTCCCTTCTAATTAGAGCTGCCCCAAGTAGGAGGAGTAAGTAGTAGGTTGCCCCTTTCTGGAGGGTTTTAAGGAAAGCCAGGATTACCACTGGTCATCTAGGTTGCCAAAGGAGCTAGATAATCTCTGATGTCCCTTCCAACTCAGAGATTCTATGACCTCGTCTTATAGCTGACAAATAATAATTGTTTGCATTTTCACTTAGGTATACAAATAGGCCTTTGATGGTGGCATCTGGGAGGGAAGGGGGGCAGTTTTTCCAAGTTCAAAGATTGTAGGGATGCTTAATCCTGCTGAGTCACTTCACAACCAGCACCCCCTGCTTACTAGTCCAGCTTCATGATAAGACAAGGATCTGCTTTATGGGATCATATATTCACACTCTGGGTGACTTTAACTACCAGAGAAGTCTATTAATAGGCTCCATAAAACATGGTTTTGAGTACAACAATATGATTATGAAACCAGACTTCATCTCACACTTCTTAAAATATTATGAAAATAAATTAGAGAAAGAGGTGGCAAAGAACTCCCACAGTAGTTGCACCTTAATTTCTGGAAGGTCATATTTACATTGTGCTGTCAACTCAATGAAAAAAATAAGCTGCCCAGCATAATGGCTAGAGTTCTGGACCTGCAGTCGGGAAGACCTGAACTCAATGCCCACCTATGACACTGAGCTGTGTGACTATGGAAAAGTGACTTAGCCTCTCTGAACCTTTTATATAAAATGGTGATAATCAGACCTGTAACATCTAATCTTCAGAGTTGTTGTGAAGTTCAGAAGAGATCATTCATCTAAAGAACTCAGTGATTCCTAAAACACTCAGCTTTGGGACATTTTTATTGACTGTTCCCATCCCTGGAATGCTCTCCCTCCTGGCTTCTTTCAACTCCCACTTTCTACCAGAAACTTTGGCTAATTCCTTTTAATTCTAGTCCCTTTCTTCTGTTGATTATTTCCCATTTATCTTGTATTAGCCTTCTGAACTCATATTAGTCTGAGCATCTTCAGTCAAACACATTATCCCTTAACCCCAACATAGTGATGTCATTTTGGTTCTCTGAGAATGAAAGACAACATCTAACCAACCAGCCATTTATCATGTATGTAGCTTGTTTGTATGTTGTTTTTCCACGTTATTTCCCTTATTGGATGGTGAGCTCAAGTATAGATTATCTTTTGCCTTCCTTCTCTACCTCCAAGGCTTAGCACCTGGCATATATAGTAGGCACTTAATAAATGCTTATTTTTGGAATGACTATAAAGGAGTTGTCAGGCTCATGCCCAGACCATCTGAGATGGCTTCTCTTCACTTGGAGGGTGCTAGGAAGATGCTTTTGAGAGAATTGTGATGACATGAAAGGAAAGGATCTTGGAGGGATAGGAGCACACATGGACATTTGGTAACTGGCACCAGTCAGTAACCAGGTGATGCAGAGAAGGAGCTCTGTTTGGATTTGGAGGCATTCAGAAAGGACTGTCAGCTTCAGCCATTTCTTTATCTCTACTGCTCCATGTCTGGGGGATCAAAGCACCTCCTTCATCCAGTGAGAGACTAAGAAAGACCTCAGGATTTTCCTCCCCTCTGAGGCTATAGGACTCTCTAGAAATCGGACATCCTCAGCACAGCATGTTCATTCATTCTTTTCTGTTATAGGTTTGAGGAGTGGAATCTCTGATCTGGATTAGGACCATGAGCAAAGATAGAATCTGGGAGTATGACTCCAGGCTGGGTTTTATAGGCCAAATAGCATAAATGTCCCAACAAGCAAGGGACAACCTTTGGGAGTGACCTTACAGACCCCACCCAGTTAAAGGACACAGAGAGCAAAGATACGGACTTTGAATAGGAACTTGGTGGGACTAATGTTAATTAGCAACTGAGCTGAATTTTGAGCCAGAGAACAAGGCAAGTCAGGGGTGTTCTGGAGTTAGCTTGTATTAGTTTGCCGGTCAATTATATTTTTAGTGTGGGCATTTGTACCCAGAAAATCAGCAAACATTACACATCAGGGCTTCATTTCTTATTTTATTGGTTTTCAGAAATTAAGAAACTGATAGAGAAAATGTTAATAATAGAGAATAAAATTTTAAGTGTCATGTCACACGAACTTCTTCCTTTCTTTTTCTTTCTGTCTCTTTCTTTCTTTCTTTCCTTCTTTCCTTCCTTCCTTCTTTTCTTTCTTTCTTTCTTTCTTTCTTTCTTTCTTTCTTTCTTTCTTTCTTTCTTTCTTTCTTTCCTTCCTCCTTTTCCTCCTTTCTTCCTTCCTTCCTCATCTCTTCCTCTCTCTCTCTCTCTCTCTCTCTCTCTCTCTCTCTCTCTCTCTCTCTCTCTCCCCTCTCTCTTCCTTTGCTAGTTTTTAAACACTTGCCAGGCCTTACCTAGGAAGGACTAATTGTGATATTGGAGAAATGTTTGTGTGCTTCTTCTTGCTATATCTTTGAAGTAAAATACAACTTTCTAAAACTCAATTGATATTACTTGGTTAAATGGAACTGCAGATGCCTGGCAAAAACTCCTAACAAATGGGATGGAGCTAGTGAGGGTTCCAGCCAATGGTAATGGAAAAGGGATATGTCCTAATCTCTCAGTGTCACCTAGAACCCTGAGGAGAGATAGAACAAACCTGGCCAAGAGAAAACGATGTCAGGGCGACATATGACATATCATAATCACTGACATATCATCATCATCATTATTATTATATTATTAGTGATTTTATTATTAGAGAAGCCAACAAATGGCATAAGCCATTCTGGAAGGCATAATCAGATTCCTTGGCAGTCCCTCAGAGGAACCGAGGATAGGATTCAGAGCATTTTATTTCATCGGGTTTTAGTGAATCATTATTTTTTTTAAACTTTCTAGTCATTCCCCAATATTCCTCTCCCTGGCTCTCTCTCTTCCAATGAACACTCCCATTATGGTTAAACCATTGACCAAGTTTGATGATGTACACAATGCTCCTGACCCCGGGTCCACTATCTCTCAGCAGGCAGGACTAAATTGAGCTTTCTCTTCTGTTCTCTCAGACCAGGATTGAGCAGTATAATTAATAAGGGTTCCACAGCCTGGGGAAGCAGTTTGCATTATTGTTGTCATTAGTTATCTTCTCTCGGTTCTGTTTTTTTCATTCTGCCTCATAATTCTGGAGCTAGTAGGGGACCCCAAAGGCCATCTAGTCCAAAGCCTAATCATTTTACAATGGAGGAAACTGAGGCCCACAGAGACCCAGTAACTTGCTCAAGGTGATCCAGGTAGTAAGGGTCACCAACCAGGTTCTAACCTAAAGTTCTCTGACTCCCAAACCAGCATTATTTCTGCGATAGAACACTGCCCACTTTCATTCTCCAAATTCTTCAATTCGTCCTTTCTCATGGCACAGTAATTTAATTATATTTAGATGCCACAATTTGTCCAGCCTGAGTCAGAGCATTTTCAGTGGAAGTTGGCTGATTTCCTTCTCTGTGCACAAGCTTTGACAATCACTGATGGCATCCTGCTGTAAGGGGCTCAATCTTCTGATTGGCACCACCATTGGCAGGCTTGGACAGATTGTACTATGTACAAAAGACAACCCAGGGACCAAAAACAGTGACCTTGACTGAAATCAAAATCCTAACTCTTTTGCAGCTGAGAATTTTTTGGTTACAGCTGAGAAAACAGCCAAAAAGATAAGGATTGGCCATGGTGATAAAAGGAGATTGATCAGAGCTTCCCCTGGGTGGGCCCTGGGCTACATAAAATGTTACAGCCTATTGGAAGCCTCAATGAAGATGATGATGGTCACAATAATGTTATAGATTAACTAGTGTTCAGCTAAGGCATAGAAAAGTGAATTTCTTATATTGCTCCTCCCAACCACCTAAATAGCCTGAGCAGGATCTTATGGTGTTACTTAGATGATTTTATTTCACAGTTGCTAATGAAAAACTCAATTGAGCTCTTCTGCAGTCTATGAGAGCAGCAGAATGAGTTGATTCAACCTCCAGAGAGGTTGGTTTGGTACAGATAAAGCTTAGACATCCTCAGGAAGTAGTCTGGGAAATAAAGATGGCTTATACATATAAAGCACTTTATATTTTATGAAAAGGTCTACTCACTATAGCCTTGTATTTTAAGGATCACCAGCCCCATTAACAACAACAAATCTATGATTTCATCGCTGAGGGAGGGAGGAATTGTCTTCATGAGTGCAGGCTGGTACTTTCTATGCAACTTGTATTCTCCAAGTGTTGCCTGGGGTATTAAGAGGTCCAGTGAGTTACTCAGGTGCCCAAGGCCAAGCAGGACCCGGACCCAAGTTTTCCTGACTTTGAGTACAGCCCTCCAGCCACTCTTCCAAGATCACCCTCATCCTCATTTTATAGATAAAGAGACGTATAGAAAAACTTTCCCCAGGTTACACCGCCATTTAGGGGCAGATCTAGAACACAAAACCAAGTGTTCCCAACCCTGAGCCCAGTGCTCTTCTGCCTCACGATTGTATTTCTGTCCCTGTTGTTGTCTTCCCGGGTTTAGGGGAAAAGTAGTTTTGTATGTATCCTCAACTTGAGAAGAAAGTAATATTTAATTGTCTGGTAGTTTTAGAAGAGTAAGGGAAGTTAGAAGTCAAGTTCAACATCCCTACCCCCCTTTAGTAAAGGAGAGGCTTAAAGAAGTCGCACATCTTGCCCAAGGTCACATAGCTAGCAAACACCTGAGAGAGGATTTGAGCCCAGCTCTCCCTATTACCAAATCTAGGGCCCTATCTATTATATTATACTGCAATAAATCCAGAATCTCACGGATGTGGGTACTCCCTTCATTAACATGGATTGTAGCACCTTATCATCCTGTGTAATTCTTACCCAGATCTCTCATAAGCCCTACTCAAGAAGTTAACCCAACATCACATTGGCTTTCCTCTAGATTTCCTGATATTACATGGATGCCAGTGAAGCTGACAAGCTGTCTAATAAATAAGTGCCTATTAAATTGCTGTAAATATGATAATGGCATGAATAGAAATATTGATATGAATTGGCACAGCATAATGGAACAACCATTGGTTCTAGAGTCAGAGGAGGTGGGACTTGTCAGCAATAATTCAAGAATTTCTGGAGGAGATAATGGTGTGTGTGGAAGGAAGGCCTTTTAATGCTAAAGGCATAAACTGCCTTGACCATTTAACTTCTTTACTTGTGAATTCTTTGGACATCTTCTCATGTTGTTCTGTGTATCTTTGTTAGAGAACATATCCTAGGCTTATGGGGGAGAGGGTTTGTTTCTATTTTTCATATTATGCCATTTCAGTAAATGCCTTTGCTTTGAGCTAATTGTGTTTTCTGTCTGACTATTCAAAGGTAAACATATCAGTGGGGGCTCTTTCACTATAGCTTGGGGAGTACAAACCCACAGAGTATTCTGATGCTTGGGTAGTCACCTACTTGAGGATCAAAATGACAAGTAAGAGTTGTAGGAATCAAAGCCTAGAAGGTGAGTACAAACCCTATGCTTTCAAGGAATTTCTTTAAAAAAAATTTTTTTTAAATGAAAAACATTTGAAACACTCATGGTTTGTAAGATTCAGCTCAAATGCTAACTCCTGTAAAAGGCCTTTTCCAAGTCCCCCCTGTTGTTAATATTCCTCCACCTAACCAAATTGCCTTGTAACTATTTCTTATTTGTTGGACAAGGACCTTTCCTCTACCCCTCCCAATGTATGTTTCTTTAGGGCAATGATTTTTATATTTTTGTTTCTAGCAGAGTGTCTGGTATATGGTAGGAGTTTTGTAATTGTTTGTGGAATTGGATTAAGTAAAATTGTACTCTACTGGTGTACTCCCTTTCCCAATGATCCCTTCAATCCAATCCAACCAATATTTCTTAAGAGCTTATTTGTGCCCTTGTGCTTTGGGGAAAATCTCATGGAAAACTGCAAGTATATCATTGGTAGATTTTCCCTGGCTGACATGGTTGTCAACTCCTAATTCATCAGCAAGCATTTATTATGTAAGAACCTACTATGTGGGGGCAGCTAGGTGGCACAGTGAATAGAGCACTGGCCCTGGAGTCAGGAGGACCTGAATTCAAATTTGACCTCAGACACTTAACACAAAAACTAGCCGTGTGACCTTAGGCAAGTCACTTAACCCCAACTGCCCTCCAAAAAGCAAAAAAAACCAGAAAACAAAAACAACCTACTATGTGCCGGGTGCTGGCATGTGCTAGCAGTATAAAACAAAAAGAAGCAAAACAGCTAGTCACTTGTAGGAGTTTATACTCTATGGGGGTCAGCAAAAGGAAATCAACTTATACACTTACAAGTAAATAAAACATACATAGGAGGCAGATACAAAGTAATTTCATCCGCAGGAAGCAGGGAAGGACTCATGGAGAAGCAACCTTGGAGCAGAGCTTTGAAGGACACTGGGGATTCTAAGAGATAGAAGAAGGGAGTACATTCCAGGCATTGGGCACAGTCAGTGCAAAGGCATGGAGGTGGGAGGTGGGACTTGGAGTGTGATGTATGGGTACAATTAGGACAGTTGAGTTGAATGTGGGAGCAGGCATTGTAGCACTTAAATGAATGCTTGTTAACTGACTCATGACGAACAAATGAAGGGAAACCACATGTAATAAGTCTGGAAAGTAACATAATTCTGGTATAACATCATTTGGGTTGTCCATATCTAATATTATTTTTATAGAACTTCCTACCCTTTGTAAAGACATTCAACTTAATACTAGTTTTTCTTGGAATTAATAAAGAATGTTAGATTGAGTCAGGGGAGGACTTCTGCCCTTATTCATTTATTTTGTATTTGTTTATATGTCTATGCTAGATCCTTTTATCCCCAGAAGAATTCAATCTTGTTTTTTTTAGTCTTTTTAAAAAAATATATTTTATTTTTCCTCAATTACATGTTAAAATTTTTAAAAATCATTCTGAGTTCCAAATTCTATCCCTCCTTCCCTTCTTCTCTCCCTGAGATGGTATGCAGTCAGATATGTTACACATGTACAATCACGCAAAACATTTTCATATTCGTCATTTCATACAAGAAAAAGAATGAAAGAAAGAAAGTAAAAAATAGCCTACTTAAGTCTGTATTCAAACAATATCAGTTCTTCCTTTGGAGGTGAATAGTATGCTTCATCATTAATCCTTTGGGATTGTCTTGGATCATTGTATTGCTGAGAATAGCTAAGTCAGTCATTCAGAGTTCTTCAATGCCCAGTGTTGCTGTTACCATGTACAACATTCTCATGGTGTGGTTCATAAGTTCATATAAGTCTTTCCAGGTTTTTCTGAAATCACCCTGCTTGTCATTTCTTGTAACACAAAAATATTCCATCACAATCATATATCACAGCTTGCACACATTCCCCAATTGATGGGCATTCCTTCAATTTCCAAAAGAATTCAATCTTCTTGAGAGAAGGGAATGTGCCTTTGTATTTTCAGAAAACAGTATATAGACCTTTAATATAAATATTGGCTGCTTTGAACTGAATTGAATTGATTTGAATTCCATCTGATTATGATAGTGATAATTTATATAATACTTTAAGTCAGTGGTGTCAAACTCAAATAAAGACAAAGCCCCGAGAGTTGCATATTGACTTAGAACACCACAAATTAACATTATCTATGTTGTATGGTATTTTTATTGATTTTTTTTTTTTTGGTTAAACATTTCCCAATTACATTTTAGTCTGGTTCTGGGCACACTTAGTTTTGTGGGGCTTAAGGCCAGTGGGTAGCACTTAGAGTGCCTGGAACATGAAAAATGCTTGGTAAATTATTACTGATAAACTTCTTCCCTCTCTTCTGTAACATTTCAGCAGAAAACACAGAGGCCACAGTGGGGTAATGAAAGGGAACTAGGTTGAGAATTCAAAGACCTGAGTTTTGGTCTGCTGCTGGCTTCTGAAGCCCCTTCCAAACTCAGAGATGTTTTGGAGCAACTGATCCTCTGGGCTGGGCTCAAATTCCCCCCTATAACTTATTTTACCTGTGTGATCTTGGATCAGTCACTTAAGGTTTCTGGGCATCTAAATTAAGTGGTTGAAATGGTTCAATTGGGAGAGTGTTAGCTTGAAGGCCCCTGAATCAGTCCTTTCTTTCAGGATCTGATGTTTCTTGAGAAGCAAAAGCAAATTTGGAGTCAGAAGGATCTGGGCTCAAATCCCTTTTCAGATATGTAATGTGATTCTGGGCAAGTCACTACTATTCTGTGTCTCCATTTTCGTATCCATAAAATGAGGGGCTTGGACTCATTTACCTCTAAAGACCCTTCTAGTCCTAAATCTATGATAGAATAACCTCGAAAGCATAAAATTTCTTTTGTTTTGTTGGGATTTATCTATCTGTCTGTCTGCCAGTCTGCTTGTTTGTCCATCTATCCGACTATCTATCCATCTATCTCTGTCTATCCATGTCTGTTTGCTTATCTATCAATCTATCTATCATCTATCTATTTATCTATCTATCTATCATCTATCTATCTATCATCTGTCTTTCTAATCTATCTATCCATCTCTATCCATCAATCTAGCTCTGTCTATCCATGTCTATCTATCTGTCCATCTATATCTATCTGTATGTCTCTCCTGTTTATCTATCCATTTCTTTCTATTTGTCTGTTCTATGCATCTATCTAATTTCTCTTTTTTTGTTATCTATCTCTAATCTGTCTATCTAGCTGTCTGCCTGTCTATCTGTGTATCTAATCTGTTTACCTATCCATCTATATCTGTTTATCTATCTATATCTATCTGTCCATCTATCTAATCTCTTTTTCATCTCTATTATCTATCTCTAATCTATCATCTAGCTATCAGTCTGCCTCTCAGTCTACCTACCTACTTACCTACCCACCCTTTACTTGTCATGCATCAATACGTTAAGAACTTATTTTTGAAGCCTCACTTCGGGGGTAGATTTCAAACCATGAATCATTTATAACCTTAAAATTGCCTGAGGCTTAGAGGAGTGAAATCTTAGAGTTGCCTGAGGCTCAGAGAGGTTAACTTACTTTGCCCAGGGTCACACAGCTAATAAGTAGAAGGGCAGGCTTCTAAACCTAAGTCTGTCTAATTCTAGAAAGTGGATCAGCCAATATTCACTAACATAGTGGCAAACGAGAACAGCACCGAGACCCACAATGCTCTCTGGTGCAGCCCAAACCTGAGTGAAGTGTAAATTGGGAAATATTAAACAACAACAAAAAAAGAAGGAAATATAGATAACGTTAATACGTGGTTTTCAAAGTCAATCTGAGTGCCCAGGCGTCCTTAGGCATGGGTTAGTGGCTCCCATTTCTGAATCACATGAAAATGAGATCTTGAGTCCATGGTGACTGGTCCTTCCTCATCTGAAACTACTGTGTATATAAAAAAGTTAGTTGTTGACACATTTGTTCAATAACAATGTGAGGACATTTGCACTTTCACAATCCCGAAGACTACAGATCTCCAAATGTTTTGTAAATATTTGTAAATTAATCCTCATTACATCCCAGTAAAGTATTCCTATCTCCAATGCACAGATGGTGAATGGGAGGCAGGCTGAAATAGAGGGATCCCTCATTAAATGCAAACATCTTCAAAGGAATTCCTGCTAAGAAGTTTTTAAAGACTATGACCCTGAGCAAGTTCCATAAACTTTCTGTACCTCAGGTTCCTCATCTGTAAAATGGGCATAATAGTAGTACTACCTCACTGAAGTTGTGAAGTGAGTTAACATGTAAAGAGCTTCACAAACCTTAAAAGCTAGCTATAACAATTATTACTGCTGCTGCTGCTATTAATGTTACAAAAATTTCAGGTTTTCATTGTACTGTCTAGGGAAAGCAAAGGGAACCATTTTCACAGTCAAAAATCTTCAATGATTTTTAAAAATCCTTATCACCTCTAGGATAAAATACAAATTCTTCCACCTGGTACTTAAAACCCTCTACAAGCTGACATATCCCTGTCAAGATTTAGTTCCTATTTCTCCCCTTCTTGTACCCTTGTACTCACCTGGAATTGTGAGTTCTTCCCTGAAATGCACATGCCAATTGCCATCTGCATGTGTTTGCTCAACCGGTCCCCCTCATACCTGGAATGAAAGCCCTTGTTATTTTGATCCTCAGAATGCCTACCTTCCTCCAAGGCTTAGTTAGGAGCCACTTGCTCTGGGAACACTCTTCTAACATGCCTAGTTGTAAATGTCCTCTCCTGAAATTAAATTATATTTACTTATCTGAGTGCATGCTGTCTATCCCACTCAACCCTCATGTAAAAAGAAAGCTCTCTGAGGGCAGGAACTGCTCATTTTTTGTTTTTGTATTTCTGGTGACTAGCACAGTGCCTTGCTTATAGAAACTGTTTAATAAATGTTTGTTGAATAGAATTGAACTCACCCTGCTTTAAAAAAACCAGCTAAAAATAGAGTCTGTGCCTCTGCCAATGATTCTACCTTGACTCTGGCCTTGTATAATAGAGAACTGGCTGCAAATCATGACCAGGGAAGGAAAACTACCACTGGCAGTAGGTTGAGTCTGACCAGAAAATTTTCCATTGGAACCTTTCTCCCAGAGGAAGCCATGTCCAAATGTCCAGAGTAGCTTCGTGAAAGAACCACAGGGCTGATTGAGAACATGACCATGGGACACATTTCCCGTGAGATTATTGAAGGGACCATTGTCAGATTTGGCAGTCAGTGCATTGGAGGGTGCTGGGTGTTTGAATCTTTCCTGTGATGTTGCATAGTTACGTAATCATGGAGAAGCCACTTAATCTTAGTTTTCTCAGCTGCAAAGTAGAGACAAAAATATCTCCAGTACAATCTTACAGGGTTATGGCGATAATCAAAGGATGTAATGTATGTGAGTGTGTTGGATTTGGAATCAGAGGGCCTGGGTTTGAATCTGGTTCTAGAATTAACCTAGGTGACCTTGGGCAAGTCCCTTACCTTCATGAGAAGGGATGAATGAGGTGGTCTCTAAAGTCCTTTCCAGATCTAAGCCTATGATTCCTACAAATGGGAAGTAGTTCAGTGTGGTAGAGAGAGGTATATATGACTCTGAAGTGAGATGACCTGGGTTCAAATTCAATTTCTTATACTACCTATGTGACATTGGGTGAGCAACTTAGCTTCTCTAGACCTCAGCTTCCTCATGTGTAAAATGACACATTTGGGCTTGGTGACCCCTAAATTCATCCAGTGTTCTGTACTATGCCTGGAATATAACAGGTGCTTAACAAATGCTCATTGACCAGCTGACCCTTAGGACCTTTCTGACTCATGACCCCATGACTTTACTCAAGGTCATAGATTTGGAGCCTGAGAACCTCAGAGGCCACCAAATCTACACATTACAGATAAGGAAACTGAGGCATGGAAATCTGAGGGTTCATGGGATTATAGATTTGAGTTACTCCCTCTTTTATAAAGTGGTTAGTGAAGAGACTGACTCAGAGTCACATGGCTAGTAAGTATTGAGGTGGAATTTGAATTCAAGTTGTCCTGACTTTGCCAATTTCAAAGAGCTATAGAAATGCCATCTCTTATTCTCTGGACCCAGACCTGATCTAGACACTGAATCTGAGTCAAAAGTTGTCTGTTTTGCAATTCGACTTCCCATCCCACTTTTCAGATGGGAATTAGTCAGAGGAAGTATTCCCATTGAGGAAACATAGAAGGCAAGCCAAGTAAGAGGATGGGGAAGCATTTGGAAACATCCCAAAATTAGTGTCCTAAAATAGGCAGCCTCGGCTACTTTTTAATGTGCTTGTTCCCCCCCACCCCCCACATCCCTGCCTCCCTCCCCTATCTCTTTATCTGACTGCCGAAATTCTGGTGTGTTTCCACTTCCTCATTCATCACTGTTTTTTTGTCTTAGAGGAAAACTATGCCTGGAACCTCTCTGGTTCTTTTCTCCCGTCTGGTTCAATTTTTCCTGGCTGCAGAGACTAAGGGAAACCAGGAGAGGGCGAGAGCATGGTAGAACTAGTATGCAGTCCCACAGGGGCCTTCTGACTGCAAGAGAACCCACCTCCCTCAAGCTCAGTGGGGGTCAGGGCCCAACTGAAGCAGTGAGGTTAAACCAGGTGAATGGTTCTAGAACCACTTCTAGTGTAGGACAAGTGGAGCCTGAGGCTCCTTTCCCAACTACAGGAGGGAAATCCAAAGAACTGGCCAGTTTCTTTTTGCATCAAGCCCATGGGGGGAAATGAGGATTTAAAGGCAATTTCTTCCCAGTCTTTATTTTTCATTTTCACTCTGTCTTGTTTTAATGAGGTCCTGCAAGTTACCTAATAAATATGGAAATGTGTGCAAAGACAGTATTAATTTTGTATTCTAAAACTGAGGTGTTGACATAACATTGGAGTATTGGAATTTCACTTTTTTAAAAAAGGATTCTTTTCTTTATTTGCTATTCATAAGGATCATAGATTTAGAATTGAAAATATTTTTGGATGACTATTTTGGTTTTTTTTACAGATGAGGAAACTGAGTCCCAGAGATGTGAAATGATTTTTCTGAGGTCAAAAGGGTCATGAGTAACAGGGCTAGGATTCAAACCTGGTCTTCATATGTAGTATATAAATTCAGCATTCTTTCTACTGGCTCAACTCCTGTGACCTCCTATGGACTTAATTACCACCTCTATGCTGCTGATTCTCAAATCTACCTTTCCTTCCTCAGTCTCTCTGCTGACCTCCAATCTTGTATCTTCAATTGACCTTTGGACATCTCAAACTGGATACTCAGTAGACATCTTGAATAAAACATGTTTAAAACCTTGCTCATTTTCTTTCCTCCTAAATCCTTCCTATCTCCTGCCTTCCCAGTTAGTGTGGAGGGCATCACCATCCTCCCATCCCTCAGGCTCCCAACCTAGGAATCATCCTGGATTCCTCACTATCTCTTACCCCCATAACTAAACTGTTGCCAAGATCTATTGATTTTACCTTTGCAACATTTCTAGAATACCTCCCTTTGCAGCCACCTACACCTATTACAATGGTCCAGGACCACTGTACTCCTTGATTATTGCAATAACCTGCATGTGGATCTGCCTGCCTCAAGCCTTTCCCCATTCCAATCCATCCTCCATTCACCAAAGTGATTTTCCTAAAATGTGGGTTCAACCATATCATTCCCTTACTCAATAACCTCCAGTGATTCCCTGTTGCCTCCAGGATCAAATTCAAAATGCTCTGCTTGACCTTCAAAGCCCTTTATAACCTAGTCCCCTGCTACCTTTCCAGTCTTCTTATACCTTACTCCGAACCATGTCCTCTTTGATCTAGTGACCCTGGCCCAGGCTGTTCCATGAGTAAGACATCCCATCACTTAGCTCTGAGCATTTCCTCTGGCTGTCCCCATACCTGGAATGCTCTCCCTTCCATGACTCCCCCTACTGATTTTCCCAGCTTCAAGTTCCTATTAAAATCCCATGTTACTGGAAACCTTTCCCAAACCCTCTTAATACTCGAGCCTTCCCTCTGTTAATTATTTCCAATTAGACCTTTATATAGTTTGCTTTTTATATATGTGTTTGCACATTGTCTCTCCCATTAAATTGTAAACCCCTTTGGGGCAGGGACTGTCTTTTGCCTCTTTCTGTATCCCCAGTACAGTGCCTGGTATATAATATGTGCTTTAGAAATGTTGATTGATTGGACCATAAAGCTAGATTTAAGTCTTGGAGTCCAGAAGACTGGACGTAGACTTTAACCAAACATTTCCTAGCTGTGTGACCCTGGACAACTTGTTTGACCTCTCTGAGCCTCAGTTTCCCTATGTGTAAATCAGGGATAATAGCATCTACCTCTTGAGTTGTTGTGAGGTTCAAATGAGTTAACATAAATAAAGTGCTTTGCAAACCTTAAAACAAGATATACATGTTAGCTATTATTGTTGGACCACTCGACATGGTCTGTAGGGTTTTTAATGCAAACTTTTCATTTAGAAGACTGAGGTATATGTATATATGTGCTTAAAGTTTTATGGATGCTTCTTGTTTTTCCATCAGTCATTTCTAGATGTTCCTTACTTCTTCAAAACGGAACCTTTCTTGTAACAGAAAAAAGAGTAAGTATTCACAACTGATTACAGTCCAAGGGGATATGCAACTTTCTGTACCATTGGAGCTGCAGGTGACTCTATCAAACATCTTCCCTCTTCAGTATTTTAATCTCTTCCCCAATCCCTCCAATATTGAAAATGTGATAGATAGTCTGCTCAATTGAGGGGTTTCTTGTGAGTCTGAAAATTAGCCACCTCTGCTTCTTTGGGATTTCTTCCAGGGAGCTCTCAAAACAGAAATCAGTTTTATATCACTGGAGAATGAACTCTGCAGGAGAGATGGGCAAACCAGCAAAAGATGATGGGTGAGTGCTAGTGCCCTTTGCCAGTAAGCCGGCACCTGAGAGGCTGGCATGGTTAGGCACAGGCTCAGTGACTAGCCTTTTCCCTGCTTACATTACGTGTTCCTTTGCCTCCTCTACAGAGTTCAGGGCCATTCATTAAGAGCCACGAAAACACTGTCTCAGGCGATTGAGAAACCCAAGGGTTCCAAAGAGCAAAGCTTTGGTTACAGAGGAAAGAGTGGTCAGAGACGAGAGCAGGATTACTACTGGACTGAAGGGTTCACAAATTCAAGCTCCCAGCTCCCCCCAAATGCATTTATCAGTTTTGCAATGTCTCCCTAGGTTCTTGGATCACAACCCGGAAGGGGCTTTAGAGATGATTTAGTCTTTCATTTTAAAAGTGAAGGAATCGAGGCCCAGAGAGTAGAGTGGTTTGCGCAAGGTGCCACAGTAAGATCACATAGCCATGTCAGGATTCGTACTCAGGTCTCCAGACTCTGTAATCCAGGGCTTTCTCCACCGCTCTTGGAGCTCTTTAAGAAGTAAGTCGTTTACTAACATGTGATGCTGCTATGAAGCGCAGATGGACTCGCCTTCGGTCCCCAAGGAAAACCACACCCCCGGGGATGCAGAGGGGAGAGGAGAGCAGAGCCAGCCACCCACCCCGGCCAGGGACTTTGGCCACCCGGGTCCGCCTGCCCCTGAGGGCAGGAGATCAGAGCCGGCTACGCGGAGTCCGCCGGGTTCTCCGTCGGTGGGACAGATCAGCTGGCTCAGCCTTCCCCCGGGCCAGCCCTGCGCAGTCAGTCCCCACGCCTCCCCTGCTGGCCTCGGGGAGTCAGAGTCCAAGCGGGAAAGGGAGGGGCAGGCTGGGCCGGCTCCCTGACAGGCAGCCGGGTTGGCCACTGGCCAAGGGAGGTTAATAGGCTCAGGGTCGGCGTGCCTGCGCGCTGGATCCTGGTCTGCCTGTTCAGAGGCGCAAGGGGACCCGAACCCTGGCCGCAGAGCCTGGCCCAGACTGGCCCATTTCAAATCGGACAGGTACAAGAGAAAAAATAAAAAAGTTGAAAACAGACATTGAACTGGGAGAGAGAGGTGGCGGAGGGGAGGGGAAGGAAAAATCACAAGCCTCTCCGAAGTTGCTGGACCAGAGCATTAGAGGGAGGGGGGGTGGGGTGGGTGGGAGTTTGCTCTTGAGAATTGAGCGGCGTTAGGACCCAGCGGGAAGAACTTTGGAATCTCCTCCGAAGGGGAGGGGGCAGGGAAGGAGTTAGCGGCTCCAAGGCGCAGGCGCGCGCGTTTACTATCGCCGGTCGTGGAGCTCGGTGGGACGGAATAGAATGAAATGTAACAAAACAAGCTGAGCCTTTGTAGCTGTTTAAAGGGGCCGCGGTCCCTTCCCTCCCGCCTCCCGCCTCCTTCCCCTCCGACGTGCCCTCCACCTAGAGCCGGGTTCTGTGCTCTGGGGAAACTGGTCCAGCAAGGCTAGCCCTTTCTGAAACCCACCTCGGGAGTCAGCGCGACCGAGGAAAGAGTCGGTGAGGAAGACCACCGTGCAGAGAGGCACGAGAGAGTGAGAGGAGGAAGGCACCAGCCCGGAGTGGACTGCGGTCCCTGGGCGCCTCGGGCCGGCTTGCGCAGCGTGGATCTCCCGGGACTGGAATGCAAACAAAGCTGGCCGCGGGCAGGGGCGGGAGCCCGGAGGCGCTGAGAAAGTTTGCCTAAGGATGGCTTGAGCTGGGGGAGGGCGAGCCGGCAAAGTTTCTTCCGTATGCTTCTGTGTTTGGGGGTGCCCTCTGGGGACATGCCTCTTCCGCGCCCCAGCTGATCTTCGGGGCCGGGGCTGCTGCTGCCGCTGTCTGGGGCCACCTGTTTCGCATTCCTGTGTCTCTGCGGGTCCGCTCGCCTGTGCGTGTGCACTCAAGTGTGGGTCGGGGGTGAGGGGGGCGCCACGCGCGTGGCCAGCACCATGTCGAAAGTCATCCAGAAGAAGAATCACTGGACCACCAAGGTGCATCAGTGCACCCTGAACCGGGGGCCCCAAGGCGAGCTGGGGCTGACAGTCTTGGGGGGAGCCGAGTATGGCGAGTTCCCCTACGTGGGCTCCGTGGAGCGGGGCGCGGAGCTGGGGCTTGCCAGCGGCGACGAGGGCAACAGTCTCAGCGAGGGCGAGCTGCTGCTGGAGGTGCACGGGGTCCGCGTGTCTGGCTTGCCTCGCTACGACGTGTTGGGAGTTATCCAGAGCTGCAAGGAGTCCGTCACCTTCAAGGCCGTCAGACCAGGTGAGAAGGAGGGGCCGCGGCTGCTGGTGGCGTTATGAGCACCCCCCCCCCCCATCCCCTACCTTGGGGAAGCGGACCTAGGGCTTCCAGCCCCTCCTTCCCCTGGGGGTTCCTCACACCTCCGGCTGCTCTCTCTGCCCAGGGGAAAGAGAAGTGGAACCTGACACCCTGTAGTGCATCAGGGAAATCCAAGTTTTCACCGAGGTTTTAGAGGGGCCTTACCCTGCCTGGAGGAAGTTTGCGGGGCTTGGCTGATGAGCTTGACTGGGCAAACTTCTTATCGTGCCCTAGGTCCAAGTTAGCAGCAGGGTGTCCCTCAACCTTAGCGGGGGAGGGAGGGGAGCTAGGTAGGGATGCTGAGACTAATCTACGTGATTCCCAGCAAACAGTGGAATAGAGGGAAGGCAATCCACCCCCTCCCCCCATACGTGATCAGAACTGAAGGGGGGGGCACCATGTGTCCATTTTCACCTTCACTCTCCTTCCGTCCTTTCTGGCTCTCCGATTGTGTTAGACATTTTTTCTTGCCCCCAGAAAAGTCTTTCCTTCACATTACAGATTTCTCTAATGGGGGATGGGTTTCCAGGTGAAACACCTGGACTTGAAACACCTCTTATCTTCGATTATTTCTTTTTGGTACATTTAAAAGCGTTGTAAGTCAAAACCCCAAATTCTTGTCTCTGAGGAGAAGTGATGGTTGAGAGGGCCTCTGTGTGTGTTTGGGGGTAGGTCAGGTGAAGGTGGTTTAACGGAGAATGTTTGTGACCCTTTGAAAGGTTGGAAAAGGGGGTGATAGCACCAAGTGAGGGAGAGGGCTGAATGCCCTCTGTCTGCCCCTGAGTCAGCTTTTAAAGAAGCCTTGTTTTCAACTCATTGAGGACTGACGTTAAATTGTTTAAAAGGGGCCCAGCCTCAGGACTTGGTGTTCAGTTTCTGGAGTTGGGGAAAAGCCATGATCTCCAGAAACTCTTGGCCTCCAAGGGGCATGACTGTGTAACTCTGAAAGGCAGCCAGCCACCAGACTCCCTGGGGAAGAAATGCCCAAGGAGGTCGGATTCTATCAACCGTGATGAAAACTTCCCCCATGTAGATGACAGCCTGCTTGGAAAGGGAAGGCAGGTTGCAGAGCTGTCTGTGGAATGCATGCAAGGAAGAGCCTAGACTGGGTTGGGCAATTCCTCTTCTCTTTGAAAGAGGGCTTATTCAGATGAAGGGAGTGTCTGGGGAGGGATCTTTTGCTGCCCATCTTCCTCCAATTTTGAGGGAAAACCCTGTTATGCATAAAGACTACTCTCTTCTCCCCCCCATCCATGCTTCCGTATGTCCCCCCCTGGAGACAATGGTTAAAACAGATTTTCCTACTTTCAGAGTCACAACAGGCTTCGAGTGCCAGGAAACTGTTCCCTATGGGAGTTATCCAGGTCTTTAGGGCTAGAGAAAGTTTTGAGGCTTAGATTGGTGCATTTAATTGATGCCTGTAAGTCCAAATGACAGGAACAGGCTTCTTGGAGGTGATTGGGTTAAAGAGAAAGGTGAGTGACTCCCTCTTTGGCTTAGCTGACTTGGGGGTCCCAGCTCCAGATCTCATCCTTACTTTGCAAGTTGCTGAGTCAGCCTTTGTGGGCTTTCATAGATGCCCTGGAGGCAGAATCCTCCTAAGGGCCTTTCTCCCCATCCTGGAATGTTTTGGGGTGATGGCAACTGTCTGTCACTGGAGGTTGCCAAAGGAAATATGTATCCAGAGCTATTTCTGAAGTTTGCCTAGGTCACTTCCTAGGGTGGGATTTTCTGGTGGTGGTAGGGTGTGTGGGTGGATGCTTTAGAATGAAGCTGTCTGTAGGGCAGCCTTGGATGACTTGGAATCTAATGCACTTGTGAAAGCTGGTGTTTGTGCCATCTTTATGCAGGCAACAGAGTTGGCATAGCTGCCTCATTAAGGCATAAAGATGATTCTGAGTCAGAACAGCAGTAACCGGAGGAACAGCCCATCGTCCTTTGCTGGCACCCAGCAAAGGGAAGCGTGACAGCGATGTAGCTCTGTGCCCTGACTGCCTGGGACATATTGGGGGCTAGCAGTGGGAAGATCTCAAGGTCTCCTTGTGAAAGGGGGTGGGGGAAATCTGTTCTTGGGACATCTTTATGGACCCCAGAAAGACTTTGCAAAGTTGTCTGTAGTCTGGTTTCTGAGTAGAAAATGTTTTGTTTCTTTCATAGTGGATGGACCAAAGCTTGGACAGGGATGAGAGTAGCCTAGTGGGGAAAAATAAAAGGCTAAAAGTGAAGAAATGCTGGTCCTTAATTAATATCCAAGCAAATAGGGTAAGAATAGAGAACTAGTGGATTTGAAATTGGAGGGCCTGGATGAGAATGCCCTGTTTGCCACTTAGGACTGAGTGACCTTCAGCAGGTTAGTTAATATCTGTGGGCTTCTGATGCCTTATCTGTAAAATGGAGGTGTAGGAGAAGATGACCAGGAAGAAACTTTCTAGCTTTAAATCCGAAAAATCGAGGAGTAGGGGAGTTGAAGATCTTTACTCTTTCTTCTTCTCATAATCTATTGGTTGTAATCGAGGCGAGTAATCCTGGTGGAGACTTTGGGGATGGGGGAGCTGTATAAGGAAAGAGGAAAACCCGTTCAATTAGAGTAAGTCATATTTCAGGAACAAGGTAAAAGAGAGGTTTCTTAGTCTTGTAATAACCATAAGCCTAGAGCTGGATCTTGGCCAGGTCCTGAAACAGAGGAGTGAGATATAAATTCAGACTTATATGTGTACATGTCTCCCCCAGTAGAATGTAAGCTTCTTTAGGGCAAAGATTGTTTTCTTTTTGTCTTTCTGTCCCCAATACCTGGCACAGGGCCTGGCACATAGTAGGTGTTTAGGAAATGCTTATTATTAGATAGTAATGGGTTAAAGGAAGCTGATGGCTGAGGAAGAGAAATAGAGGATTTGAATGACTGCATCATTGACTTATGGAATGTTAGAGCTGAAAGGAACCATAGAATTCATTCCATTAAAGCCCTGATTCCACAAGGGTGGAAGCCAAGGCCTAGAGATGTGGCCGTAATCTTAGATTCTGAGTTAGAAGTGACCTCCCAGACCATATAGTCCAGCTGGCCTCTGGGAACCCTCTCTGCAGCCTCACCAACGTGTGCCCATACAGGGGGTGTTAGATGTTCACTGAGCTACCCTTTCCTTGTTGTTGTTCAGTTATTTCAGCCATGTCTGACTCTTCGGGACCCCATTTGGGGTTTTCTTGACAAAGATACTAGAGTAGTTTGTCATTTCCTTCTCCAGCTCCTTTTACAGATGAGGAAACTGAGGTAAATAGGGTAAGGTGACTTGATCAGGGTCAGATAGCTAGTTAGTGTCTAGGCTGGATTTGAACTCAGATCTTCCTGACTCTAGGCTTGATGCTTTACCTTAACACAGCTTCCAAGTCAAGCTCACTGACCTATATTTTGTCCTTCCACCCCTCCCCTTTTACATAGGATGGGGGTGAAGTAGCATGGCTAAGGTCACCCAGCACCTACTGCAGTTCCAGGATTAGAACCTGTGTTGCTTAGTATCAATAACTTAATCAAGGTCACCCAGAGCTGTGACTAGCACCCATGTTTCCTGACAACTCCCTCACTATTCCATGCAGTTGGTTTGCAGATTCTGTCATCTATATGTGTGACAGTTGGTTGTCCAAATTATTGGCAGGTACAATCCCAGATTTAGCTTATTATGTTTTAGGGGGCGGGGTGGGACAGGACCAGATTGACACTGCTAATTCTGCTCTGCTTAGGCTAACAGGTGATTAGTTAGCCCTCCTTGTGGATGAACTGGCCCTGGGATGGGAGTCTATTCAGATTTCCCTAGAGTGGAATATGAAAGCTAGCCTGGGAGTTAGCGTTTTTTATGACTAATATCTAAGATGGCTAATTGAGATGTGGTCATTGAGAAATTGATGAGAGAAGATGAGCTTTACTTCGGTGTTGGATTCTTGACTTAGAGATCAGTGTAGTGGACAGTCCAGAAAGTCCCTGAGGCTGGTGTGACTGCATGGTGCCATGGAGAGAATGTGCTGACCTGGCAACAGACCTGGGTTTGAGTTCTGCCACTTAGGTCATGGGATCATAAGTTGAGAACCTTCTGGGCCATGTGTCAAACTAGACTGAAATCTTCTAGTGCTTCTCCCCATTTTATAGATCAGGAAATAGGCTCACAGAGGTGAAGGTACTGGTCTAAGATGATACAGGTAGTGAGTATCAGAGGGAAGATTTGAATTCAGGGCTTGTGGTCTTTCACTGATACCTTGCTCCTTTTTTAGCATGGATTGTAGGTGAAAGGGACCATCGGGATCAAATCCACCCTTCTCATTTTACACAAGGAAACTAAGGTGAACTGCTTTGGCCAATGCCATACAGATGGTAGGTGGCAGAGCTGGCGTTCGGATCCACAATTCAGCTCTCTGCCCATTGGACTGCACTGCCTTTCTTGGCGTAAAGAGTTGCTTCACCTCCATGAGTCTGTTCCCTCATCTTTCAAAGGATGAACTAATTTGGCTTATCAGGAAGGTTCTTTCTAGCTTATGTTCTAGAATTGTGTGGATGCCAAGAAAAATCCCCAAGTCCACAAATCCCCAAACAAATCCTGAACTTTTTTTTTTTAAATACTAAAGAACTGCATGATAGTAGATTCCCTAACTGGTATTTTACAGGTAGTGTGGTTACCTGTTTTCCCAGGTGACTTTGTGGTTTTGCAAAATATACAGGAACTGAAACTACCCTCCTGGATGAAGTTCAGGATAAAGCATATTCAACAAACAGAAGAAATCTCTTCCTTTGCTTTGTATCTCAATTCAGACAGTTTGACACCAGGTTTTTTTGTCCTGTGTGTTTATATGCTTAAAAAAAGAAAAACATTGAAAAATATCGCACTATCTTCATAGCAAATCAGTTGTGTCTCATTCTAAACACCACGTCTAGCCCCCTCCCCCCATTTTCTCATGATCACGGAAAACTTATTTTACCTCTTGTCCTTTTATTCCCTGGTTTTTGAGGTCTCAAGTACGTATTTTAGAAGCAAAACTTGCTGAACCCTTGCCCACTACCTTTCTTTGTTCTGTCAATGGCTGCCTACCATTGGAGGTGTTTCTTTACGGAATCATGGGTTTAGAGCTGGACGTGACCTAAGAGGCCAGCTAGTCCGGCTGCCTCCTGTTGTAGAGGAGGAAAATATATCTGAGTCTACATTTGAACTCAGATCTTCCAGAGTCCAAGTTCAGCACTCATTGCACTGAGTCCTCCAGCTGTCTATCGCTCTTTCCATCATTTCCCTAAGCTCTCCTTTGTGTGCTCAGTGTCCTGGTGATTCCTCCTTGTCCTTTATCCAAACTTTCCCTTCTTGGGAAAGGAAAGACAATAATTAATATTAATAATAGCAATTAGTCTTAATAATAATAGTTCAATGTATATAGCCCTCGAAGGTTTGGAAGGTCCTTTATATACATTAACTTGATTCTCACACCTTCCTTGTGAGGTAGATGTCATATTGTTTTGCCATTGTATAGATGAACTTACTGAAAGCCTCATGAAGTTCAGTGACTTGTCCAAGGTCACTTGGCTAATAAGTGACTGAGGAGAGATTTGAATGCAGCACTCTATTCACTATGCTGCAAGGACCTGGATTCACATTTTGGCCTGATGCCGTAGCCTCAGTTTCCTCATTTAGAAACTGTGACTCATAATACCTGTTATGTGGCTCGTATGTATATATGTATGTGTGTATGCATGGATGCGCGTATGTGTGTATGCGTGTGTGTGTGTATGTGTATGTATGTATGTAGCTGCCAGTCAGACCCCTGATTCAAATGGCTTGGGGAATTCCCAGTGATCATACTCTCTCTACCCTCTACCAGAGTGGATCAACACTTTCATTGATGTTGGGAAAGATTGAAGGCAAAAGGGAAAGGGGATGGCAGAAGATAAGATGAATAGATATTGTTATGGAAACAATGAACATGAGCTTGGGCGCTTTGGCAGATGATGGGGCATAGAAGCACCTGATCTGCTGGGGTCATGAAGTGTCAGACACGACTGAACAACAACAGAAGATCTTAGAGAGTTGGCTGGGACACAAAGAGGATGTGACTTACCCAGGGTCACCCAGCCACCATGTGTCAGAGGTGGCACTTGAACCTTGGTCTTCCTGACACTATCCATTGAGCCATATGGCCTCTTTATCAGTATCACACTAAAAGTGATAACTGATAAGACTGCCAGCTCTAGGAGGTCAGGGAGTGTTTCATTTTTGTCTTTATATCCCTAGAGGGTCAACCATGGTAGAGTGGGCAGAGAGCTGACCTGAGAATCAGAAAGACCTGGGTTCGAGTTCTGCCCCTGACATCTAACTGGCTGTGTGGCCATGGCCAGTTAATTTTCTCAATCCCTCAATGCCTTAAGCAACCTTCATAAACTGCAGAATTGGTGCCAGCCTACAAAGGCACTCAACACTTGGAAAAAGCCTGAAGTCTTAGGTCCTTATCCTTAGGCATGGAGAAGCGGCTTAGGGCACTTTCCGCCTTACACAGATTCTTGTCTATGACATTGGCATGAATTTCTAAATAGTGTAATAACATGCCATTGTATTCTCTACTCTTCTTCCCTCTCTTACGCCCCCCCCCCCCATTTTTGAACAGATTTTCCCCCCCTGAGCTAAATTTTCTCAGATCAATCTGTCTGTAGTTATTTGTGACGCCAAAAGATCAGTTTCTCCTGAGCGCTATTTTTGGTCTCTCTTAAGGAAACGGCAACTTTAAAAAATACCAGATACCTGGACAGGCAACCTGGCTTTCGCTGTACTTTATAATGTACTATTAACCATATTAGGCTGTGATTTTTTTTTTCCTGAAAAAACGTTAACTTGACCTTATGGTAAAACTGATATTGCTGGCTACGGTATCTTCTGGCATCCATTACACAGCCAGTTGCAGATGCCAGAATTGATTACATGCGCCAATGAGAGCATAAAAGACCGCCTCACAGGGCTGTATGTGAAATTGTTCTGGCATCTCTTTACCATAGGCAGGAGGCTGCCTTCTCAACTAGCTTTATCTAATGGAAAACCTCCCCCTCTAATAAGCTGATGTGTCCATTTCAGTGTGTGTGTGTAATCTATATACCAATTTTATGTATGTTAAGATGACAAATTATAGAATCAAAGATCTATTGACGGAAGGAGGCTCAGAGACCAGCTAGTCCAACCCACCCATTATATAGATGAGAAAACTCAGCATTAGGAGCCTAAGATGGTCAGGTCTTCTGAGGGCTGATGTTAATGTCTTGGTAAATTGAATATTGCATCAATTGCTGCTTTAAAAAAAATCGAATCCTTAGCCTTATTGAAATGTTGTTCTCAATTTCTGTTGTTCTCAAATAGGCCGTGGGCCTACTTTATGTGTAGAAACTGCCAGGAAATGAGGTCCTTTTTATACTCTGTTGATCCTCCTCAGATGAGAAGGCCAAGGCACACCTGCTTATACTGCAGGTAGCTAATGTAATAGAACCCATATTGTACTAAGATCTGAGGAGAGTTGGAATTAGGGTGGGGTGACAGGGGCTTTGCCCCTGGGCACGGATTTAAAGGGTGCATAGAAACATGAGTTAGTTGCTAGTTAACAGATTCCTGTTCACTAAAATGGGCAACTATCACCTTGAAAGCCAGGGTGACACACCACTCAGCTCCCCCGGAGTAATGTCCTGCCTTAACTGAAGACAATTGCCTGCCATTTGTCCCAGGCAGTTTGTGTCACTGGCCTTAGGTACAATTTTTATTACAGATTTGGTCAAGGAGCCTGCATTCTCATCCCGGTTATACCATTAACTCCAGGCTTCTGCTTTCTTTATCTCATTCATTCTCCTTGATTCTAAAGCGAGTAGGTTGGTCTTGATAACCCAGAATGTCCCAATCAGCTTGAAAATTCTATGAAAATGGAAAATCACTGAATTCAGGGTAGTGAGCAATGTTTAGATGGATTTTTAATTCCTTCCATCTCCTTATTTTGTTCCTGAACTTTTAAATTCTTGTAGAAAATGAAGGAAATTAAATTAAAAGTCAAATTGAAGTATATACCCGTTTCCAAATAGCTTATCTTTTTTTTAGAGTCTAGCAAACATAAGAATGGGCAGCTAGGTGGTATGGTGATTAGAGTGCCTGGCCTGGAGTCAGGAAGATTCATCTTCCTGAGTTCAAATCCAGCCTCAGACACTTAACTAGCTGTGTGACCCTGAACAAGTCACTTCATTTTGCCTCAGTTTCCTCATCTGTTAAATGAGTTGGAGAAGGAAATGGCAAACCACTCCAGTATCTGTCAAAAAAAAAACCCCAAACAAAACCAAATGAGGTCATAAAGAGTGAAGGCTGAAACAACAGAACAACACAAAATGTAAAAATACCGGCATCATGTTGATGAAAGGAGAACCCAAGTTGATGGATTCATGGAATAACATTAATACTGAATTAATTAATACTCTGATAACATTAGTGGATTTGGAGTCTACTGCTACTTATTCCCTAAGTGACCTTGGGCAACTCACTGAAAGGATCAAGGATGCCAGTTTTCTCATTCATAAAATGAAGGGTTGGACTCTGTGGGGTCTCAGGTCTCTTTCAGCTCTAAATCATGCACAGTGGGAAATCTAGAAGTATGTTCTTATTCCAACACTTTGTGTCTATGAAATAGCTACCAGGTAACCTCAGGCAGAAGGTACTAGCCTCTGGGGGCCTGGGGAGGCTTTCTGTAGAAAGTAGCACCTGAGCTGAGTCCTGAAAGAAGCCAAGAATGCCAGTAGAGGTAAGGAGGGCCACTTTGCATTTTAATGTAGCATTCTAACCCAGATTCTCCTGACTTGGAGAGCCAACTCTCTTCCCACTCTGCTGTTGCTGCCTCAGTTCAAGGGCTAGAACCCAGATCTGGCACCCAGTCCAGTGCCCTTTCTCCTAATCATGCTGACAGTCTAATCAAGACTGATGGGTGTGAAAGCCTGGGAGTTTGATGTTTTGGGCCCATGGGGGCTGAAGCTGCCCAGCTGATCACACCAGTAATGCTTGTGGTATGCCAGCAATGTACAGTTTGCTTTCAAATGGCTTACCAGTGATAACAGTTCTGTGGAGAGTGCCTGTCAAATCTGTAGGGAGCCGCTTTCCAGGCTTGAGAGTTGGAAAAGTCTTGTGGGCATTCAGTGAGCTGGGAGCCCATACCTTTCTGTCTCTATCTCCTGGAAGATTAGAATGAGTGACCAAAGACTATTCATTGCATTGTCATGGTGAGTTTCACCACCCTGATGTTATTGTAATGGGAAGCATATCTTACCTTCTTACAATGAGGGGAATCTTTCAGCCTGTCATGAGACAAGAGCCAATCTAGACTGTCTCTCCCTAGATGGACAGCAGGACCATGGTGCAATAGAGGACAATTACTATGTAATTATAAGCAATGTTTCAAAATTATTGCTACTCAAGATGTCAGCAACTTTAATGTTCTGTATTTTTCTAAAAAAGGGCTCATGGATTTCAGCTTCAGAGGCAGTATAATACTGGGGACAAGGTCCTTCAGTTTGGAGTTGCAGAGCTTGGGATCTGCTCTAAATCTTTGACACAAACAACAAGGTAGCTGGAGTGCTATGACTGGAGTCAGGAAGGTTGGGAGTTCAAATCCAGCCTTATATACTTACCTGGGATCCTATGCAAGTCTCTTAACTACTGTTTGTCTCAGTTTCTATGTCTATGAAATGAGGATTATAATAGCGCCCACCTCCCAGGGTCATTGTGAGGATCAAATGAGTCTAATCTTTGCCAATCTCAAAGTGTCATGTGGTCCTCAGCTGTTATCTCCCTATAAACATATTGACAGAATGTTTAGATGGTAGATTTTCAATGTGCTCAGTGTGAAAGCATATGATCTAAAGTCAGAGATACATGGATCCAAGCCTAATCTTTGGGCCTTACTGTCTGTGTAACCAGAGTAAGTTCCTTTACATCTCTGAAACTCAGTTTCCTCATCTATAAAATGGGGCCATAATACCTCTAGTAATTATTTCAAAGTAAGTACATATAGGACACTTTTTTAATGCTTGACTGAGAAAATTGATCTAAAGCACATTATAAACCTTCATGTAGCATTTGGAATATCACTTGGTATTCATTTTGTTCCCGTCTTTTATGATTTATTAGTATTTCATTCCTTCTGTTGTATAGTCTGTGGAGTTTAGCTAGAATGATCCTGGATAAGTTGCTTTTCTACTTTTTAAAAAGAAATTGTTTGGCAAATTGCTGTAATGGGTAGATGTGAGACCACCCTTCACAGTTGGGTAAAGCCATGGGGATGCCAGAAGCAGATAGGGTGCTAAAGAAGATATGAACACCTCATCCTCTTCCCAAATATATAGTTAAGGTAGTTTTTTTTATCACTTTAATTAAAGCCATAGACTAGCTTTTTTTTAAAAAAAAATTTTTTTTTCTCAACAGCTTCTTCCTTAAATTTTTCCTTTTCCTTTCCAAGTTATCATGATTATGATTTTGCCACTGACTCTGTGTGTGTGTGTGTGTGTGTGTGTGTGTGTGTGTGTGTGTGTGTATGTGAGAGTGAGAGAGCATGCTACTGAAACAGGTTACTAGGGAGGTTGTGAAATTTCCTTACGCAGACATATTTTAATTCATCTGCATGATGCTAATGTTCTTCCAGAAGGCAGAGATTAGATTTGTTTCTCCCCGGTGATGTGTTTGCAGAGCTCCCCCAGCTCTTATGTCAGTACCTTGGGTGTCTGTAGGAACCCCAGTCTTTTGATTAGATCACAAGGGTCACATTCTCTGAAGAGGCTTGGCTGGCTACCCTCAGTTCAGCAGTCTGCACCATCCAGTGAGCCAGAGCGTCTGCCCCCTAATTGCTGAGGCCTGGGGCCATGGCCTCTGGGCCAAGGGGTGGCCAGAGCATTGGGGAGGTCAGTAAGGAATGTCTTGACTGGAGTCCCAGACTTGGCTAGTGTCTGGCGCATAGTAGGTGCTGTAGAAAAGGTTATTCCCTCCCCTTTACCCGAAACTCCTCCCCCTTTCCTCATCAAGTGGCATTGGATCTGCAGCCTCTGGGCTCACTGTTTCTCACTGTTTTACCAGCACTGAGAGTCAGGAGCATCAGGGGACTTATGGGAAAAGCAAGGACTTGTTACTCTTTCTCCCTGCTTCCTATGTATCCCTATAATGGGGATACATATGTGCCCTTATCATAGTGCTACACTATGTGAGTCAGGATCACCCACATTTGGATCCTGGCTCAGATGCTTACAAGCTAGGTTACCCTGAACAAGCTACTTAACTTCCCTCAGACTTACTTTACTTATATGTAAAATGAAAGCACCTTATCTTACTGGATTGTTTTGACGGTCAAATTTTATATATGTGTCTATACAGAAGTGGGATAGCTAGGTGGCACAGTGGATAGAGCACTGGGCTTGGAATCAGGAAGCTTCCTGAGTTCAAATCTTACCTCAGACACTTCCTAGCTGGGTGACCCTGGGCAAGTCACCTACCCTTGTGCACCTCAGTTTATCATCTGTAAAATGAGCTGGAGAAGGAAATGGCAAATCATTCCAGTTTGTTTGCCAAGAAAACTCCCAAAGGGGTCACAAAGAATCAGATAGGACTGAAAAATGCCTGAACAATACAAATGTATAGAGCTAGATATAGATATACATATATGCTGTATATGTATATAAGCATGTGCATACATATGCATGTATATTTATATATGTACTTTGCAAAACTTCCCATGTTATATAAATTTGGGCAGTTGTTATGATTACTCTGAACCCAGAGATAATACACAAGCTACCCTGCCCTGGTTAGCCATGCCATTACTACAGTATTCCTATATTATAGTAATAATAGTTCCCATATATATAGTTATTTGAAATTTGCAAAGTGTTTTACATACACTATCTTATTTGAGACTCTCAGCCACCCTGTGAGGTAGGTGCTATTATTATAAAACTATTATTATAAAACAGAAATGACCTTCTCAAGGTCAAATAGCTAAGAAGGGGACAGAAGCAGAATTTGAATTCAGCTCTTCCTAAATCCAAGTACAATGTTCTAACCATGCTGCCATGATGGCTTTAAGCAATGTGGTCCTCCAGAAACACTGGGCAATACCATGTTTTGAAGTACTTTCTGTGTCTATGCAGTCTTCACCTGGGAGTTTTCTCGAGAATGCATTCTTTTTAATTTGGTGAAAAACTTGTTGGCTGAAACATCCATAACTTTATTTTTAAGGCATATTAAATATACACAGCCATATGTCTGACTTTTGTATAATGATTTAAGATGGGCGTCTGCCAGTGGATATAATGTTTTGAATTGTAAAGAAAAACCCTGCATTAATTGGACCGAGAACCTTCTAGGGCCTTATTTTGGCCAGATGTATGCCTTGGATAAGGTCAGTGCTTATATAACTTAGATAAGAAGGCCTAGGAATGCATCTTCTCAGCCTGATTTCAATATGATCAGCATTTTGCTACCTGGATTTCTGGCCAAGCTTCAGAAGCCACATCTGATAAAGAGAGCATACTGACTTCCTCCTCCAGCTATCAGCCTGTTTGCATCTCTGTGACTTGGTTAGGAATTCAGGACTTGTTAAACCAACTTGTTAAAAGTCTGCTGCCATAGAATATGCACATCTTGGGCTTGGTTGTTGCCATTTTTTTTGAAAGCAGGAACATCTGAATTGGAGGTGTTAATGTTCTTTCCTTGCTGTCAAATAGTATCCATCATGTATCCTCATATGAGTGCAGATGGAAGGATCTCAGGACTGAAGGTTCTGGAAAGAAAGTAGAGGACTTGCTTGCTTTGTAAGCAGTCTTAATTGGAACTGGGATGCATGCTCTTCACTCTAGGTGACCCTGGAGATCCGGATGCCCCGGTTTATTCACATTAATATGTGCTTAGGAAAACTCCTGGGCTTGTGACTTCTAGTCTAGACCTCGACCAGCCTTGAGTGCCATCTGTGTTATTTGTAAGCTGTTTGTCCATGCACAAAGCCCCAGGCTCCTCTGTGAAATGGGCTAGTAATACTTATCTCAGAGTTATCATGAGGATCAAATGAGGTAATGTTCGAACGATGTGCTTGGGCATACCCTGAGTGCTGTGTAAATGGAGTTGTTATAGTTTAGCAAGGCAACCAAGCATTTATTAAGCACCTACTATATATGCCAGGCACCATGCTAGGCACTGGAGAAACGAAGAAGAAATGATTCTTTATTGTAAACATGAGCAGATAAAGACCCTCTTCTCATAAGGAAATTGAATTCAAAGCAATCTAGCATTATTAAATAATAGGTGTTGGAGATACCTCCCCTAGGTACTGGCAGTTCAAAAACTAAGAATCAAATAATTCCTGACCTCAAAGAGCTTCCATTCTGTCAGGGAAAATAAGTTTACATATGTCTATACAAAATAGATGGGGAGGGGGGAAATACAGTGTTTTATTGGTATGGATAGTCTCTTCTTGGGCATATCACTACCCTTCTTTCCTTGTTGTCTTGTGTAAGGCTTATCTGTGTGCATACATTGTCCTTTTATGGCGGCTGCAGGCACAATGGAAAGCCCTGGCTCTTAAGATAGAAGACCTGAATTCAAAACATGACTGCTTTCATGATTGAAGGCAAAAACCATCTTTTCCTAGCCTTAGTTTCCTCTTGCCTAAAATGCAAGGATTGAACTTTCTGGTCTTTGAGGTCCCATCTAATACTAGATCCATGATCCATCAACATTCTAGACGTCTTTGTATAAATCAAAATGTGGCAATATGTCGCTCGGGCCATCCATCAATTTCCTAGTCATTCTTCTTATTTTGACTTTCTCTACCATTTCCCTCACTCACATATATCCTTAGTGTTGCCTTTTATGCCTTGGAGGAAGATTTTATTGTGAAGATAGTCCCTTGAAAACCTCAACATACCACATGAATGAGAGGAGGAACAGAAGGAGGAGGGGGAAGTGGTGATTTTTCACAATTGTTCCATGTTCTTGTTCCACATCCTTATTGGTCATAGGCTATCATCAATGTCTATCCAATGTGCATGCTTCTAGTCAGTTGGTTCTTTGTGTCATGAGGAATTTTGCATTTTCTAAGACCATGATATTTCATTCATAGTACCCCTTGAATATAACCAGGAATTATTGGAATGAAAAAAAGTACAGCAAGCAACTTGGGGGAGGTCATTGAAAGCACCTTATAATTTCCCAAATACGATAGAGCCTTCTCTTCTCTTTCTTCTCATCTTAAATTATGTGCCCAACTCTTAAGTCCAAATCAATATCTACCCAAGGTACGCTGAATGATAGACTAACTCACTGGACCCATCATTTAGCTGGATGTGAAAGCAACAAGTATTTTCCTCCACTTTGTTTTCCTAATCCAAATGATTGCTCTTATCTCTTTTCCTTTGGTATAGATTTCATGGGCCAGCCTTTCAAAGAACCTCCAAGTCATCTAGTCTAACTTGTACCTCTCCAGGAATCCCCTCAACAACATTGCTGAGAATTTACCTTTCTACTTCTACTTCTGTTGGGAATCAGGGGACCCACTGACTCCTGGGGCAGCCTGCTCTGCTCTTGGATAGTTCCAAAGAGTCCCAGAGTATCATACAGGCAATAAGCCACAACAAACATTTATTGAGCCCTTACTAAATGCTAGGCACTGCACTAACTGCTGAGAATAGAAATGTGAACAAAAAGTACCTGCCCTCAAGAAGCTTCTTTTCTAATGGGGGAAGTCAGTACATAAAAAGGAGTTGAAAAGCATGGGGGGAAGAGAGAGGATTTGGAAAGGTGTCCCTATGGAGACAGGGTAGTGAAGCCTGGAGAATCAGAAACACAACCAGTAGGGGAATGAATTGTGGTTGGTCTGGGCCCATCACCAAAGTGGAGGTTCCTGGAGGAACTCACCAATTGGAGAATGAGACCAACATGGCAGAGGGGAAAGTTCCAGGCTGAGAAGGCAGCTGAGTCATGGTGGCAAAATCTCGAGACAGAGAATCAGGAACACAGCCAGGAAGAGACCAAACTATGCAATTAATCCTATGTTGTTTGCAAATCAAAGCATTTGGAGGCACTTCCCATCAATGGCGACTCTCCTTTTCACATGGCTCATCCATAGAACCTGTTTGTGCCAGTGGCAAACACATGCTCAGAGGAGACATCGTTATCCCTTTTTAATCCCTCAATTTTTGTTCTCACTCTATAATCTATAGTTTTATTTTAAAATGTATTTAATTGATGTCCTTTGACTTCCTATCAAAACTATTTTTTGTCATCCCTGTCCTCTAGGTTGAACCTTCCCTTGTGACGAAGAAAAATGTACAAACACCTCTGAGATAGAAACCTTGCCTCACAACGTATGCACCATTACGTTCTGGTGGTCTCCCTCCTCTGTCCTGAGGGACGAGTCATGTTTGCTCATGTCGTTCCCAGAAGTCCTCTAGTTTTAATGGATGTATGGGAGACTCTTTACTCAAGGAGAGCATTCAAGGCTACATTTTGTTTTGTCAAGTGCTCTTTAAAAGGGAAACAAAACACCCATAGACAACAAGTAGAGCGGGATCTTCTGTTCTCTGCACCTTTAGCCATGTGGCTGCAGGGGAAGAGCATCTGTAAGAACATGTGTAATGCACACATAAGCCATTGTCATAAAGCTTTTATAGGAGACAAGGAATCTTCCATACGACTAGGGAGCTTAGTTTTCTCTTTCTGTAGGAGCATTGCTCATTATCTTTTTCATCTTGTAATTTCATGCTCTTGGACACATCTTATGAAACAATCCTTTGGTGCCTTTTAAAAATGGTGTTCCTTCTTTGTGTATTGGTGAAGCTCAGCCATCCATTCTGGCTTCTCCCAAGACGCCATGATGTGGTGGAAAGAGAACAGGGTTTGTTGGGCTCTGTCATTCACTACCCAGCTGATCTTGGGCCGATTGCTTAATCTCACTGGGCCTCATTTTTCAATTGAGCAGATTGAAGTAGGTAAGCTCTCTCTATCTCACAAATCACTTCTGAACCCCATATATCAGACACTGTGCATGGAAGATGGAAATGGGGGAAATGGGGGTCATTTGCCTCTTGTTGATGTGGAGAAGAAATTATTATAGAAACATCAGCAAGTCTGTTTCATTTCCCACCTGTTTATTCCCTTCCTTTCAGTTTTACCTAAAAATGCCCCAGGTGTGGTCTGACTTGGCTGTATCTCAAACCATGCTCATTTGGGAATGATTTAGTAATTTAATCTGGTGTTAGTCTTGGCTGCCATGGTTCTTGTCCAGGAGATTAAAGGTCTGCTGCCTCTAGTGGTTCTGGGATCTTTGGGCCTACTTGTTGTGGTGACTGCTGGTTTAAATTCAATGGCATGTAGTAGGTACCTAAAAAATATTTGTTGATTGGTTGAATTCAACTAGTACTTATCAATGCTTGCCTAGTGCCATATACCAGAGATACAACAAAAGGAACTCCAGGATTGAGTGGTCCATACACTGTTGCAAAACTATAGCACCTCAGCCCATGGTCTTTTGAGGTGCTCTGGATAAAAACCAATTCTTCATGGTGTCTATTCATGCTTTATGTTTCCCCACCAAACTAGGTTGGCCTCCAAGCCTATACCTAGACTCTCTTCCTATGGCTATCATTACCAAACCTTCCCAGTACTGTAAGACTTGCCAGAGCCAGAGTTCCACTGTCCTAGCTCTGGAGAACCCAGGCTCCCCTCCCCTCCACAATCAGTCAGACAAGAAGCATTTAATAGCCACTTACTGTATGGTAGGCACATGGCAGTGAAGCCTTGATTTTACTTTGTAGAATGTTTAGGGTAGGTTCTGCCTAATTTTAGTCTGGGATTGAAACAGCCCCATAATGGTTGGGCGGGGGATAGACCCACAGGGTTTTGGTTTGGATTAAGGTTTATTTTGCCTCTTGTCTCTTGGTAGGGAAAAAAATAGAGTTAAGCTGCTTACTTCTTGTGTGACTCTGGACAAATCACCTAATTTCCCATGGGCCTTAGTTTTCTCGTTTGTAAAGATGCTTCATTTGGTTGACATGGCCTTTGAGGGCCCTTTTAGTATAAGATCTATGGTTCTATGATAAAAGTTTTTGTACAAATTAAAATGGAAGTGGAGAAATGGAAAAATGAATGAATCTAGGATGACAGGACCCGGGTTCAAATCTGCCTGTGACACTCACTACTGATATGATTTTAGTCAGGTCACTCACCTTCCCTTGAGCCTCAGTTTCCTCATCTGTAAAATGACGAGATGTGACCCTATGACCTCTCTAATCCTTTCAGATCCCAAGCCTGTGATCCCAGTTGTTGTGGACAACCAGATGTGGACATTAACCTTTCCCAGGCATGGCCTGGTCCTTTATTCCCTCTTCCCTATATTAGCAGAGTGAAGTTTTTGTCAGTTGATCATTGAGAACTCAAAGTTGGTTTGGCTCTTGCGTTTCAGAATTCCTTCCCTCTCCCACCTGGGGTGTACTTTTCATCTTGGGGCAGTATTCCAGTGTGTCTCCCTTGCTGCCTAGGTCATTGAAAGTGCGCAGAAAGCTGTAATGAGAACCCTTGAGTTAGCATGAACGCGGCTTCTGACTAGTGCTTAAAAGTACTCAGAGATGGGATATGTGGGGGAAGTTTAATCCGCGTGGCATTTTCATCTGGGTCATCTTTTAAGTTGCTGAGCTGCAGCTCTTTCAGAAGGACAAGAGTTGGCTTTGCTGTGGTAAAAATCTATGGCCAAGCAGGTTCATAAAGGATACAGAAGCTTATTGAGACGTGCCCATATCTCAGAACAACAGGAACAGAGCTGGAAAGGACCCCAGAAGTCATCGAGGCCAAAGTTCTTTTGTCAAGACTCCCAACTGGTGGTCCCCTACTCAGCCTTGACTTGAAGACATCCAAGGAGCAGGAATCCACCACTTCTCCTTCCACATTTTGTAACATCTTGATCTAAAGGATAAAGCCAAGGGTTTAGAGAAGGTCACAGGGTGCCCCAGAGATGCCATGTTCATTCTCTTAATTCTACAAATTATGGGAAGGAAATCTCTGCATGACCTTTGATTCAAGAGCTGTTCAGCACACTCCTGTTGTGAATGAGGTATAATGCGGCCCACGTTCTTTATGAAATATGAAATTGTTTCTGCTGGAAAAATCAGATTATAAAATGTTGAGTTCTACCCAGTTAAAGAGTAATTTGGAGTTATTCTAAGCAAAATGACTCTTACACTAAAACAAAACCAGTTGGAAAGAGCTTTGCTGGAGAGAAGCGGAAACAGGATGATCCATGGGAACCGTCCCCTGATTGGAGGGAGATTATCATGGGCTTTGAGGAAAACATCATGAGTTACCCCATTGTTTGAGATTTTTCTCCTTTAATATACTAAAGGCTTGAGGAAGAAATATGGGGATGTAAGTAGGGGAGGGAGTACAGCTGCACAGTCAATGACTGCGTTTCCCTTGCCAGGAGAGGAAAGATCATGAGTATTGATCAGACAAAGAGAACTAGAGGTTTTTGGATTTTTGTTGGTTTTTTTTTTAAATGCTCTGAAGACTTGAGTAGGTCATCCAAATCAAAGCAACCTGAAGTGGTGGCAACTTCTGGCACCAAACAAAGCTATTCTGAAACACAAAACGGGGCCCAACCCCCTGGCAACAGACCATGTACCCCCAGAAAGCTTTTCACCCAAGAAAGGATTCAGGTGAGTGAAGCTACTTTGTTCTTCTTTTACTTTTTCCAGGGAGAGGAAAGCCTGTGATATATTTTTCATATAAATATATATATATAAATATATATATATATATGTGTATGTATGTATATATATATATATATACACACACACATATATATACACACACATATATATATATACACACATAAATACATATATACATACATATATACACATATACATATACACACACATATATACATATATACATGCATATATATAATATATATGTGTATGTGTGTGTGTGTGTGTGTTTGTGTGTGTGTGTATAATTTCGCTATTTTATAGAGGAGGAAAACTGAGACAGATCAGGTTAAGTGACTTGCCCGAGGTCACTCAGCTAGTAAGTCTCTGAGGCCAGATTTGACCTTGGGTCTTCCTGACTCCAGTTCCAGTGCTGCCTCTAAGTAGAGATACAGGCAAACCTTTGATTTCAGTGATATGCTGGAGATGAGTAATTGTTGAAATTTCATTGAGGAAGTGTCACCTTCTATCTTGGTGTTTATATTTCCCTTCAAATGTCTCTATTCTACCCTAAGTTAAAATATACATGGAATATCATAAACTACTGTTGTCAATCTATCCTATTATTTTACTAAAGTCTTTTCCTTTCATAGAAAAAAGTATAATTGGCCCTATATGATATTTCTTTTTCTCTCATTTAATCACAGCAGATTAGAATTTACCTAGTAAACCTTTGTGGCCATGAACAGGTCATTAATTAATCTGCTAGTAGCTATCATACAATGAAAAAGCATTGATTAAACATCTGCCATATGTAAGGCACTGTGGAAAGCACTAGGGATGCAAAAACAAAAAAGAAATAACGGTTTCTGCCCTCAAGAGATTTACATTCTCTCTGTGTATATTAATATACAGACTGTATACAAAATAGATCAGAATAGTTTTGAGAGTGAAGATTGAAGTAACTGGGGGCATAAGAAGAGACTTAATTTACTTGCAAGTGGTGAACCAAATCTTGAAGTAAGTAAGTAACCCCAGTAAAAGATCAGATTCGTGTAATCACAATTAGTCCTTAGGAAGAAAACTGAGTCTCAAAAGTGCTAACTAACCTTGTGTTATCGAGCCAATTCCTTAAGCATATGCCACCACCACATGTGTGAAAGGAATGAGATTTCTGAGGATAGATATCATGCCATTTGAAGCACAGCTCAGGATATTAGTTTGGTAGGAAACAGCAATAACCCCACACCCAAATTAACCACTGTTAGAAGAATTGAGGCTCCCAGCCTGATGCCCAGCCTTGACTATTTTCTGGGGGATTTCGTGTAAGTAACAGAAGAGAATAATGCTTGGTTGTGTGTTCCAACACCATAGGTTTCTTAAAAAAAATAACTAAAAGTGATGACTTGAAGGTATTGGGAACCGTGGAGGAAGAAACTTATCATTTAAGACAATACAATTACAGAGAGCAAGGTTGGGTCACTGAACCTTGGTGTCCTTCAAGCTTTCTTATTCTGAGTTACTTTGGTCCACAGATATTGAGGATGAAAATCTGGCATCTGGAGTGGTTTTCATTTGTATCCAACTTTAGCCCAATACATGTTTTTGTGATTATGATGGTTGCTGAGATGTACTTAAAGTGACCTTGTCGAGTCAAGGAGTATTTATTAATTACTTACTATGGGCCAGGCAGCATGCCAAGCTTGCAGATTTTGGCCCATCCTTTCTTCCTTATCAAATATGTGTCGAGAATTCTTAAAAATGCTCCCCAAATTCCATCCTTTGGAATTTTTTCAACCCCTGTAGCCTCCTCTGATTGGTGAGTTCCTCCCGAGAATCTCCATTTGAGGAAGAACCCATGAGGGCCATGAGCTCTCCCAGTCCTGCTTAGGCTAGACTCTATGGCCTCCTTTTTACCCTGCCCCATGGTGGTACCCCATCCATCAAGCTTTTCAGCTGCCTTTTAGATGTGCCTTCCCCTGTGCTTGCATTTGTATCCTCTCTGTTAAGCACAGTGCTTGGCACATGGTGGGAGCTTAATTAAGTGCCTTATCTTATCTAATCTAATCTAAACCTCAGCTATACACCTTCTAAGTCTTTGTAGTTACTGGCCATGTTTCCTCAGACACTAAAGCATTAGAGTAAAGCGTTGGTGGCCCCAGAGTGCCCTTGCGTTTCTTCCAGTTACTTTTCTTGTCACCTTTTGGGGAGCCCACCTCCTTTTGTAGTTGTTTATATCCGCAATCCTCAAGTTTTTACACACAATTAATTGTGGAGAACCAGCCTGTTTGTGCCCACTGCCCCCAAGCACGAATACATTTTATCCTTAGTATCGTATGGACACTACCAGTTATTTCAGAACTTTGTGGTAAAAAAGATGATCGTCTGCCTCTAATGAAGGAGAGTGAATTCCAGTTCATTACAGAGGATATAAATCAGAATTGTTAAAATTGTGTGTATTTTGTTAGGCGTGAGGTATGTGTTTTTCTGAGAGGTGGTAGAATGATCGTCTTGGGGAAAAGGGGTGGATAGGAAGGGAGCTCGTGGCCATGGGAGTGGGTTGAGAGCAAACATTATATAGTCCAAAGAACACTGGCGTTGGCACCAGAAGATCACAGAATCTGAGTGATAACGGACCTCGGCAGTTATCTAGTCCAACCCATAGTGAAGAGAAGTGCCTTCCAACAGAGCCAGTAAATGGTCAGTTAGCCTTCACTGATGGGAAACCACTAGCTCCTGAGACCTCCCTTTCCAGTTTTCCATAGTCCAGGACTGGGTCCTAGCTCTGCCACTTAACCTTGTACAAGGGACTTAATGTCTCTGAATCTCATTTTCCTTATATATGGAAGAGGAAAATACTTAGAATTTTTACCTTACAGTGCTTTTGCAAAGATCAAATGAGACTCTGTAAAGTCCTCAGGGTTGCTGTTTGATTTAATTTTTTATAAATCCATTCTCTTTCTAAAAGGCTATGAACTTTTTTTTCAGGCCTCAAAGAACTCCCTTACCTTTACCCTAAAGAGATCAAAGAAAGAGGAAAAGGTGCCATAGGTACAAACAATTTGGTAGTATCTCTATGTAGTTTTAAAGAACTGGAAAGTAAGGGAGTGCCCATTAATTGGAAAAATGACTGAACCAATTATGGTATGAATGGGATGGAATACTATTGTGTTATAAGAAAGAAAGAGATTGTTTCAGAGAGACCTGGGAAGACCTCTATAGAATGATGCAGAGTGAATTGAGAAGAACCAGGAGGACAGTTTATACTAGAGCATCACTATTATAATAAATGATCAGTTCTAGAAGACTTAAGAACTCTAATCAATTCAGGACCAACCATGATTCTAAAGAACTGACGGCGAAGAATGCTGCTTACCTCATTACAGAGAGGTGAGGGATTACCATGTAGGATGAGACATGTTTTTTGGACATGACCAATGGGAGAAGTTGTTTTGTTACTTTTTTATTACAAGGTTTTCTTTTTCCTTTTTTTCAAGTGAGTGGAGGGATGTGGAAAGAAAAAAATGCTTGAAATTGGAAAAGATAATATTTACTTTTTGAAAGCCCTCTTGCTTATTTTTAGCCCCATCCTCTTCTGTAATTTGTAGTTAAAAAAAGAGACTTTTGAGGCATCAAAGGTTGTTTATTGTTAATAGTAATAATAATAATGTATTGATGCTAGAGGTCAGAGATGTGAAAAAACTATATTGTAAGCAGTTTAGCAAAATCCTGAGAAATGAGCGGGGTCTGGGGGAGCTTTTTAAAAAGTAGAGAAACAAGGGAGAAAACTGAAGACTCATTGATGGAGGAGAGGAATGGGGTCATAATCTCTGTTTATATCATGCTTTCTTCATAAAAACCCTACAAAGTAGGAAGAGATAATTAGCCATCAGGGGCCATTGATGGGGCTTAAGACTTGCTGATTCATGATTACATGAGCCAGTTAGTGCTGAAGGCAACAGGTCCTTTTATCTATGTTCAAGGGAAGGTTCCATGAGCTAACTGAAGAAGAGACCCCATTGGCATAAAGGGGATGGCAGAGTCATCAAAGAAAAGGAATGCCAAGGCAATATGCCAACCCTCTTGTGTTAGGGCTGAGACAAACACTTCCAAATAGGCCTGGGAACAAGACTAGATAAAACCAGGGGAGAGATCTCAAGCCCATGGAAGGAGAGAGGGACTCTTTCATGGTCTTTGCTCGGATGGTTTTTCTAAATTATAGCATCAGCCATCCAGAAAAGTACTAATAGCAAAAAAGAAAAGAAAATGCAGGGAAGAGAGAGAGAGAGAGAGAGAGAGAGAGAGAGAGAGAGAGAGAGAGAGAGAGAAAGGGGGGGGAAGGATGAGATGAGATGAGATGAGATGAGATGAGATGAGATGAGACGAGACTGTAAGCTCAATTGAAGGAAACTGAATAAGAGGCTGGGTGCCCAGATTAGTCACAGTAATTCTATGGGCAGAGACCAACAAATCCTGGCCAAGTCAGCAGGTCAATTGACTGTGAAGAAGGCAGTTTTGACCCAAGGCCAAAGAGGGTGGACCTGATCTTGTTTCTGTTTCTTTCCATAGAACTCCATCCTTCTGACTGATCTTGTTTTATTGTAAATGGGTGGGTCTTGGCTGGTACCCCAGGCAGGGGAGAGACTTACCCCCTCTGTGGATTCAGGGAGCTAATGGAAAAAGTAACCTTAACTGGGTGACTGGTGAGGTGGGAAGGAGTGGTTTGATATAGGTTGGGCTAGCAAGAAAAAGAAAATGACCCCAAAGGTTAGAGCCAGAGGAGAGACCCATTGACTAAAAAAAGAGGGTGTAGACTTGGAATAACTAGATGGAACAATATACCCAATTGACTTTAAGAGGAATGGAACCCTCTGACTAGAAATTACTATCAAAGACCATCATCATGGGCAGAAGAAAGGACGCTCCTATTGAAAGAGTTCTGGTCCAGGTTGTGTTCCCTGTGAGAGAGAAAAAGCAGGTGTGGTACAGTGGAAAGGACCGGGAGTTTGGAGTCAGAAAATGTGGGTTCAGACTCTAGCTCTGCCATGTATGTTGGATGTATGGAAGTAGGCATGTCACTTAAACTCTTCGGTCCTCAGTTTCTTTATTTTTAAAATGAAGGGGTAGAACTCTAGGACCCCCAACCTCCCTTCCAGCTCAAGGTCTATGAGCCTGTGACCCTGTGGGAACATTACCTGTACAGAGTAAGGTGGGAAGCAGATATGCAGCCCAGAGTATGACTTCCCCATTCTGGGGAAGCCAAAAGGCCTGGTCCCAGACCGTGCTCTTCTCTGCTGGTGACCTCCTTCTGCTGCCTCAGCATTCCTGTAGGCCTCAGCAGCTTGATGCTGTAAACCCAGGCCAAGCTGATTGAGCAACGGGACATTACGTCTGCTTTGCATAATTGGTAGAAATTACCCAGGCCCTAGAATGACCCCCCTGGGTGCCATGTACTGCAGTGGAAGCTGCTGGGGATGGGTACTGCTAAAGCAGAGAATGTGGGGAAAGGGTGTGATCCCTATGAAGTTTCCTCCTTGCTTTTTTCTGGCTGGTGGTGGCAACAAACTACCCAGGGGGAGCGTCAGAGGGGATGAGGTGGCTCCCTCTCCCCCATTTCATCTCTGACTGTAAGCTATACAGTCTGGGTTCTTGCACTGATCTTGGTTCCTTTAGCCTCTCTGTGGATACTTCAGCAAGAAGGCCCTGATTCTTCACAAATGGAAAGCAGGCAAAAGGAAGCTGATCCAAGGAATAAAGCACTTTGAAGAAAACAGACTGCAGAATTGTTGAACCCTTTCTTTACCTCGGCCTCAGATTCATTTGGATCTGTGATCTCATCTCTTTGGAGGCTCCCTTCCGGAGTGAGTCACCTCTCGCCTGTCTCTTCCCTTAAGTCTGCCACAGAGTCCACCCTATAGGTGTCAGGGGGAAGGGAGGAAGGCCTCCCTTCTACTACATGGACATTTGATATATTTGATCCAGATTTCTGTCCTTGGATTTTCTGTTCTCCTAAACTTTCTTCCTATCATTCTTTCCTTTGCCTGATTCTTTTTTCTTTTTGCTGAATATGGTTTCAAGTGGGACAGTGGATAGAAGGCTGGTCTGTGGTCCAAGCGGATCTGGGTTCAAGTGCTGCCTTGGGCACATACTGGCCAGGTGAGTCTGGAGGAGTTTCTTGATACTTAATGCTCTAAGAACAGAAAATACGGAGGAAGTCTGTATCTGCGTCCTTAGAGGGAGTTTCCTTATCCTCATCCTCCACCAGTGTAATCCCAGGTCCAGCTCCTATCCCAGGCATTTCTAGGGAGCAGGCCATCATTCTGCCCTCTGTTCCCCTCTGCCCTTCTTTTCTTCCTTGTATTTTCATGACTGTTAGCCTGCCTCCCACAGACGTGGCGATATTATCTTGCCAGTGCACGCTAGAAGCCCAGCTGCCTTCCTCAGACCTTTGTTCACCTCCTGGCTATACTGCTATCATCTGTGAGAGCTGAGATCATTTAGTCCCTGGAGTTTGCAGGAAAGCTCCTGGCTACCTGATGGAGGGAGCCCTGGAGTGAAGTAGACTTCCCTCTGAATGCATTTGACCATAAATAACGCCAGCTGACCAGTGGGGATGGAGGAGGACATCTGTCTACTGTTCTGTGGTGTTCGCCAGGTCGATTGCTTTTAATCAGGCTTGGAGTATCCTTGGAGAGAACGCTGACACAAACTCTGTGTTTGCCTGCCTGATGCCCCACCCTCCACATGCCCAAACAGAAGTTAGAGCATCACTGAGTTTTTTAACAGCTGCCCACTTGTTCTTCCTACATGCAGGTTTGGGGAAGGCGGGGCTCAGAGAGGATTATGGGAGATGGGCAAGGCACTGGCTCGTGTCCCTTTCCAATGAACTCTCCAGTCCTTCCCCAGGGAACAGGTGGAATGAGAGTTGTCTTTCACCTTCCTACCCCCTCTGTCTCCAGCCATTTGTATCCCTTTCCTTGGCATGACTAGGACTCTTCTCAGACTAGTCTGGCCAGCCTGAGAGCCAGCAATATTTATCTAGCCTTCCAGGTGAGAAGGCAGGGATAGGGTTTTGGCTAGGGATCAGCCTCCCTCACAAACAGCCAGAAGCATTAACCATGTGCCTATTTTGCTACTTTAGACAACTTCTGATTTCTGTAGCTGAGGGTGTCCTTGGTCTGGGCCTCGTTCCATATGGTCACCACCTTTGCATTACAAAGTATCCTACTTGCTGGGAATGGGTACTGCTATTTTAAGAATTGTGATTCTTCCCCTCCCCCCATCTCACCCCATCCCCCCTTTAAAAATCTGCCAATTGACTTTTGGCTTGGTTGGCTTTTGTTTCTACATCTGAGATATTTTATCTTTTTTCCTTTCACATATGAACAGGACTGGTATAGGGGAGGACTTGGCAGTCAGAGGATCTAAGTTTAAATCTCAGCACTCCTTTTTAAAATAAACACTTGTATTATATGCTATATGCCAGCCATATATGAGACATCTAGGTGGCTCAGTGGATGGAGCACTGAGCCTGGAGTCAGCAAAACCTGAGTTCAAATCAGGCCTCAGACACTTACTGGTTGTGTGAGCCTGGGCAAGTCAGTTCACCCTGGTTGATGACATTGGTCCTCTTCATGAATGAAAGATGAAAAACAACAATAATAATGACAACGGCCTTAATCCACTGGGGACATGGCAAAGCACTCCGGTATCTTTGCCTAGAAAACCCTATGGACAGTATGGTCCATGGGGTCATGAAGAGTCGAAATGGACTGAAAAACACACGCCAGGCACTGTGCTAAGTGCGTACAAACATCTCGCACGATCCAATATTCTGACGATGCTTTTAAGCTGCGTGATCTGGGAAAGCTTGCTCCTCTTCTGGGGCCTCCATAAAATGAGGGATTGGACTGATGGCCTCTGAGGTCCCTCCAGTTTTCAGTATATGACCTACAATCCTTTCTGCTAGACTTTTAGAGGCTAAATGTTCACACGATACTTTCAGATTTGTAGAACATCTTTTCAGGCACATGAGATTCACGGGATAATGCATCAGAGAGGTCAGATTCACTTCCCTTAAAAATATAATTGGGAAATATTTAACAAAAAGAAAAATTACAATGCAACATAGATAATGTTAACTTGTAGTTTTCTAAGTCAATATGTGGCCAAGAAGGATCTCTTTCTACTTGAATTTGACATCACTGATGTCCACTCCTTTTTCTTTTTCTGTTATGTGTAAGGCGATGCCCCTTTCATTTGAAGTCTAGAGTTGACAACCCAAGTACTAGATATGCATTATTATCTCCAACTGAGCATGGAGAGATGTTAACTAATTTGTCCAGAGTCACACAGCTAATTAGTAGGGACCAGAGGTAGGATTTGACTCATGTCTCCCTGACTCCAAGGCCAGGACTTTTTCTACTCTTCCCTGTTGGCTCAGTTCTAAATCACTGACCCTTTTTCCTTTATGTGATTGCCCTCGATCATTTTCTTGGAGTTTGAATTTAGTCACTCAAGTCAGTAGGAAGATAGAGATGATGATAGGGATTACTTGAAGATGATTGAATGATTCTGGAGGAGGAAACTTTAGTCCTTAGGCTAGTGATAAAGATGGAAGGAAGACTAGTCCTTCAGAGGTCACTGCGACACATGATGGCAGCTTTCATGACCCTTGCACTTTTCATGTGCATGTAATATTAGCCAAATGACTGACCAGAAAACAAAACAAACTGAATGAGACAGTTGACCTACAGAGGAGTATGACTTCTCAACTAATGTGGCATTCTTCATTGCTCTTTCTCAAAATGGCAAAACGTTGCTCATAGTCATTCTGATGAGACCAGTCACGAGGGATTCTTTCCCTTTCCTTGTAGGAGGAAAGATGAAAAGGTACAAGTCACGAGGTATGGATAGTAATATAGTAAGTAGACGAGTACAAGAAAGAAGAGAGACTCAGAAAACCTGACTCTATCGATTCACCTTGTGTCTCTGTTGCTTCATTTGAAAAAAAAAGGGGGGGACTCATTTCTACCCTGTCTGACTCCCAAGGATCATTGGATCACAGATTTAGAGCCGGACCAAATCTTCCAGGTCAACCAGGTGTTCCAAGGGAGGGGGAAGCAAAATAGCCTCTAAATGTAAGAAAGCTTTGAAGTCCAGGCAGATCTTGGTTAAACATTTTTCAGCTTTAATGGATTATTTAAGGAGTAGTGACTTTGAAGACACTAAAGCACTTTCCAGGTTGGAGTTGCCAGAGATGTTAATTGTTCACTCATTTTTCAGTCATGTCTTATTCTTCTTGAACCCCTTTGGGGTTTTCTTGGCAAAGAAACTGGAGTGATTTGTCATTTCTTTTTCCAGTTCATTTTACAGATAAGGAAACTGAGGCAAATAGGGTTAAGTGACTTGCCCAGGGTCACATAGCTAGTCAGTGTCTGAGGCCAGATTTAAACTCAGGAAGATGGATGTCTTCCTGACTTCAACCCTGGCACTCTATCCATTATGCCATTTAGCTGCCCACAACTCCTTATGATTGGGTATGATAGGGTAAGTGTTATTGAGTGATCATGTTACAATAAACTCTTGTTGAGGGAGCAATTTCATGGGCTTATGGAGAGTAAGAAGATCACTTCTGAGCTAAATTACCACTAAAATTGTTATAAGTAATAGTTGGAATTTGGTATTTCTTACCTGTAAGTAAAGAAGTAACAACAGATCACATGTAATGTATTAAAATTTCCACCTGTAATAGTAATAATTTAGAGAATTAGTATGTCGCATGTTGTTATGTAAGTGTACAACTGGAAAAAAGTGGATGGGCCAGTCACCTAGGGAGAGTCATGGACAACCAATGGATAGTCTTTGTGTGCCATATGTGAAATGCTAGGAGATCTCAAAGAAGGCCTGTAGCCTGTTGGATGGACCCACCTTGTAGTGAATGCATGTGAAGGCATAGAGGCCGTTGGCACAAGATGATAGAATCAGATGGAAATCTTGACATTGAAGAGGTCACAGAACCATTGGTAGATTGCAATAATCCTTTCATCAATCATTCAACCAATCCAGAAGCATTGGTTAGGCACCTACTGTGTGCCCGACACTGCCCTACCAAGTGCCCTACCTGCTGTGGAGGCAGAGAGATTTCATGCAACATGTCCCCAGGGCAAAGCCTGGGTTAGAGCTGTGTGTTTCCCATCAGTGGTAGGTCCTCCCAGTAGGACTATGAGTTCTCTCTTGGGCCCCTAAAGTTTTCTTTTCACCTCTTGGTTGTTAATTTTTCTGGTTTTTTTTTTGTATAGATTCACAGCATGTTGGAGTTGGGGCCGGGGTAGCTTAGTCACTGTCTAGTCCAGCTACTCTTTTTGCACACCTTAATAATGGTAACTCACATTTGCGTCATGGTTCGAGGTTTGCTGAGAACTTTCTTTTAAACAACCTTGTGACATAGGTATTATTACCATCTGGCAGATGAGGAAACTGAGGCTCGGAAAGTTTACCTGACTTGCTTAAGGTTACCTAGTTATGAAATAGCAGAATTGGGACTTCCATTCAGGTCTCTCTCTCTCTTTTTAAACAAATCATAGAAGACTAGGCTTTGGGGCACGTAGGCCGGAGGGGCTGGCTGGGTTTAGACAGCATTACCAAAGCAGTTTTCTTTTCTGAAAATATCAACCCCATTGCTGTAACTCCATTTGCAGGGTGCCAGAACTCAGAATTCCCCTTTGTTTTTGGTACCATTCTTTGGACGCCATTTCCCTGAGGATCCAAGAGGTGAATCTTTCTGCCCTTCTTCTCCCCAGCTCCCCAGCCCTGTCTGGCTTGAAAATGATGAATCTCTGATCCGCTCTCCTTCTTGCCTTCTCAACTTCACACTTAAGAAAGACAGTTACTGGAGCCAGTGAGCTAAAGATGAGGCACACAGAGAATGCAGAGGAGATGTTAAGATGACTTACCCCTCTGTACTACTGATCTGAAATACATGAAGTGCTGGAAGGTACTCTCCAGTGAAGAAATGAAAACCTGGTCTTCCAGCACCAGTTGGCCAACAAAACATCCTCAGACAGTCTGACTATCTTTGCCAAAGAGGAGGGGCCGGGCTTTTGCTTTTTCTCCCCTTGCCTCCTTTGGAAGAAATGCTTTTCTGTGTGTGGGTACACACCAAGTGGGGACTTGTTCAGTTAGTATGGCTTAGGCAGCGCAGGCCTGTAGCTATTAATCTGCCCTGACTTTGGGAGAGCTGTCTCCCAGCCCTTATCTATAGGAGAAATTCTGGGGGTGAAGGAGCTTAGACATCACCACAGGGCTGCTGGCCACACCCCAGGCTGCCTTCTAATTGGGAAGATGGAAGGAAAGAAGCTTGTAAATTTTTTTTAACAAGTCAGTATCTGACTCTGGATGCCCAGACCTTAGATAATGCCCTAGGAAATGTTTGCCATTCAGAGAGAAACATGGTTCATTACCTGAGGTGTTTGTCTGTACCCTCCTTTCAGAAGCTGGAGAGCCTGACCTCATGAGTGCTGCTCTGACCCTCTCATTTTACAGATAAAAAAATGGAGGCCCTGTTTGGACCTAGACACTCTGATTTCAGATCAGCCTTCTCTATATCCCATGACCTGACCTGGCTTTGATTTTCCTCCTGTCCCTTCTAGGTGTAAAAAGGGAGACATAAAGAAGAAAAAATCAAATCAGTACTTGGGGCCATTTATCAGTAGTTCTGGTAATTTGTTTGGTTTGGAGGAGGCTGAAAATGTTGGACTAACCAAGGTTTGGGGATTCTCTGAGCTGGACGCATCTAAGACCTTGTTCCTTATTGCCTGTCCCCTAAGAAAAGGAGCAATCAAGAAAGAATTGTAACAAACCAAGAGATTGACCTGCCCTGCCCAGTGACTACATTAATGCAAAGCAACATGACTGTCCACAGATTAGATGCAGGGCCAGGGCTGGTTTTGAAAGAGAGATGGTGAAACACATTTCTCTCTTTGGAGTGGAGTAGAGAGGTGGTGGGCCACAGGTGCCGAATGTCACATATGCGCTCAGAGGTGTCGCTGGTTCATTTTGCTTCATCTATTTTTCTGTATTTTAAGGGAGAGTTCTCTGGTAGTTGGGTAGTTAGTAAAGGCACACTTTAAAAAAAATGACCTTGAACCGATAACATTCTATTCCATATGACTAGGTTCAAGATTTAATTCTTAAAATATCCAACTTTTAAAACACAAATACTTCTTTTGTGGTAGCAGAAATGATTTAGAAGCACTTGGTTGCTGCAGAGTATGTTACTTTAAAAAGAATCACACCATATTTCTTTTTTTTTTTTGGAGGGGGGAAGGAGGGGCAGTTTGGGTTAAGTGACTTGCCCAAGGTCACACAGCTAGCAAGTGTCAAGTATCTGAGGTCAGATTTGAACTCAGGTCCTCCTGACTTCAGGGTCAGTACTCTATCCACTATGCCCCCACCTCACATTTCTTAGCCACTTACTGGGTCATACATGGAGCAAGTCCCATTGCGTCATGCTAGCAAGGTCTCAGGTTCTTCTGTTGTCTTGTATGTCTTGTTCCTGCTTCCCTTCTCTAATGAACTGATTATTATGTGACACTAATATATTTGTGTCTGATTTCTGGGTGAGGCAGTTGTAGACGCCCTTAAAATACTTTATCTTCTATTAGTTATATGAGGATGAAACTTGGAATCTGTGAGAGCTGGTGTTCAGATGAAGAAAAGTTCTTTGATGGGCTGTGTGGTTAGGGGTGTATGCGTTTTATTTTCTTCCTTTTTGATCCTCATCACTGAGACTAGTCTCACTTGGGTAGTGAGCCCTGGCTTCATTTTCAAGTTTGAGGCTGTTGACACCAGAACATGTAGTTTCTGCTGTGGCTTGGCTCTTTGAAATTGGCAGCACCTGTCTCCCCAATACCCCCATCCCTTCTCAATCTCATGAAATCCAAGGCTTCATCTAGTGATCTCTCAACATTCTTTTTCTTGACCTGTGTCATGGGTACTAGGATTGGTAGAATCTTGTTTAAATTCTCATCTAGGACGTCCCCAAAGTCTTAGAAGGTGCACTTTAAGCTAGTAAAACCTCATCTCAAAACTTTACCAGTTTAAGTTATTGAAGCTTACAGTGGCATGAAGATTTTTGTATTAAAGTTTAAAATGGCACTGGGACTTTGGGGGCACCCCATATAAACTTTTAGCCAAGACAACTTCTTTTGAGTAAATTCCACTAGAGTAAATTAGTGTGAGACCCTCTTGAAGTTTGTCGATTTATTTCAGTGACCAATTTTGACTCCTTGATAGTGGACATAGGAGAGGGAAGGAAGAGAATAAACATTTTATTCTTATGATTTGCCATGTACTGCTCTGAGTACTTTTCAGATATCTCATTTGAATAGGAGGAAAAAAATGTCTTGTCCAAAGGATTAACTGCTTGGCATAAAAGCTGAAACTTCAGCTGCTCACATACCTGTGGGACCTTGGTCAATCACCTAACCTCTTCAGGTTTTGGTTTTTTTATTTGTAAAGTAACGGAGTCCGAATTTTCTGGTCTCTGTTCAGTTGTTTTTCAGTTGTGTTCAACTCTTTGTGACCCCATTTGGGGTTTCCTTGGCAATGAAACTGGAGTGGTTTGCCATCTCCTTCTCTAGCTCATTTTACAGATGGGGAAGCTGAGGCAAATAGAGTTGTGACTTATCCAGGGTCACACAGCTAGTAAATTCGTGAGGCTAGATTTGAACTCATGAAAATGAGTCTTCCTGATTCTCAGTCCAGTGCTCTAACCACTGAGTCACCTACCTACCCTCTGCACCACTTAGCTGGTCTCTAAGACCTACTCATCCTAAATCTAATCATCTCAATAGCCTGTTTCCTTAATCCTCTTCTCCTTCACTGCTTTGAGTGTCTTAGCATCATAATACCCATTCTCCTTTCCTCTGCCCATAAAAGAAAAGATATCTATCCTCCACTTTTGCAAAGGCTCTCTCCTTCTAGCAGCGTCATATATCACAAGATTGGGAGTTAGAGGACCTGGGTTCAAGGTAATTTTGCACAAATCACTCAACCTACCTGGGCCTTAGTTAATCTCATCCCATAAAATAAAGGGGTTTGCATTTGGTGACCCCAAAAGTCCCTTCCAGCCCCAGATCCACGATCTATATCAATTCCCATACATACCCAAAGTTGCACCATCCCCATACAACCATCCATCAATCTATTGCCTTCATACCTTTGCTCATGGTGTGTCTCCTATGTGGAATTCCCTCCTTCTTCAATGTTCCCCAGGAAAAAAAAAAGTCTGACTCAGTTTTCCAGGCCCAGCTGAAATGCCATACGTAGTTCCTTCATGGAATCTCTCCAGGTCCCATTGCTCAACTTCCTAGCCTGAGCCTTTCCTGCCTTTGAAAGTCCTTGAACATTTTTTCTGGTATCTCTTTAATGGCACTTACTACAATCTGCCTTGCATTAATGTTACTTGGGTATGGGCCCTATCTTCCCTAATGTGTGCTCAACTATTTTGGAAGCTAGGGAAATGTAATCAGCTCTCCCTGCCCTAGCACCTTGACTTGCACAGAGTAGGCACACACACGTATGTTTTGATCTCCAAGAGTGAATGAACAGGAAATCAGGTTTCTAAACTTTCTAAGCTGCAGTTAGGCCTGCAGGAGAAGGAGGAGGGGGAGGGGTCAGCACCATGGTTCAGATTCATGGACTGGAATGAATTAGAAACAGAGAGGTAGGGAAGAGAGTGTCTTAAGTACCTGGCTGTCTCTCATGGCCTCTTCATTTCAGCAGAGTCCAGATAGGTTAGTCAGGCATTTAGCAAACCTTTATTGAGTGCCTCCTGTGGGCAAGAGAATGGGATTCCAGGCCATATGGGCTCCTGTCCTGCGCTAAATAGTGCCATAGTTTTCTCCCCACCCTCCAAAGTTCTCTCCCATCTGCTCTCAGCCTCTTTGGTAGCCTGGCTGAGGTTGCTACCCAGGTCTGGCTTTGAGCAAGACTGCTCTGCTTGCTTCTGGAGGTCTTTCCAAGAGGATCAGCACTCCAGGGAAGTAAAGAGGGTGGGAACTAGGCTGGACTTGTTGCTTTGCTTGTTTGATTTTTCTTCTGGGCAGCTTTGATTCTGCTCCTGTAGTTATAAACAAGTGGAAACTATCGTGGGCTATCTGAAGGGAGGGGATATTCAGGATGGTTTCCTGACTTGTTCTGCTTGGTGTCTTGGTGTTGTTTAAAAGATGGCTGACTGCAGCAGTGTATTGGAAAGGACCCAGGATTTAGATTTAGAGCTTCATTGAACTTAATGATGGCTGCCATTTTATTGATTAGTTCTGCCCTCCTCAGTTTTACAGATGAAGAAATTGAGAGGTGAATGACTTATCCAAAGTCACATCCAGCTTTATTAGCTGTGTGGTCCTGGGCAAGTCACTCGATTTATTTTCTACCTCAGTTTCCTCATCTGAAAAATGGGGATAATAGCTCATTGTGAGGACCAAATCAAGATATTTGTAAAAATCTTTGCAACCCTTAATGCCCTATATGAATACTAGCCATTGTTATCAGTAGTAAGTAGCAAAGCCATGACTTATGTCTATGACTTCTGATGCTAAATCTAGCATTCTGTTCAAATCATGGCCATGTCATTTTCTTCATGGGTAACCCTGAGCTCATAAGGGGCCCCTGAAAGCCCCGTATGGGGAGAATGAGGGAGAAATCTTAGGCAGCCTGTACGTTCCATTGGTATTCTTTGGGCATCAAGGAAAGTGAGGAAGAGCTTCTTCCCACCCCTCAGCATGTTGGGTGGTCCCCCTGTGGCAAAGACTGAAGACACATGGGATGGTGCCGGGTATTTGGGTGACATCTCTATTCTTCAAGGGAATACCCAAGACCTGCGTTTAATTCCTACCTCAGGCAGTAGCTATGTGACCCTAGTTGTCCCTTTACTTTCTATGCCTCAGTTTCCTCATCTGTGAAATGAGGGAGTTGGACTCAAGAGTCTCCAAGGCCCCTCCTAGCTCTTACATCTGTGATTCTGTGAGTGTTTGGGTGATCTTTGCTCAGGGCTTTGCCTGCTCCCCCAGTCTCAGTATCTCTTCTTCTGTAAAATGAAGATCTTCTTGCCCCTGAATTGAATGTAATCACATGGAGCCTGTGGTGGGAGGAGTTTGTTGAATGGGTGGAACAAGAAATGAGTCAAAGCAGAAGGAGGGAGAGAGAGGACTCTGCCAATCAGACAGCTAGGATTATGAGTGTTTGTGTGTGGAAAGGTTTGTGGAGCAGGGGGAAAGCTTTGGGATGGTGTTGCCTTCTGCAGTGTTATTGTATATAGATTTCTTTGTTGGTATGATGGATTCGGTTTTCTTGCATTGGGATTTGACTTTCTGGTGTCTGAATAAATGCTTTGCTTCTGTCTTCTATATGGAGAGTGTGTTATATTTTGCCATTCAGACCTACAGGTGTATTCATAGTCACCCTTGGTGCTGTGAATATTGCCTTGGCAATATACAAGGTAAGAGGATTCCATGATCTCTGAGCTCAAATTCCTCTGATTTCTCTGGAGAAACACTTAGACCCAAGACCACTCTTCTGTTGCTAGCTTCAGCAGAGGGACCTTTGCCAGGCACAATGTTTGGAAAGGAGAGTCTGTGGGTGTGTGTGGGAGGGTGGGCTCTGTCCAGTGGGTCAGACCAAGCATTCAGGTGACCAGAGGAGTGCTGAGCCCTGGACCATGCTGGGCCTTTCCCTTCCCAAGTGACAGTACAGGGTTATCATTCTGTACTTTACTCCTGCCCCTGAGGAACATGGAGCCAGTGTTACCCATCTGGAGCTTCTAAGATCCCAGGTGGCTAGTTCTTTATTTCACCTCTCATTTGCCATGTGTTTTCTCATTTCTTTCAGCCTCCTCTATATTAGCATCCTTTCAGCTCTTTATAAATCATGGAAGAAGGATGCTTCCTCCAAGCACCAGAGCACCTCATTGACAGCAGCTGCTTAGACTGCAATTAAGGAAATTTACCCTGTCTTTTCCTCTCCTTATTTTTCCAGGTTCATTCATGATATTTCCCATTTTGGTGGAAATGGAGAGAGAGAGAGAGAAAGAGAGAGAGAGAGGGAGAAAGAGAGAGAGAGAGACAGAGAGACAGAGACAGAGAGAGAGACACACACACACAGAGGGGGAGGAGAGAGAGAGAGAGAGAGAGAGAGAGAGAGAGTGTGTGTGTGTGTGTGTGTGTGTGTGTGTGTGTGTAGTGTGTAGTGTGTATTTTGCAGGGTCAGAGTCTAGAGTAAAATTTCTGGAATTCAGGAGCTCCTCCTTTTCTGGTGTCATCCAGACCTTTTGAATCTTCGTTCCTCTTCCACCTGCCAGTTCAACTCACTAGCTGATCATTAATGGGAAAGAGGGAGTGCAAAGCAGCCAACTATTGGTGGCCTGGGACTTCTAGGAGGTGTTAGAAATGGCCTTTGTGGCTCTTTAAATAGCGCTAGTTAAAATATTTATAGTTAATCCTAGTATGAATGGTGGGAATCACAACATAAGATCTTAGGAGAGCCCCAGGGGAGAATTATAGTGGATTCTTGACTGGGAAAGTAAGGAGTAAAAAATTGTGTAAGGGGGCGGGGAGAGGATGTTCCATACCTCCAATCCCTATTACAATTGGCCTGGGTATCTCTATTGAATCAATCAGAAGTGTACCTGGAGTAACTGTACTATCTATCCTTGAGGTGTCTGAAGGTATGAACAAATCCCAGACACCTCTATTGAATCAGTCAGTAGAAGTATTGATTTTGGAGTCATCTCCCTTTCAAGATAAATCTATATATGCCAAAGGTTTTTGTCCTTTTTTTTTTGTGCCATGGACCCTTTAAGTTTCTGGAGAGACTTAGGGAACTCTTCTCTGAATAACATTTTTAATCAAGTAAAATACATAGAATTACAAAGAAAGCCAGGTACATTCAAACCGTTATCTATCTGTCTGTCTGTCTGTCTACCTATTTATCTGTCTATCTATCTATCTATCTATCTATCTATCTATCTATCTATCTATCTATCCATCCATCTATCCATCCATCTATCTATCTATGCATCTGTCCATTGTCTATCTACTGGAACTTTCTCTCTCTCTCTCTCTCTCTCTCTCTCTCTCTCTCTCTCTCCCCCCTCCTTCCCACCCTCTCCCCTTCTTTCTCCCTTTCTCCTTGTCCTTCTCCCTCTATCCCTTCCTTCCCCATCTATCTGTGCATCTCTCCATCATCTATCTATTGGACTTCCACTCTATCTATCTATCTCTCTATTTTAAAAGCTCAGCTCATGGACCCCAGTTTGAGATCCCTAGGTGTATCTGGACCTTTTCCTGAAGGGTCCTCCCAGCACATTTCTGGTACTGTGTGGAAAGTAACAGTCCTTGTTTCTCCCAAAAGGTGAAACTTGGTTTTGGGTAGAATTATTTGTCCTGAAGTCACAGAGGAAGTTCGTATTATATTCAAAAAATACTAAATTATTATGAGTCAGTTCAACTTAACATCTTATTTTGGAAGATAGGTCAGCCATCTTCCAAACTCATTGCCCCCTTTCTAATCAAGTTCCTTCAATCACTCCTCAAATGGCATGGATTCAAGGCCCTTCACCATCTGCGTTGCCTTCCTCTGGATACTCTCCAGTTTATCAATGTTCTTTTCCAAAAATGTCCTTCCTCAGTTGATTGTTTTCTTTCCAGAGCTGGGAGGGAAAGCTAACATTTTGGATGGCGCAGCCAGGAGCCCAAAATATCACTACAAGCTAGAACGTTAGGCCAAATTGAATAAGATGAAATTCGATAGGAGTAAATTGTGAAGCTTTAGTCTTTATGAAGTTAACTTTTTTTTTTTTAATAAAGTGCAAGTACTGAGCTAGCCTAAGCATTCTGCATGTTCTCTTAGAGGCAATAGGGAGCCACTGAAGAGGGAGATCTTTGAGGTTCAATCTTTAGGTCACTTTCAATCCAGCACCCATTTACTAGGTACCTACTTAAAGTGCTGGGAACAATCAGAACTCCATTTGCAGCTGTGCATAGCCTATCAGGCTGTTTTTAAAAAGCAGCTACTGCGTGCCCTACAAAGATGTGAGCTATTTAGCATGATGAATTTATAATTCCAAAGACTGCATTTGAATGTCATCTATATTATGGACTCGTAATTCAGCAGATGTTTTAAAAATGATAAGCATTCTGATGAAATATCGACATAGTGTAGGAAGAACCAAGCTAGACAAAAGCTGATCTGTGACTGGCCGGCATGGTGCCCAGACGCTGGTGGGTGTCAGCTAATTGTGTTGATTCTGGGCTTAGGAAACTTCCGGGTGCTTATAAGATCCTACAACCCTTGTTTTTCTTAAGGATTTTTGTTTATTTGGTTTTATTTTATGGTCCAGATCTGTGATTTCACTGGACTGAAGCCACTTCTAGTTTGAGTAACTCCCTCTTCTAATTCTGTAGAGCAATTGACTAGTAACATATATATATAGTCTTAAGGAATTGTCCAGGGATGGCTTGCTTAGGATCCTGGAGCCTGAAGGTATCAAAACCAGGACTTCCTGACTTGGAGGACACTCCCCTATCCTACTGCTGCCTGCTTTTAAACAAGCATTTTCTTTAAATCACCAAAAGCCCATTTTGGCACTTTGGAGGTTCACCAAAGGCAGTGACTTCACTGTCAATCTGATTCTGGTAATTTCATCCTTTGGTATTGGGAAATTCCAGCCCTGCCTTCAACATTAGTATCTTTGCTATAAAAAAAGGAGGGGATTTCAAGCACAGCAGCTTGGGGGAAAAAATTATTTTTAATGGCCTGATATGTCAGAATGACAGATTCTCCTAGCAGGTTTATATGTGGGTCATAAAATATACTGAGGTTGCCCCAAGCCTAGAGCATGAAACAGATCGGGGTACTAGCCTTTATGTTTCTCAATTTGAGCATCCCCTGCTTTTGTCTCCTAATCATGTAGAAGGAGCAAAAGATGGCTTTTGGGTGGAAAATCATGTCCCTTGATGAAACTGAGGCCTATAGAGATTAAGTGATTTGTTCAAGGTCATCCAGGTGGCAAATATTAGGACCAGAATTTAGACCCTGGCCCTCAGGTCCCAATTCAGGGTTTTGTTAGTTTGTTTCTATAGACTTTGTTTAGCAGGAGAACAGTTACTACTCTGAGACTTTTGGTATGCATGAACATAGTGTAAGAATTGAGAATTGCCTTGATTCCCCAAGGCTTCATTGGGAAGGACCTGTATGCTAAAGATTTAGGGGAAGTCTTCTGTTTTTGATCTCATCTTGTGTGGGGGCCTGTTGGGTTGAGAGAGAGCTAACTCTCAGCCAGAAGAGATTGACTCTATTCTTTAGGCCACATCAGTGGTCCAGGATCAAGCCATAAGTCTTTGGGCCTGATCTACTTCAGAGTGAAAGTTTTGGCTCAGTCTGTATCTGTGGTACTCCATTTCTCATCTCCATGCCTTTGCAATGGCTGTGTCCTATGACTGGCATAATTTGCCCCCTCATCCTTGCCTTAGTTTTTCTGGACTTCCTGCAAGCCTCAGCTTTGATCTCACCTCACACAGGAGGCCTTTCTCCAGATCCCACAGCAGCTAGTGACTTTCTTCTGAGATTTCCTTCCGTCTCCTGTGTTTATATCTCTAACGGACCTAGTTATTCTCACGCTGTTGCCTGAATTAGAATGCAGGTTGCTTGAAGGCAGGAACTGTTTTGTTATCTTTGCTTTGCACAGTGCCTTGTACATCCTAAGTGCCTAATAAATGCTTGTTGACTGATTCACATGCTCCATTGGTATTCTCGAGATGTTAGAAGACCCGTGAGAAATGTGGGGAGTGGCCCGGGTAGTATGGGGGGGGGGGTCTCCCTCATGCTCAACACATTGGGGCAATCTCTGTGACAAACTTATGGGAAGGAAGACAGCAGCTGCACAGAGTGAACACGTGGATGGATTGTGAGAAAGATCCAAGTTCGATTCCTGCCTCAGACACTTCTCAGCTACTCGATGTGTTGGACAAGTCACTTAACTTGCATTACATTCAATTTTCTCATCTGTTAAATGGGGATAATAATAATAATACCTACCTTCCAGGATTGTCACAAGGCTCAAATGAGATACCCATGTGTAAAGTGTTTTGCAAACCTTAAAGTGCTATTGAAATGCTAGCTATCATCCTCCTCATCCTCATCATCATTGTGAGTACTCACACCAATGAGATGGACAGTGAATCCATCCTTCTCACCTAGCTTTCCCTGTCTCTGTTTCCGGAATGCCAAAATTTATGTGTGCTGGGGAGGAAAATACCTCCAGGGGAGCCTCAGCAGAAGCCAGATTCATTCCAAGTGGAAGATCCAGCTGTTGCAGAATGATGGCCAGGCTTTTAAAGATCTTTAGTGTTCAGAAGAGTGATTCCAGAGACCAGGAAAACCCCCTTCCTTCTATTTCCATCTCATTAAGTATCACATATATTTGTACATGTAAAGTATTAGAGCCTCGGCACATTCTGTCTCGTGCAGAATTTTATCATCCCCTTTCCCAAATAAACTTAGGGAAGCGATGGGCCAAATCCTCCTCTTTCCTTGCTGCCACGCTTGGCTTCCTCTTGGTTTAATGGAGCCTGGTTTTCATTCACAGTCATTCAGTGAGGAATGAGGGAGAGGAAGAAAGAGGGGGAAAAGCCTGAGGAGGAGAAAGAAAAAGAGTTGGATCTCTGTGGCCCCGACATTCTGTAATCTTATGAAAAGAAGGGAGAATTAGCCTTGATAGCTAGCATCCAGTGGGTTTAGTCATTTAATGCTTTTATTTTGTTTTTATTATAACAAATGGGTACAATTTACAAAGAAGTTGTAAAAAAACAACAACATTCACAACTGGGTCTTTTTTTTTGTTTTGATCTAAACCAGGAGATCTTAACCAATTTTGTGTCATGGACCCCTTTGATAGTACAGTGAAGTCTTTTGGCTCCATATCAGGGTACTAATTTAAAATGCATAAAATAAAATATGGAGGAATATTGAAATACATTTATCAAAATAGATTTTTTTTGAAAGTTCACAGCCTCTAGGTTAATAACTTCTAATTTAGCATTGAGGTTTTAAAAATTATGTATAGTACTTACCTAAAATCCTCAGCATCTCAAACACATCTGTGATAGATACATTCATACCTGCCCATTTTGGGTGACTCTTAGGATCATGGGCTCATGGAGTCAAGCCCCGTATTGTGCAGATGAGGAAACCAAAGCCCAGAGAGAGGCAAGGTGATTTGTTCAAAGTTACCCAGGTAGTTACCTAAAAAGGGTAAGATTTGAACCCAGATCCTCTGATCCCAGAGCTAATGTTCTTTCCATTAAACCACATTATCTTTTGACCCTGTCTTCTAATAGGTTTGCCCAGCCTTGTTTACACAACATGCTGGAAGCCTTTCTTGTCTTTTCCATGGCTCACTTTGTCTATCCAATACCCAGTTACCTTTCAGTAACTATAACAACAACACAACCAGTATTTATACAGTGGAGAAGGTCTGCCAAATGACTCCACATAACCCTCTAAAGTTATCTTTTTTCTGCTATGTTCTTGGTAATTTCCTTCATTAGAATGAAAACTCATTGAGGGCAGGGATTGTTTTTCCTTTGTCTAGCTCCTGCCTGTCACTTGATAAATTGATTGTTGATTGGTTGATTTTGTTTTTAAATCACCCATTTCACTGAGTGCCAGCCTTGCTTTCATGTGAACTTAACACATCAGCCTCTGGTTGTATCTATATCATGCAGTTGAGGTCCCTTGACCTCAGAGGGGAGGACGAGGAAGGAAGAGTAGACTGAAACAAGGAGAACAGATTCTGAAAGGCTTTCCCACTGGTCAGATGGCTTCTTAGGAGTAGAAACCTATGTCTTTCAGGAGAAGATATAGAAAAATCTAGTTTTCAGAGACTCGGATTTATTCTAAGGAACTTCAAGATGGGATCCAAGTCTGGGGCACAAGGAAAGAATTTGAAAATGGTCATGATTGTTTCCCACTTAGTTCTTAGCAGAAGGAGCCCAGTTTTAGGTTCTGGTCTCCTCCCATATGCGTGAGCTCCCATACAGCCCATTGACACATGTCAGTGAACATGCCTATATTCTGGGATTTTGCTTAAATGCTTTGGATAAATCCTTTGGGAAGGATAAAGACCATTGGGAGTCACAGGCTCCTTTGTTTTATTATTCTCTCCTCCAGCTGTAATGGGTTATTAGAGCTACCTGCATCTGTACCTCACGACTATGGACTTCCATGAGGGCAGGAACCCTGGCTTTTCTTTAGGTATTTCCTTAGGTCCTAGCATAGTGTACTGAACCGTGGAGGGGCTTAATAAAGCTTTGTTGAATGAAAACACAACTTCCTTTTAGAATTGCAAATCTGTTCTTTTTTGGATTTGTTCCCCACCCACTCAATGAGCTATAGCTTCAAACAAAGATTACAAAAGAAAGAAAAAAAGCAACAAAAAAACCAAAAATCCAAACACTTTCAGCAAAACCAATCAGCACATCAACTATGTTTGGGAGTACAGACCTTATTCCATACCCTTTCCACAACCTTTCCCCTCAAAGAAATGAACAATACATTACTTTCTAAATTAGTCTTGGACAAGTTCAATTAAAGTACTTTGTGATGACAGCTGACAATTTTACTTTATTCAGGCCCAAGGCCTCAAGTCTGTGGGGGGTAATTTAAGTCAGCTCAATTTTAGGGCAACTCTTAAGGACTTATTCCAGGGGCTGGGGATGCCTGGACACAAACTAACCAACAAATAAATTAGGGACCACTATTCAGATATGCTAGACTTGCCCTGCTCCTCCTTCTGGGGGGAGTTTGAGAAAAGCTCTCAGATGTTTTTAACTTTTCAAATATGTGATTACATTTCTATCTCGTTTTATACAATTTCTTTTCAACTATTTGCTTTGTCATTTTTTCATTCCAATCTGTATTCTCTCTTAATTTCCTATTATGCTTTGTGATTTTTGAAGGCTTTAACAAAAAAGTTTTCCCTCCCCTGATAGTTTTCTTCTCTTGCTTCTGGTGTTGTAGCAGGAGAAAAATCAACATAAGAGAATGGGAAGTTATTAGCGTGACCCTAAGAAGGCGGCTGAGAGGGTTCAGATGCAGTATATTTCAGCAGAATTTGAAATAGACACATTTCTTCTATCCTGCTTGCTTGTGAAATTCCACACAGCCCAATACCCCTGGTACTTAATTGTTGTTATAAATAATTTAAACTGAAATTCTTCTCCATAGAAAAGGGCCATTTTAATCCCTTCTTGGCAAAAATAACTTTCCTTTCACCTACTTTCAGGCCTGTGTAGAAAAGCCAGTTTCCAGCTATTGTAGATGGCCAAATCACAGGTGAGAATCTTTGTTCTTTGGGCTTTCTTTTGTTCACTATCTGTACTAGGAATCCAGGAATGCAGATGAAAGAATGCTTTGTTTCTAAGCTAAACACTGAAGTTAATGTTCTATCTGGAGAGCCACAGTGAAAGTCCCTTTACTGATAGGGAGAGATCCCAGGGCTGGGTGTTTGCTTTAGTGAGGAAGGGCTGTGAGGGGCTTGAACTAATTGTTGTTCATAAAATAAAGTTGGGAAACCATAGGTCAGATGTGGACTTGGTGTCTACATGGAAATTCAATCAATGGACAAAGACAAGGTGGTCTTTGATTTTGTAGATTGGGAGGGAGGTCCTCTGGGTGTATAGATATTCAGTTAGCTCTTAGAGTAGCTGGAAAAGGAAGAATTTTGATGAAAATGGCAAAAAATGGCTTAATTTTTGCAGAATTTTGTCCACTCTAAAGAACCATGGAAGCACCTGTTTACCTTTCCCCTCCTCCATCATCCTCTCCATCTCTCCTCCCACCCCCATAGCTAAATCATACCAGTTAAGTTTCAACTGTCTCAAAGTGACTTAGAGTACTTCTTAATAGGGAGATCCCTGGCTCATAGATTTAGAGCTGGAAGAGACCACAGAAACCATCTAGTCAAACTTTCATTTTATAGAGTAAGGAGGTTATGGTTCGTTTAGGTCCAAATCACTCATGGGGGTGGGGCAGTATGGAACCCTGATCTTTTTTTTTTTTTTCCTTTTTGGAGGGGGGAAGGCAGGGCACTTGGGGTTAAGTGACTTGCCCAAGGTCACAAGGCTAGTAAGTGTTAAGTATCTCAGGCCTCATTTGAACTCAAGTCCTCCTGACTCCAGGGCTGGTGCTCTATTCACTGTGCCCGAACCCTGATCTTCTGACCCTAGCATGGGTTCCTGCAGATGACTGAGGTCTTCTACATTTTAAATATTTTTAAAAAAATGTATTTATTTACTTTTAGTTTACAACATTCAGTTCCACAATCCCTTGAGTTTCAAATTTTCTCCCCCTCCTTCCTCATGGTGGCTTGCAATCAAATACAAGATCTGCAAATACCTTCACATTAAACATTAGTCAAGTTGTAAAGAAGGATCATATAACCAATGGAGTGAACAATGAGAAAGAAGGAGCGAAACAAAACAAAACAGAAAAGAGAGAGAGCAGGTAGTTTCCTTCAGTCTGCATTCAGACTCTGTAGTTGTCTCTCTGGATGTGGATTTCTCTTTCCATCACGAGTCTTTTGGAGTTGTCTTATAGCTTTGCATCGCTGAGAGGAGCCCAGTCAAGCAAAGTCAGTCATCACAGATACAATGTATCCATTTAAAATATTTTTATATGCCAAGTCAACGAGCAATTATTAAACACCTCCTGTTTACCAGCTACTGTACTAAGTGCTACATTGAAATCAGTCGAGTTTCTCCCTCACAACTTTTTGGCATCTGCCTGGAATCAGAAAGACCTGAGTTCAAAATGGGCCTTCAGGTGTGTGACTTACTAGCTGTGTGACCCTGGGCAAGTCACATAACTTCTGTGTGTCTCTGTTTCCTCATCAGTAATATGAGCATGGTAATAACATCTATTCCTTGGGGTTGTTGTGAGGATCAAATGAGATAATGATTGTAAAGCACTTAGCACTGTGCCTGGCGCATAGTAGGGACCATAGAAATGTTAGCAGCTGCTGCTGCCATTATTACTAAACTAGAGAGTGGACCCTGCTCCAGCCTCCACCTTGAACTATTCATCTCAGCCGCCTAGATTCCCTATCTTTCTTCAGGACTCAGCTAAAATTCTACCCTCTAAAAGCACCCATTTCTAATCCCCGTTGATATCACTTGCTCATTTCTTTTTTTTTTTTGGAGGGGGGAGGGCAGGGCAGTTGGGTTTAAGTGACTTGCCCAAGGCCACACGGCTAGTATGTGTGAAGTGTCTGAGGTCATATTTGAACTCAGATCCTCCTAACTCCAGGGCCAGTGCTCTATTCACTGCACCACCTAGCTGCCCTGACCACTTTCTCATTTCAGTTGTGTCCAACTCTCTGTGATCCCTTTTGGGTCACATACTGAATACTGGAGTGCTTTGCCACTGCCTTCTCTAGCTCATTTTACATATGAGGAAACTGAGGCAAACAGGCTTAAGTGACTTGCCCAGAGCCACATAGCTAGGAAGTGTCTGAGGCTGGATTTGAACTCAGGGAGCCTGGCTTTCTATCTGCTGGACTGCCTAACTGCCTTGTAATGCCAGTACTTTCCCTCTAAGATTACCTCCGTTTTCTCTTGTATATATCTTATTTGTACATAGCCACTTGCTTCTGGTCTCGCTCTACTGAGATTGTGAGCTCCTTGAGACCTTTTGCCTTTCTTTGTGTCATTAATACTTACTAGAATGCTTAACACATAGTAGGTTCTTCATAAACACTTCTTGACGGACTAAAGAGGGCTATGATAGAATCCATTAGATTCTCTGAGGAGAAATGCCAATCCCAAATAGAGTTGAAATATGTGTTAAATTCAAGTGAATTCTGGTGCAGGATAAAAGGTCTGCTTAGTTCTAAAGATCATGGGGTGAGAGCTAGCAGGGATTCCAGAGGTTCATAGACATAGAGAAGTAAAGCCAAAAGGGACCTTAGGGGAAACCGAGGCCCAGGGAAGCTAAGATCCTTACCTGGAATCCCACAGTAAGCTGTAGAGCTGAGATTTGAATCCAGATCCTCTAAAAACAAATCCATTGTATCACATAGGTCCCAGGCCTTGACGCAGTGCCTCTGTACCTTTTTCATGCTATCTAAGTTTCTCCTATCTCAAGGGTGTTCTAAATAGGAGGTATGGATTCCTTGAAAAGGAATCCTATGCCTTTGACCATCACCTTCAGAGTCAAGAATGAAAAGGCACTTATGAAATTACAGGATGGTTGGGTTTTTTCTGTAAAATATCCGCTTTGTGTGTGATTTGTTCTAGGACAAAATAAAGGAATTTTAACTCAAATATGTAAGTGACTCATAAACCTCCTTCCATGAAATGTATCAGGTAATGAGAAGGCATTGGCTAACTCCTAGGAAGCTAGATGCCTTTAAAGATCACTGCCTTAGTCTTACAAGTTCCAAGGCTTTTGTACTAGATGAAAAGAATATTATTCTATAAAATCCAGTGTTTTCTGATTGCAGCTTCTACCAGGCATTTGAGGAAGGGGGAGGGGGAGTAAGTCGTCAAATTCCAGACCTACAAATGAGATTTGTCTGTGAAGTCTCCTCGAAATTTTGTAGCTGAGCAGCTCTTACTGCCATACCCGCCCTGCTGCTGCTAACGTCCTTAGGGGCTTTCGTAAGCAGTGGTATGCTTTGCCCTATTTCAGCTTCTTTTTTGTGTGTGTATTGGCTTTTCCCTTTAGATTGAAAACTTCTTGAGAGAAGGTACTGCCCTCTCTCTCTCTCTCTCTCTCTCTCTTTTTCCCCCCTCCTCTCCTCTCCTGTCTCTTTTTTTCTTTCTTTCACTCTGTCACTTTTTTCTCCTCCTTCTCCTTTTCTCTCTCTCTCTCTCTCCTCCCCCACCCCAGTACTATGGATTGACATTTAAGAAAAAAAAGGAATTCTTCCAAATGAAATCTGCTGTGGGTTGCACAGAACTATATAAATCTCTGCCCAATTTGGGCCCATGGACCAGTGTGACAGCAGTAATAACGTAACAGCAGCATAGGATGAGGTTCAAATGGAAATGGTCCTGGGAAAAGTCACTCTTTGGTTGTTTTTCTTTCATATTTAATGTCCTATGGATGATTGCACGAGTGGAAAAAAGAACTGCTTTTTGTAGTTGAATAAAAATATGAGGCTGGAAGTTCATCCTTTATAGGCTCACTTGGTCTGGCTCCAGGAGCAACCGGGACTATGGGCTGATATGGACCGCAGTGTCTCCTTAAGCATGGGAGGGCTGCACAGTTCCTCAGTGACAGGGAGGAATTTGAACTGTTCAGGGTTGGACCCTCAAGTCCAGCCTGCTTGTGTGCAAAGAACTGGCACCGGTGCAGGAGGCTTGCTAAGACCTGACTCTCGCTGATCCCAACTCTGCCAGCTAGAACTCCTGTTGAAATTGGCCACATCTGGGTGGTAGCATGTTTTTAGCCATGCAGAATTGCACTTGGGGGCAGGTGGGGGAAGCTGGTCTTCCAGAGGAGATTGCTAACACGACATCATCAGCTACTGAGGCAAGCTCAGACAGTACCAGGTCCACTATGTGGAGGGGTCCCTTGCTTCTGTAGCTGCCTGTTGGATGTTGGGACACCATGCAGCTGCCATGGTCAGTTTGTCCCATCAGCCCTAACCTGGAAGGCATGAGAGAGGATCACAATTTTCAAGCTGGAAGAGGCCTCAGAGGTTGCTTAGTCCATTTTATAGATGAAGAAACTGAGACCCAGGGGAAGGAATTATTTGCTTAAGGGCACTTGGAGACTAAGTGGGAGAGATGGATTTGAAACCAGATCTTCCTCCCAGTTCTCCTATATGACCCTGCCTTCCTTTATAAACTGAAGGAATGTCTTGCTGTACCTGGCAGCAATTTCTTAACCAAGAGCAGGAAATGTGGGTGTTCTCCACCCAGCCCTGCCAGACAGGAGTGAAAAGGAGCAAACTAGAGAAAGTCTAAAACTTATTTCGTTCTCAGACAGACTGGGAACGAAATTCGAACGTTTGAATCTGATGTTTGGGGTTTGGTGGGTGGCTTTCTTTTTTTTTTTTATGCTTTTACATTTACATAAGTATATGCAGGTGCTAGATGTATCTCAGTTGGCCCTTTGGCATTTCTCTCTCAATCTGTATTTGAGGAAGTGTACGGAATTATATCACCTTAAAGGTGAATTTATGGGTTTTTCCAACCCATTCCAACAGGTATTTATTCAGCACTGACTGTGTGATAGACATCTCTATAAAGAGGTATTATGGCATAATAGCCTTGGAGCCAAAACAAACTTAGTACTAGTTTTAACCCCTCTTGGTTGTGTGGCCCTGGGCAAGTCATTACCCCAGGCAACTTCCTAAGACCATATGTTTCAGAGAAGGTACCAATGATTTGCCTTGGTGAGGGGAGCTTCCTCTTTTGGGAATTCTGAGTGCAAGGGAAATCATGGGTGTGGCTCCCATCTCTGTTATTCCTACTCACAAAAGGCCAACACTTCATGCCTCAAAGGAACTTCCAGAAAGGGGAATACGAAATATAAATGGAGTGTTTCTTGTTCTTGTTTTTTTGGTGTAGGGATTCCTCTTTTGAAAACTTCCTCCACTGCCATGAATCAGTGCCATGATAACTTTCAGCCTTCAGACCATTGCCTGGGAGTCCTGATGCTCTGAGACTTGGTATGCTCTCACATTTGTATAGAACAGTGGTTCTCAACCTGTGGGTTATGTTCAATTTGTAACAATAAAATACATCCTGCATATCAGATATTTACATTACGATTCATAACAGTAGCAAAATTACAGCTATGAAGTAGCAATGAAAATGATTTTATGGTTGGGGGTCACCACAACATGAGGAACTGTATTAAAGGGTTGCTGCATTAGGAAGGTCGAGAACCACTGGTCTATAGAAGGTAGGGTGTAGAGCTGGGCCTTTCTGACCTCTCAGATAGACACTGGAATGAATATACATGATATTCAGGGAAGTATAGAATTCTATTAATGAAGGGAATCCCAAAACCTTCCCACTGGGGAGACACCTGAACTGAACCTTGAAGGAAGTTAGGGTTATAGTAGGTAGAGACGAAGGAGGCAGTACATTCTAGGCATGGGAAACAGTCTATGCAAAGAACAGTCTAGGAGGTGGGATGTGGAGTTCAGGGAATAACGTTGTTCAGCATGGTTCTCCTCTTTCATTGGCATAGGTATTCTTCCCACTGAGGCACATCCCATCCCATGTACAGTTTCTTGTGTACCACTCTTATCTGTAAATTGTTCTGTCGATTGGTGCTGCCAAATGTAGCTAATGCACTGATGGCCTTCCTCTAGTTCTTTTGAGTATCTTAGAGATAAAATGTAGCAGCTGAACTTCCTGTCCTGGGATCAGGGCTGGAAGGAGCCTTCTAGGCCACCCCGTCTAACCCCCTCAGTTAGGAGGATGGAACTGGGGAACAGAGAGTGATATTACTTGCTTGAGGTCACAGGCAGATCATGTGTCAGGACTCAGAGTTTTTCAGAATTTAAAACCAGTTTGGCTGACCCCAAATCCAGTGAGTGCTCTGTCTGATGTACTACGTGGTCATTCTCTCTTATTCTAGCTTCCCATTCTTGATGGATGATCTTTTTTTTTTGTGAACTCATGTCCTAAATGAAGATTTTTTTTTAAAAAGGGAAGGGAATAAATACTTATTAAGTACCTGCCAACATGGGATAGCTAGGTGTTGCAGTGTATAGAGTGCTGAGCTTGAAGTCAGGAAGACCTGAGTTCAAATCTGGCCTCAGACACTTACTAGCTGTGTGATCCTGGGCAAGTCACTTAACCCCGTTTGCCTCAGTTTCCTCATCTGTAAAATGAGCTGGAGGAGGAAATGGCAAACCACTCCAGTGTCTTTGCCGAAAACCCCAAATGGGGTCATGAAGAGTTGGATATGACTGAAATGACTGAACAGTGGCAATATGCACCATCACTAGTATTGCTTGTCTGGCCAGTGGCATCTCAGACGCTGAATAAATATGCATTTTTCATTTGTCTTCCATTTGTCTTCCACGTATAGATGTTTGATGAATCTAGGATCACAAGATTTGAATGGAGCTGGTAGGTGTGAATTACCTCACTAACCTTATAAAGGTTGGGGGACTGTTTTGCTTTGGACTTTGTATGCCTGGAAAATGGTAGGCACCTAATAAATGCTTATTTTATTGATTGGCTAAGGGAGCTTAGACATCAAGTAATCCTAACCTTTTGTTTTATAAGTGAGAAAAACAAGACCCAGAAAAGGTTAAATGACTTGTCCAAGGACTCACAACAAGTAACATAATTAAGACTTAAACCCAAGATTGCTGAGTCTAAATGCAGTTATCTTTCCAGGCGCTCGATTTATGTCGTGCAAGATACCATGTAACACAGCAAGGTACATGCTTTGGGAGATACTCTGATACCCATCTTGACACTGCCTTCATTCACCTAGACTGGGAGAAGCCAAGAGCTACCTTAGACCTTAGTGTAGTTAGTTCTTAATGTCTTTGGTTTCATTTAGATAGAAGGAGGCTGGTCTGTAACATAGTGAATTTCCTCCAGCAGTGTATGATCTCATTAGGTGAAGAGACAACACTGTGAAAAGTGAAGGATCTTGGGAGCTTTAGCCCACTTTGCTGCTTTTTCTGCCTCGTCAACTCCCCCGCCCCCATGACTTTAGGACTAGGAGGGGCTCACACAGGCCTGGGGGCTTTTTGTATTTTAGTCTTCTTTATGGGTCTCTATGGCAGACAGTTCACTTTCTGTTGGCTAAATGAGATGGGCTAGTTCTTGGACATTAAATACCACATCTGCCTCTAGGCTAGTATTCAAAGCTTTTCTAGCTTGATAGATCTTTAAGCTAAACTTGTCCTAGCCTACTGTATTTTGGTGGGGTTATTTAAGTCAAGTCAAGAAGCATTTGTTAAGTACCTACTATGTACGAGGCAATATGCTGAATACAGTTTTCATCCTGGATTACCAAGTATTTCTATGTTTAATAATCTATCTTTCCCTTTCACCTTCAAAATTTCATTTGGCACCTCTTGAAGAAGGCCTTTAACTTGGCCTAGCCTGCTGGCTCAGACCTGTGCTAGGGGGAAAAACCAAGGCCTGCCTTTTTCAAGAAACCTTCCTTGATCTCCCTTTCATTCCCTCTGGAAGTGTTCTCTCTCTTTCCCCCTTCCTCTTGTTTCTACCTCTCTGGTAGTAGCTATCATATCCTACCATTGTTTTATAGCTATCTGTGTTGGCTTTCTTCCTATTAGAATGTAAGCTCTTTGAAGGTAGGACCTGTATCCAGTGACTCCAATATATAAAAAACAATAATGCTAAAAGGCATTTGAACTCAGATGAGTTGCAGTAACCAATCCTGGGCCAGGAAAAAAAGATGATGAAAAACATTTCCCTCCTCTCACTGGATATGTATGGGAGGCAGAATGTTGCTTAGTGTCACATGGGATCATTGCATCAGTCAGTTTTCCTTGATCCTTTTTCTTTGCTACAAGAGAGGGTTTAATGGGGACAGGCAGAGGAGAAAGGACCGTTTTCAAAGTGATACAGTGAAATAAAAAGAGTATTTTTTTTTTAAAGACAAAGATGTATGTCTTAATCCTTTTTCTAACCAATCCTTCCGGTATCTAAACCAATGTTTTGTACTTAGTAAGTGCTTAATAAAAGCTTGCTGAATGATTAATTAAAGTTCTAAAGGCATGCTACCCAGAATCACTGAAGGATGGATTTACAGTTGCTTTGAATACCAAGTATACTGACATAGATGAATATGTGAAATAGGGGTATAGAACCCAAGGTGAAGATTTAATATTCATCTGGGAAAGGCTATGAGAAGTTGTACCATCCTAGAAATACTGTAAGCTCCTGGTGACAATATATTCCCTCTCCCCCCTTACCTATAATTGTTTCACGGATTACCAGGCCAAAACCAAAGCCAAAACATTGGGATGGCTTTCATATGCATCTTTGGAGGGAATTCCAGGATTCTTTTTAAGTATTTGAGAGGACTTATTTATAACTGGGATAAAGAAGATCTCACTACATAGTTTAGGCCTTGAGCTTGCTGTTTTTCTTCTGTTAACTTGCTTTATTTTTATCCTCTGTCTGGAGTAGGTCTTTTTCAGAAGCCTGTGAGCAGAGAGTATACCCAAGGGAAAAGGGGGTGGGAAGAATGTGACCCTCTGGTCTATCCTTGCCGACTGTAATTTTTTTTAAAGTTATAATTATCCTCAGCCTTCTTTGTGACCAGATCTGCCCATCTTTTAGCTTGTTCTAGGCCCCAGTGCTTGGGCATATTTGTGCCACTTACCTAATGATGACTCAGGTAACTCCTGATGATGGCTGAATGCTTGTGGGCATCCCTTAGCAGGGGATCAGTCTTCCACATGGCTTACACTTGCTCTTGAAGCAATTGCTTATCTCTCTGGCCTTTCAACACTTGGTAGAAATGTGTTGCCTTTTCCCATGAGAGCAAAGATGAGGCACCAGGAGACACAGTGACTCATTGGAGGTCACCCAGCAAGTGTCTGCCAGGGTGCAGCTCAGTCTTTGCCTCTTTAGCACAGCTGTTTGCTCCTTTTGTTTTCTGCTTTAAAACACACACACACACACACACACACACACACACACTCACGACTGTCTATGCAGTCATGGGATAGTGGTTAGTTACTTTTCTGTTTAAAACAGCATATGGGATGGGAGTAGGAAGACCTGGGTTAAAATCCTACCTCTTTCACCTGTTAGCTGTATGACTCTGAACAAGTTACTTAACGTTTCTCTCTCTGTGCCTCAGTTTCCTGAGTGGATTTGATGGCTTCTAATATCCCTGCTAGCTCTAAATCAATGACCTTAGAATCCAGCATACCCAAATTCATAATGGTTACATCAAAGGACAGATGAGTGGATCCCCAATTGGCATGGCTACATTTATCTTGCTGTTCTATATCAACATAAGGGTTTTTTAACTTTTTTCTGTGTCATGAAACTCTGAAGCCTGTGGATCTCTTCCCAGAAGGATTATGTTGTTCCATCCATTCATAGTCAAAGGAAATGCTAAATTTCAGTTAGAGATGAGTGAAAATAATGATGTCATATTTTCCCTTTCAATTTCCTAAGGCCCTCAGAAACTTTTCTGGGGATTCCAGGTTAAGAATTCCTGCTGTAACTGGTCTTTTTAGATGATAATTTCAGTCCTGGAGCAGTGACATAATAGATAGAGTTCTGGACTTGAAGTCCGGGAGACTTGAATTCAAATCTTGCTTTAGGATTTTTATTAGCTATGTGACTTTGGGCATGTCACTTAACTTATGAATATTATTTTCCTCATCAGTACTCATCAGTACTTTCCTCATCAGTACATGCAGTACTGACCTCACAGAATTGCTGGGGAGCCCCAAGAAGATAATACACGTAAAATATTTTGTGAACTTTATAGAGCTATATAAAGTCCAGTTATTATTTTTGTCATATTCTTCTGTCTCCTGGCTTCCTGTGCGTGTCCCTTGCCCATCCCAGGAGATTTTAGACACCTTGAAGTCAGGGATCACTGTTTCATACTCCTTTTGTATCCCACCACGAAGATTAGCACAGTCTGTACTGTACTGGTTTTTTAAAGTCATAATTGACCTCTCATTTTAGGTTGAAAGCATGGGAGGACTTGTGCCACTTACCTAATCATGACTCAGGTAATGCTTGCTGATGGCTGAACCCTTCTAAGAGCTCCGTTAATACTTGTTGAATTCTCTGGTTGTCTCATGATTCCTTTAGATGGCAACAGACTACTGTACTGAGCAGTGCTATGCTGGACCCATGTCTTTCTCTAACGGATAAAATCATAGACAAGTGCTTGGACCCATCCTTCTGAGGAATGGAGGAAGATTGAGAGAAACAGCTGGGAACTGGCTATTTTTTGATGTGATTTCAGCTGATGATCACAGACATATAACTAGCCATTTCACCACTTGGGGCAAGAAGCTGGGAATAAAATTTCATATCAGCTTTGTTATTGATTAAAATAATATAAGAATTAACTAAAAAGTTGGTTAAGTGGAAGGAAGAACTAGTTATGGTAGTGACTTCTACTTTGATGAAGGAGTTGATGTGTTGAATGTTTTGCATCTTCTAAATGTTAGTGCCCTTGAGCGAAGCTTCGTTTGTCTCACCCTGGTTACTGCTCTGGTTTTTATAGTATGTATCCCTGTCAGTGTCTCCATTCACAAGAGATGAGGATAATGAATGAGATAGCGACACATCTGTATAATAAACTGTATGTTTGCTGAACATAGTAGGCATTTAAGAAATGTTTACTGATTGATAGCTGCTGTAATATCATCCTGTTAAGTTGTCTCTTGGTTATGGAAACTCTCTTTTCAATGTAGATGAGTAACTTGTCTGTAATTTATAGACCTTGAGAGGTTCCTAGGACCTCGAGAGGGTATGTGATTTGACTAGGACATATGTCTGAGATGGGCTTTGAACTCAGTTCTTCATGCCTTGCTACAATCCTCTATTCATTAAGCCATGTTGCCTCTTTCCTACATTGACTGTGCTGATATAAATTTTTTCTTGGTAAGGCAGTCAGGGATGAGTGACTTACCCAGGGTCATACAGCTATTAAGTGTCAAGTGCCTGAGATTGAATTCAAATTCAGGCCTTCCTGACTCCAGGGCTGGTGCTCTATTCACTACACCACCAAGCCGCCCCCTTGATATAATTTTTAATCCAAATCTGTTCTGTCTAGAGGAGTAGCACAGCAGATGCCCAGACTGCCAGCAAGTAGAAAGAAGGGCCAGGAGTTCAATGGGCTTGGCATTTCCTGTCCTCCATGATGTAACGCTCACTTACCTGCCCAGTGTTCAGTCACAATGTGCTACTTCTTTTTCTACATTCCATCTAGGCTGGCCTCTTTGTCTTTTGTTCTTTGAACTTGGCATTCACTCTCCATCTCCCATGTCAGTGCCTTTGCCCAGGCTGTGCCCCAGGACTAGAATGCCCTCCCTCTGCATCTCTTCCCCTTAGAATCTCTGGCCAACTCCAAGGCTCAGCTTCTGGGGCATCTCCTTCAAGAAGCTTTTTCTGATCATCTCTTGTTAATGCTCTTCTTTCTCTCAAATTAGCATGTATCTGTCTGTCTTTATTTTTATCTATCTATCTGTGTGTATGTATATATGTATATGCGTGTGTATATGTATATGTTGTAGCCCACCAAGTAGAAAGCAAAGTCTTTGATGTTTGGAACTGTTTTGTGATAGAGTAGAAAGGTCATTAACTCTGGAATCAGAGGATCTGCATTGAAGTCCTGACTCTGACATTCACTTTGGTCAAGTTACTTAACTTCCCTTGACCTCAGTTTCCTTATCTGTAAAAAGGTGGAACTGGACTAATGGCCTCGGGGGTCCCCTTCCACTTCAAAGCTATGATCGTCAGCATCTCCTCCAGCCCTTGTGCACACAGTAGGTATTTAATAGATGTTTATTGGGTTAAATTGACTGGGAGAGAGCTCATTTTCATATTGCTTCTCTTTTCCGCTTGTGAGGACATACCTTGACCTACCGAATCACAGCTCACCTGGAGAATTTGTTGTATCCTTGTAGATAGAAACATGTGACTTGGCATATGGTGCAGCTTTGTAGGGGCATATACAAACCTCTTTCCTTTCTGCTTTGCATTTGGAAATGCTGATTTTATTGGGTGTTTGTGAAGCTCAGACAACATTTTTAAAAAATAAAGTTACAGAACTTTCTAATGCAGTCTTATCTCAGTTGTGCCAGATTGGGGTCCTTTGTGTGGGGGAGGGGACTTGGTAGGTTGGGGGAGCCTTGTAGAGTGTTTGATCTGCAGAGAGGTGAGGAAACACCACTCATTGACACAGAAATGGGGCATTCGGTCACAGTTTACTGTCCACCTCCTATATGGCAAACTGGACTGCATTGAGTGCATCCCCAAGTCCTGTCGGAAACAGGGAAGTTCTGTGCAATTATTCCTTCATTGCCTAGAATTCACTGTAGCAAGATCAACAGCACTCATTCTATGGGTATGGTCCTAGTTCTGTTCCCCAGATGTCACCTCTAATGTCATGGGACTTTGCCTATTTTTATCTGCTGTTGAGGAAAGCTATTTCAGAGCAGGCAGTGGTGTTACTGGAGCTGAAATATAGCCTGGGCGTTGGCATCAGGAGAATTCCAGATGGAACAGCCCAGGTACCTCTAGAAACGCCCCCAGAGTGAGCAGGCGGGATGCTTACGTGGTTTGTCAAATTCCTTCCTGGGTTGTAGGCTCTGCCCAAATCCATTTCTTAAATAAAAATGGAATTTTTTAACACTAAAATTACCAGTGTAGCCCAGCCCATAGTGTACCAGGTGTTTAAAAGTGCATAGTTATGAATCATCTGAAAACATAGTTCTTATGTGAATTGTGTCTGAAGTATAACTGCATTTGCGTAGCGATAATTATAACTCATGCTTCTGTGGACTTCTAAGGTTTCTGAAACAGTTTTTTCACAAGCACCCCTTTGAGGCAGACCACATTTCAAGTGGATTTGTTATTTTGGACCGGATCTTTGATGGATTTAGCATTCCTATTGTTTAGAGGTAGAAAAGGAGTCTTGGAGAAGTTGTGACTGATCCAAGGCCACAAAGCCAGTCAGTATTGGAGCCCAGCTTTGGACCAGGGCTCCTGCCTCTAGAAATCCAGGGCCCTTTATGTCATACTACACTGTTATACCAGTGACTTTGTTGTTATTTGGTGTCATTCCACCTTGAGACTTAAATTAGGTTGAAGAAATGTAGGCTCAGCACCACCTCTGGAACTTGAAGCAAGTGTTTCAGATGGGCCTGACAAACTCCTGGGGTTATAGCCGCTTCCGCCCAATAAGGACAGCTTCTTTTTTTTTCAAAGTGGGGTAATCCTTTGGCAGACAAGCTTGTTAGATGCCAGGTGTCCCAGGGAAGGTTGCAGATTGTTTCTAGAGTCATGCTGCTCAGGCCAGGAAAAGGCTCAGAGAAGGAAGTTGGTATTGGTGCCACCCCCATCCCTGAGCGAGTTCCGAAGGTAGATTTGCCTATTTTTGTCAGTGGCGTTGTCTTAAGATCCAAGACTGAACTCATTCTTGGTCCTTCCTTTTTTCCTCCTCCTCCTTCCCCATACCTGGCTAGTACTTAAGTCCTATGGACCTTGAATAGGGGTGACTACCTCAGTTTGTCCAAGGCTTTTGAGTTGATGAAGGAATTTGGAAGTGCTTAGCTTTCAGAAGAGGTGCTTATAGGGGATGCCTTTTAACTCTTTTCAAATATTTGATTGGCCATTAGGTGTAAGAAGGATTAAACTCTTCCAGCCAGGCCACCAGAGTGCAGAAGTAGGGGCATTGGGTGGAATTTGGAGAGTTAGGCTTGAGAAAAGGAAAAGAAGCTCCAGATAACAAGAACTATCCCGAAGTGGACTGGGCTTACCTTGGAGCCAATAGCTTCTCCCCAGCCTCCCATTGGAAGCCTTCACATCATGCTGGATGACCCCTCAGCGGGTATATTGTAGATCGGAATCCTTTTTTCAGGTTTAGGTTTGACTAGATTGTAAGCTCCTTGAACGCAGGGACTTTCCTTTTTGTCTTTGTGCTCCTAGCATCTGGCTCAGGGCCTTGAAGGTAGTAGGTGCTTAATAAATATTAGTTGATCAACTGACTGCATAAAAAACAATATCAACAAATGATAAATATTTAATATAAACAGTCAGTATATTGACTGTGGAATAAATCTTATTAATGAATGATAAACATTCCTCGGTTGACTATATAATGAACAAGATTAACAAATAATAAATGTTTCTCAATTGATTATGCAATAAACAAATATTAACAAATCGATGCTTGTTGATTCAGTGACTATATAATAAATAATAACAAATCATAAATATTTGTGGATTGATAGTTACCGAGAGCTTCCTTCCAACTCAGAAATTCTGGGCTTCCTGGTGGCCTGGACATTCTTCCTTTACCATTTTCAACTTGCTGTGCCTAAAACTGTCCCCAAACTAGGCTCTTAGACTATATTTGTAAATCTCCCAGCTGGTCTCTAGTTCATTCTACACACACAAACACACACACACACACACACACACACACACACACACACACTCTCTCTCTCTCTCTCTCTCTCTCTCTCTCTGTCTTTTTCCCTCTCTCTCTCTCCCCCTCCCTCTCCCTCTTTCACACTCCCTCTCTCTCTCTGTCTCTGTCTCTCTGTCTCTCTCCCTCTCTTCCTCCCTCCCTCCCTCCCAGGAGAATCTCTTTGAATGCCTTTGCACATGTAGCTCTTCTCCCCCTTGGGAAAGCTTCTATGTCCCTCCACTTCTGAGAGGCTAGAGCTGAGCGGTCTTTGCTGGATATTCCCGGTCTCCACAAACTGACTTCTTTGCTCACTGCTCACTTGGAGACAGACCCTCGACTCCAGCAGGATAGACCTCTTCCTGCTCCCTGCTCCAATTCTACCACCTGATATTTTCTTGATTTGAATGTTTTAGGAGATTGTTGAAAATTCATATGATGAAAAGTGACAATGGTGATTTGATTGTTGGGATGAGAGAATGCTTCAAAGTAGGTGCTGATACCCGAGTCAAAGCTTGAGAAAAGGAAGATAGGGAACAAGCATTCATTAAGAACCTACTGCATACCAGGCGCCATAGTGAGCATTTTACAAATATCTCATTTGATCTGCACAACAACTTTGTGAGGCTGGCACTCTGATCATGCCCATTTTATGGTTGATGAAACTACCCCAGTTACACAGTTAGTATCTGAGGTGAATTTGAATTCAGGTCTTCCAGACTGCAGGCCCAGTGCTCTATCCACTGAACCACCTAGCTGTTGCTAGAGAAGAAAGGGTTGTGAGAGGTGGAAATGAGGAAAGTGGTAGATTTCAGGCTTGTGGGCATGCATAGAAATGGGAAATAGAATATTCTATTTAGAGTATTCTTGTAGTCCAGTTTGGCCAGATCAGGGAGTAGTATGAAGTAAGGCTGGAAAGGTAGGTTGGGGGGACATCATACAGGGCCCTGAATGCCACATTAGGAGGTATATATATTTATATTTTATTTCACAGAACATTGATCTCTGGGGCTAGGGGCTAGGAGGACTGTGGTGGGGAGAGGCGGGGAGTGAGGCAGTTAGAGGGTAGGAAGTTGGATCATGTCCTACCCTCCCCACTCTTATTTGTCTAGTAAGCTTTTCCTGCCTTGTTTAGGTTTATAATTTTCTCTACTTATCCAGTAGGTATGGCTATAAGGAGAATGAATGAGTTAATATATTTTTTAAATGCTTTAAGTTCACCTGGAGAAAGGCATTCTATAAATATAGAACAATTTAAAAGACCTACTAATGTTCCCCAGAGATTGGTGGGGCATTGCACCTGGACTTCAGAACCCAGGCCAGGCTCTGATTTGAGAGTGTATAATTAGCTGGAAAGGATGCTCTCAGGCTAGAGATGCCTAAAATTAGATCATCCTTTCATATATTTCTCAGGTGCCAGGGGTATCACATGTGCCATACACCTCAGAGAGAGCTGGGCTCTGGAGCATGTCAGCCCCTTGCTCAGTGGAGGGAATAAAAACTTGTGGAGCTGGGGAATGGCTGGAAAAGAGACTAGAGGGGATCAGTGAGGGAGGATTGGTGGGACGATGACAAATAAACACAGGACCAAGAGATCACTAACAACTTGGTCTCAACTTTGCTTTGTAGCATTTTTAAATTTTATTTATTTTTAATTTTAAAAAATTTTTAGTTTATGGAATAAAACAAACATTTCCATAACATAGTATGATAATAATAATAATAATAATAATAAAAACTATGACTTCACATGAAGCTGCCAGTTTAGTATGTACAACTTGCTATTCCTTTTAAATATATGATAAAGTTGTCGTGTAGCTTTCTTTCTTTCTTTTGTTCCCCTTCTCCATTCTCCCTGCCCTAGAGATGGCTACCATTAGACATAAATATATTTGTATGTGTATGCACACACACACACACACACACACCTATATGTAAAGTCTTCTATACATGCTTCTATTTATTAGTTCCTTCTCTGGATGCAGATAGTGTCTTTCTTCATATGTCTTTCGTAGTTAATTTGGGTATTTAGAATAGTCAAAATGACTCAGTTGCTCAAAGCTGTTCTAAAAACAATATTGCTGTTACCATATACAGCATTCTCTTGGTTCTGTTCATTTCACTCCTCATTATTTCCTGAGTCTATCCATGTTTTTCTAAGATCATTATTTTATGCCGTTCTCCTTTGTCGTCCCATGACATAGGGAGTAAAAGTTGGATGACTGCAGAAGGCAAACTGAGGCAGAAAGATTCTCGGTGACTTGTCCAGCTAGCACTGCCTTGACTAAAACCCAAGTCTACTAACTCAAAGACCAATGACTGTTCCTCTACATCTGGGGTTCCTGACGTGGGGGTCCGGCAACATAAAAAAAACATGAATAATTGCATTTCAATAAAATTTGTTTTGTTTGTAATCCTGTGCATTTTATTTTATGCAGTTAGAACCATTACTCTGAGACCTGGTCCACAAACTTCATCAGAAAAGCGTTCCAGGGGCCAGAGACACAGCAGAATTTCTTCAAAGCCCCTGTTCTACCCTCTCTTTATTCCACCAAATAACCCTGTGTAGTTTATGTGCTCTGAGAATCTTAGATTAGAGCTGGGAGGGACTCCAAGGCCAGGGAGTCCAACCATTTCATTTTATCAATTTGGAAATTGGTCCTGAAGTGAAGTGACTTAGTCATATGGGTTGTAAGTGACTCAGGAAGGATTTGAACTTAGATCTGCTGGGACAGCTAGGTGGTGCAGTGGATAGAGCACCAGGACTTGAGTCAGGGAGATCTGAGTTCAAATCTTGCCTTAGACACTTACAAGCTGTGTGTGAGTCACTTAACCCCTATTTACCTCAGTTCCTCATCTATAAAATGGGAACACACTGGAGAAGGAAATGGCAAACCACTCCACTATCTTTTCCAAGGAAACCCCATGGACAATGTCTGTGGGATCTTGTAGGGTTGAACACAACTGAACAACAGCAACTTCCTAATGTTTATCACTCTCTCCAGTGTATGCAACTGCAAAGGAAGAGTGATCTGGGAGGTCTGGCTTTCTGATAACACGATTCATAAAAACAACTCTTCTTTGGAATAATACTTAGGAATGTTTATTTTGAGTTGGATGAATTTTGGGATCCAGTCTCCTATTTTTACCGAGAATGAGAGCTGGGATTCAAACTGACTAGGAGTCCTCTAATTCTGGGTCTCTACTGAGTAGAAAATTCATTAGCAACATTTTAGCTGTTCTTCAGCGATGAAGAACAACAAAGTGACTGGTTTTCAAGGCTAACAACTGAGTTTCTTTCTTCTTTCCAGGCCCTGCCCCCCTTATGAATTTATAACATAAACAATACAATACAAATAGCATTCGCAACTCTGTAGGGCAATTTGAAGGTCCCTATGATGAGACCTTCATTTGTGGTTTTCTTGGCTTGGCTTAAGTCCTGGGATCATAGATGGAGGCTTTAGATTCTATCTGCTTTAACCCCTTCCCTCCCCCCTTCACGTTACAGAGGAAGAAACTGAAGAGAGGCCCAGGTGATTTTTGCTTAGAGTTATCCAGGGCTGGAATTGGAACCCAGGCACTCTGACTCCCAGTCTAGCATCTCTTCACTGCATCTTTTGATACTGAAGACTGTGCAGGTCTTCAGGCACAATAATTACCAGAAAGATGACTTCCTAGATCAGTGGTTCTCAACCTGTGGGTTGTGACCCCTTTGGGGGTCGACTTTCACAGGGGTCATGGGATCCCCTAAGACCATCGGAAAACACATATTTCTGATGGTCTTAGGAACTGAGACACTGCTCCTCTATCCATCTCCAGGTGGGTCCGCCCACATGCAGATTTGCCCACATACAAGTATTAAAAGGTCGCAGCATTAGGAAGGTTGAGAGCCACTGTCCTAGATCATTCTTCCCTCCCTTTCCCTGTGTGCTACCTGGGTAGAGAGAACACTGGACTTAAAGTCTAGAAGTTTGCTTTTCTTTCCCCAGTACCCAAGATTTAAGGTTTGTGATGATGATGATGATGATGAAGCTAAAATAATAAAGCATTTAAAGGAAGGAAAATCAAAGTAACATCCTTTTTTTATGATGATGATGATGAAGCTAAAATAATAAAGCATTTAAAGGAAGGAAAATCAAAGTAACATCCTTTTTAAAAAAAAAAATTAGCATTCGACATCACCCCCCTGACTTTTTTTTTTGCCGTGTGTGTGTGTGTGTGTGTGTGTGTGTTGTGTGTGTGTGTGTGTGTGTGTGTGTGTAGTATTACTTCTTTTCCTCCATGCCTTTACTTGGCCCCATCCCTGGAATGTACTTCCTGGTCACCTCAACCTCAGAATCTTTACCTTCCTTTATAGCACTTCTCAGACATCTTCATGTTCAGGAGACATTTCTTGATCCATTTCATTCTCGGGTCTCCCTTTCTCTTAAATTCACTTTGTATATACTTAATCAGGGTTGTCCTGTTTGTACATCGTATACCCTCCCCCCCTCTCCAGAATGAAAGCTCCTTGAGGGCAGGGACCTTTTCATTTTTGTTATCATTCCTTTATCACCTAATATAGTACCTGCCACACCGTTGCCACTTAATAAAGTGTGTTGGGTTGTCCAGTATATGCATTCATTACTAGATTTAGCAAGCGTTAATGGTTAACAGATAAAGTGTATTGTGGATGGCTAATTCAAAGACCATTCTATGACCTTGATAATTATAAATTGAGTCATAGCTCAACGGACCCTTTCACTTTAATAAATATCATTGGCCTTCATTTATTTCAGCTGTGTAAATTTCACTGAAATGCAAAAAAATGATAGAAATGCATTTTAAAAGGAAATGGAAAGGTCGGTCAGATTAATCAATGAATCCCCAAGTATTTATTGAGCATACGAATGAGATAGTATAAAGGAAAGTACTTTGTAACCATAACCATCAGCAGCTGCTCCTGTGGTGGGGGTTGTGATGGGTGTCGTGGACAGAAATGTCAGACATGAGCCCGGACCTTTTGGAAGTTCTTGTCTTTGGGGAGAGGGGAGGAGGCATTTCAGCCTCCAAATCTAGCTTGGCTTTACTCCCATAAAGTAAGGCACCTATACAGGGAGATTGTCAAACCGTGCCTTAAGGCATCCTGGGAGTGGTGAGACTCTGAACTCTAACTGTTCTATCCCCGAACTCTAACTGTTCTATCCCCTTACCCACCCCCAGAACTCCTTTCTACTCTACTCATAAAGGTATTTGGAAAGTGAAAGTGAAATAATGATAGCCTACCACACCAAAGATCTTCCTGCCTCCTTTCCCTCCCTCTCCCCTTTTCTCTTCATACCCATAACTATCTATAAAGATATATATATGGTTATATACATATGTATACATATAATAACTGACACAATAAGCACTTACATTTGTAGAGCAGTTTAAGTTTGCAGAACATTTTAAATATATCATCTCATTTGAACCTTACAACTGTTGTGTTTTAAGTGTTCTCGGAACTTTGAAATTCAAGGGCAAAAGGCATGGGTCTGCCTTGAAAGAATTCCACCGCACAAGTCTCCGTTCAGTCCAAGTAACAAGGTTTATTGTATCATCAATAGAAATGGCAATTTAATAGGGGCAAGATGGACACTTTCATACATAAAGACTATGGGAAGATCTGGATGTGATCTAGGAGTGGCCAATAGCCTGGGATGATCTGGAGGTAACTGAGAAGGGGTTTAAATGGGATTAAGGTGAGAAATAGCCTGGGGTGGTCTGGAGGTAACCCACAATTTATTTTATTTTAAAAATTGAATCCAGAATTAAGGGTTGGGTGTGGAACCACAATGAAAAAACAGTTGAAAGGATTACTGGGATTCAGTCTGAATGCCAGGGATTGGGTCAGGTGGGAAAGTTCAGGGGCTTTTCCTTTTTGGGGTCCAGATCCCAAAGACACAGTCCTTCCTTTTTAAGGGTTCAGATCCCATCCTCATCAACAACAGCTCTGTGAGGTAGGTACACATTGCCTTCATTTCACACAGTAGAAACTGAGGCAGAGAGAGTTTTAATAATTTGCCCAGGGCTACACAGCTGGTGAGTGCCTGAGGCAGGGATCAGAATTTAGGTCTTAACTTTCAGTTTGTCTAGTGCTCCACCTACTAGGATATCTAGCTGCCAAAGACACGGGGGGGGGGGGGGGG
>CM053590.1:24695728-24721779 GCA_028646515.1 Pseudochirops corinnae | reverse complement strand
GAGGGGAAGAAAAGCTGAAACTCAAGGGACTGTGGAACTGAATGTTGTAAACTAAAAGTAAATAACCAAAAAAAAGATTTGAATCCAGGGCCTCTGATTCTCAATACCATACTCTTTCCAGCATAATATAGTGCCCCCTCGTATTGGGAAATGGGGCTATGATCTAAGGATGAGATTAGACTAAGTGACCCATCTTAGGTTAGGGTCCTTATGTGGGTTTTTTTTTGGCATAATAATGCATTTCATTCTGCTAGAAATCAAGAGTAATTTAAAGTATCTAATACTTCCCTTAGTATAAAGTAATTTAATTTAAATTTAAAGCAAAGTAATTGGATGGCTAGGTGGCACAGTGGATAGAGTGCCAGACCTGGAGTCAGGAAGACCTGAGTTCAAATCTGGTCTCAGATACTCATTAGCTGTGTGACCCTGGGCAAGTCACCTGTTTGCCTCAGTTTCCTCATCTGTAAAATGAGCTGGAGAAGGAAATAGCAAACCACTCTAGTGTCTCTGCCAAGAAAACCCCAAAGGTGGTCATGCAGAGTTGGACACTACTGACTACAACTAAACAACCAGTTTAAAGGATTAGATGAAGCCTATTGTGTTCCTATGAGGAAAGTCTTTTGTCAGTCAGTCAACAAGTATCTGTAGAACCATGTAGTAATAACGGCACCAGCCAGCATTTATACGGTGTGTTAAGTTAAGGTTTTAGCTATTGTCTGATTTTATACTCACGGGGAGGAAGGCACTATTAGTGTCCCCATTTTGTGATGAGGACAATCACGCTGAGGGAGGTTAAGTGTATTATTCAGGGTCAAAACTCTTTAAAATATGAGCTCAAATTATTCCAACACTTAATGCCTCTATTCAGATTTTCTTCTCATCAAAAAGGTATAATGGTGACCCTGGATTCGCCAAGGTTTTGCCATTAGAGGCCAAACTTGGGCAGAAGAAGCTGCCCAAGCTGGCAAGGCTTCATGTATGGACCTACAAATGGATTGTGTGTGTGTGTGTGTGTGTGTGTGTGTACACATAACATTCCGAGTCTATTGGCAGGTCGCATCTGCCCCACAAGGTCATTAGAATTGTTTTATATTTTTTGGCTCTGATTTTTTTTTTCTTCTTCAAATATATACTCCTTCCTGCACTTCCTGTTCCCATTGCAGTGCAAGAGTATCAGAAAAAAGCAAACACTTCCTTGTAATATTGGTTTGATTGTGGTGGAAAACAGGAATTATGAGTCATAGGGTCCAAATTACCAGTAAGACTCAGGAGTTCAAAGGAGAACCCAGGGGTGGCTCAGCCCTCTAGGGAGGCTGCTTTCTGATAGCTGAGCATAGATGAGGTTATTAGGCTTGGGTGAATTTGATAGTTTTCGAGGGTAGTTCTGGTTTCAGGAGATGGCAAAGCACCAGGATCTTTGCCAAGAAAACCCCCAAAGGGGTCAGGGAGAGTGGGCCATGACTGAATACTGCTGAACAGCAGCACCACTCTGGTTTAATGGTTCAGTGGATGATGATATAAGTTCTTGGAAGGCAGGGACTGATTTTTGCTTTTGTCTTTCTCTCTCCGGTGTTGGTTTGGATAGAATGGGATGAGATGGGTAAAATGAAGACTGATCACTTGCATTCACATTCTATTTGGAAGCATATCTTAGCTAAGTTCCTTTTTGGCTTTGGCTAGACTCACACTCTATCTTTATATGTCTTCAGTTGCCCAGCCCAATGCTTCCTGTTTGGAGGCATAGGGCTTAGCTTTTAATCCTATCTGTGCCACATATTAGGTATGTGATTTTTTTTTTGGGAACAATCATGTAACCTTTCTGGGCCTCAGTTTCCTCATCTATAAAAATGAAGTGAGCTGTTTGTTGTTGAGTAGCTTTAGTTCTGTCCTACTCTTCATGACCCCATGAGGGGTAGGGGTTGGGGCTGGCAAAGACACTGGAGTGGTTTGCCACTTCCTTCTCCAGTTCACTTTACAGATGAGGAAATTGAGGCAAACAGGGTTAAGTGACTTGCTCAGGGTCTCACAGGTAGTAAACATCTGAGGCTGGATTTGAACTGTGACTTCAGGCCCTGCCTCTCTATCCACTGCCGCATCACTTAGCTGCCCCTTGCTTGGGCTGGGAGACATTCTAATAACCTTTTTAGCTCTACATCTATGTTCCTGGTAGAATCTCAATAAATGGTTATTGAATGATTGTGGGGGAGGGGATCAGGAAAGAAGAATTTTCTGGAAGAGAGTTTGTTTACATTGTTTGGGTTTATAAAAATATATTTCTAAAATTGAGTTATTTGCGTTTCTGTTTACAGATGCATGTGACTGAATGTGACCTCTTTATGGTAATAGATTTCAAGCCAGGATAGATCTCTGAGTTCCTTTTGTCCAACCCATTCATATTACAAATGAAGCAGGGCCCAGAGAAGGAAGTAACATGTGCCAAGGTCGTGCAGATAATAAGTGTCAGAAGTCGGATTTGAATTCTGGTCTTCTGACTTCAGAGCCTGTGTTCTTTTCATTTCAACACCCTATAAAAGGGGAGGGGAGCTTTAAAGAGGCAGCTCCCATTCAGCTGACAAGAAGATACCTCCAGAGGGACTCCTGGATTTATTAGCATTGTCATCTTTGCATCTTAGGGAATTTGTTTTGAAAATGATGACCAAATACCTCGGTGACTTTTTCATTCTATTCAAAACATCTTATCCGGGTGCAAATAGTAGGGTGGGGCAAATGGCCTTTTGTTCTTAGGTGTTAAATTTAGGGGGAGCTGACAACACTTGCATTCCTTGGACTGAAGCAGCCAAAGCAAACTGGGTTAAGTGACTTGCCCAGGGTCACACAGCTAATGCGTGTCTGAGGCCAGATTGGAATTCAGGAAGGGGAACCTTTCACTGTGCCACCTCGCTGCCCTAATTTCTCAGTGCCCTGAGTCAATAAGACTCTAAATTGGACAGTTGGTGCTGACCTTTCCTGAGAACAGAAGTTTCAGCAGGAGCTCACTGGTGAAATCACAGATCTGGGCACCTGAAGGAGCCCTTGCCCCTGATTCCTTGATATGGTTTCTTGGCTTCAGCATAACCTTTCAGAGCAAAGTATCAGAATTCCTAAGTGGAATTTGATGTAGTTTGATGATCTTACCCTTTGGGACGTTACCAGCTATTGTGTTTCACATGGATTTCTCTTGTCTACTCATGTGTTGTTTCTACTTTTAAAATTGTAAATGAAATCTTAAATTTTAGGCTGTCTTATTTGCTTATATTTGTCTCCCCAGTGCATAGCTTGTACTAAACGCATTCATTCATTCATTTATTCTTTATAGCAAAAGGTTCAAAAACAGTATTTGGCTTCTTTGGATTCTGGAGGCAGAAATTTGAATCTTGATTCATTCCCCTATTTAGCTGGGTGACTCTGAGCAAGTCACCTGAACAGCTTTCTACCTCAGGTTCTCTGTTGGCAAAATGGAAATAACCTCTTATCTCACTCAGTTAATGTGAGGGTCAATTAAGATAATGCTGAGCTATCTAAAAGTGATTCTTCCCAACTCCAAAACAGATGAAAGTAAATTGAATGTGAGACTAGATTTCACAATGCAAAAAAATGAGATTTCCTTTCCTTGCTCCGATCTGGAAATTTCAGACTTTAACACAAACGTGTAACTTACTGCTTTATAAGGTTTTTCTTTTTTTTTCTCTTTCTTTCCTTCCTTTCCTTCCTTCTTTTCTTTTCTTTTCTTTTCTCTTCTCTTCTTTTTTCTTCTCTTCTCTTCTCTTTTCTTTTTTCTTTTCTTTTCTTTCCTTCCTTCTTTCTTTCTTTCTTCCTTTGTTTGTTTGTTTGTTTGTTTGTTTCTTTCTTTCTTTCTTTCTTTCTTTCTTTCTTTCTGTTTTTTGGAGGAGGGAGGGCAGGGCAATTGGGGTTAAGTGACTTGCTCAAGGTCACATGGCTAGTAAGTGTTAAGTACTTTATAGGGTTTTTCAATGATAATCTCTGAGCAAGTGGAGTTTAGATCCGTGTTCATAAGTCTATACATGTCAATTGAGAAATAACTGTGCCCAACCTCCTCATTTTATGGAAGAGAATATCAAGGTCCAGGGGGATTCTATGACTACCAAAGGTAGTCAGCACCAGAGCTGGAATACCAACCCAGGTTCTCTGTGTCTGAAGGTAGTGTTATTTCTTTGATACTAGTAGCTTCAGTCTCTTCCCCTTCACCATCATTCAGGGTGATCATTTTATATTTCTTTTTAACATTTAATTTAAAAAAATCTGTTTCTTCCCAGGTTTGGAAAAATAACCCAGTAAAAATATCTTAATTACATTGATACCATTTTTTCCCCTATAACATGTTCTCCATTTTAGTTTCCAAATTTTGGTGCCCAGCTTTGACATGGGGGGATCCGGAAGATGGAGAGAGATAAGGCCCCAGTATACCCATGAGGATGCAGGCGGCCTGCTGCTGCTAATATCTCTGAACCAGTTGTTATTATATTTTCAGGAACTATTCCCTGACTCTCACTGAGAGCTTCACTGCCTTCGTCCTGGGCTCCTTGTTCCTCTCTGGCCTGCCAGGAAAGCATGCTGGGGAATAATTTTCCATAACAATAAGGAGAAAATGGTATTTATTTATAAGGTGCCTAGAGCCCAAAGGCCTCAGGGCAACTAACATAATACAATATAGAAACTAAACCAATTTTACTTGGCATTTAGCTGTAAATTGAAATTAATTCAGATAAAATACCTGAGATGAAAAAAAAAAGCCATTAGCCCCAGAATTTGGTTACTGCCTTGTGCTGTCATTGTGTGACAGTTTGGATTTTACATCAAAGGCACTCGTGTATATACACATTAGACTCTTGCATTCTCCAGCGATCTCCCTTCTTCCCGTCCCTTTCCTCCCCTCATTTTGTGAAAAAATGTTTCTCTGCTTGAAATTAAAGTTATTTCCAGAGAAAAGGAGGAACCTTCATTGAACTATTTCTCTTCTGTCTGATTTCTGGTGATTGTTTAAAAAGAAAAAGAATAATCTTACTGGTACCATGATTGGGCAAAGGTTGTTTTTATGTTTAAAAAAGCAGAAGTTGGGGTGGCTAGGTGGCACAGTGAATAGAGCACCAGCCCTGAAGTTAGGAGGACCTGAGTTCAAATCCAGCCTCAGGCATTTCATACTTACTAGCCCTGTGACCTTGTGTAAGTCACTTAACCTCAGTTGCCCTGCCCTCCCCCTCCAAAAGCAGACAAACAAAAGATGAAAAAGCAGAAGCGCCACCATTACTGATTACTTAACCTACATCAGTTGAGCTGGGGAGGGGTAGCTGATAAGTTATGATTATTAAAAAAAACATATCAGGCAATCTCACTTCCTCCTGTTCTTTTCCTTCCCTCACTTTGTGAAAAAAATATTTCACTGCTTAAAATTCTGTCTTACTGGTTCTTTCTGTGTAGCTGATTCTCTCTGGCTTTCATTTTTCTGCTTACCTATCTTTTTGTAGTTCCACTAGGGTCAGAAGGTGGTTGGGCTGCTGGATTACTGGACGTGTGTGTGTGTGTTAATGGATAGCTGTAGAACAAACAGGGAGCTAGCTTTGTGACCTTCTTGGCACCGATGATATTTAATACATGCCAGACTGCAGGGTTCAAATTTTCTCCCTACCTGTGCTCAGTCCCCCTTTCTCATAACAAAGGTAGAATCGCTTTCTTCAGTGGAACTAAAGAAAAAGTAAGAAAACAGGATGCAGGGAATTTTTAATGTTCAGACTCAGGAAACAACTGATGAAATGGAGAAATTGCAGGGAGAAAATTCCAACTGGCAGCAAGGCCAGAGGTCAACATCAAATAACCAGAGTTGAGTAATGACTTAAAAAATCTAGAGCACTTCCTTCTCCAGTGGGCTCTCTCCGACCGAGGAGAAATGCTAAGCGTGACCATTATTAGATATTAGATATTATAACAGCTCTGTGAGGTAGGTGCTATTGCTACACTCCTTCTACAGATGAGGAAATTTAGACCCCAAAGAGATAAGTAACTTGGGCCAGGGTCACACAGCTACTAGGTGTCAGAGGTGGGACAATCTCTGACAAATAATCGTATCAAACTCAAGTAGAAATGGGGGCCACTAAATAAGGTTCCTTGGGGGCCATGTATTGAATGAGAGAACCACTCATGTTTGTGTGTGTATACACACATACACATATGTACATATATACACATGTGTATATTTACATATATATTTAAATTAAATTAATGCATCTGTTTGGAAATACATTTGAATGTAGGTTGGGCTGCACTCAGGAGTGATGTAAGGACCTCTGTTCTCCAACACCATGTTCCAAAGCAGATGAATTATAGGGCTTCTTCTACTTTTAACATTTTATTAGACTCTGGAGAAGACTTACTCTTGTTTTGATTTTGGGTCTCAAAAGGAATGGCATCCGTTTCTAAATTCTATTCTGTACTTGCTTGCTCATGGAGCGTCTAGTTCCTGGCTGCCTGTTTCCCATCATTTGTTCCTGGTAATTTGAGCAATGGACTGAAAGTAGCACCCATAGCTCATCTGTCTCCACACCTTTGTACGCTCAAGATTTCTTTCTTCTCTGCCTAGAACATGCTACCTCTTCATCTCTGTCTCTGGAAAGCCCTTGTTTCCTTCAAGGCTTAGGTGTTGCCCCTTACAAAAAGCCTTTCTTGATTCTATCCCCCTTAAGACTGGAGAGGATTTAAGCACAGGAATACAAGCTAGACCTAGTTATGGGACTCAATTGTTGGGGCTTTCTCTTTCCATCAATAATCTTGTTTTATTTATTAGTGTCCATGCTGTAGAATATAAGCTCTGGTACGAGGGACCTTAACCTGAGAGTCCAAGTACTTTTTCTAAATAATATTTTGATAACTTTATTTAAACATACTTAAATAAACACCTTTGTCATCTTTTGTTCATTTAAAAACCTGATTCTGTGAAGGGCTCTATAGGCTTCCTGGGATTGCCTGTGGAGGTGCCATGACATAAACGAGAGAAAGAACCTGCTTTGGTAGAATGAAAGTTTACTGAGGACCAGGTTGGCTCACTGTAGCCCCAAAGAAATGGTGATTTCTTTCATTGTTGAAAAGCATAAAAAAATCAAACAAAAAATAAAACTATGGCCAAGGTTTGAGATAAAGACTGGGATTGAGTCCACAATGTAATATACTCAAAATGGTACTAGTTATGGCTGTAATAACTTTGTAAAAATAATATTGTTGGTAGAGAATTCCAGAATATTAATATTCATTTACTATTACATTTTATTATAAAATAATTAGGACCAGAAGGAAACCTATGGTACTGTATTATGAGACTTAGAATCACATCTGTACTTATAATTCCCAGATCTGCTTTCTGATATGTCTTCCATGTAATTTTTTTCCCTGGATCAACTTTATTTTCTCTTAATTATTAGTGAGGTTGTAGGAACATTTTTTTCTTTGAATATCTGCATGTTCATACAAGTAGTAGGTGGACACATATGTATACACACATAGACATGTGTATGTGTGTGTTGTCCCAAAAGTCTTAGTGCAGTTCTAAGCTTTAATAACTTCAGAACTGTAAAAGTTACAAACTTACAAAAACCAATATTTGAGAGGTTAATTATTTACACTTTGGAAATATTGATAACATTCTTATTTAACCAGCATCTTGTGTTAGATATTGCTTCTGTCACTTTTTCAATTTTGTAAAAACTTTTCATCAGCTGCTGCTCAATGACTAGCAGGACTGATTGCATTTGTAACCTTAGCCTTTAGCTCATTCAAAGAACCAGGTTTTGATGCGCACCCCACAATTGCGATGTGACCCCATAAGAAACAATCTGATGGAGATAAGTCAGGGAGCCAAACGGGCCAAGCAAGTCAGCCTAAGTCTGTTGCACATGCACGGCTTAGTGACTGACCACCCCTTCTTGTTAAATTAAAAATTTATTGTTACAAATTTACAACATCAAATAAAGGGAAAAAAAGTACCTAATTGAACTTTAAATAATGATTTTTTGGGTAAGTTTGTAGCATTTACACTTCTGAAATTATTAAGGTTCAAAATAGCATTAAGAATTTTGGGACATGTTATAAATATGTGTGAACCATAGATACATATAGGAATTATATAACAATCCACAAATCGTAAAATCCATGCATCTCATAAGGGAGAAAGCACTACATCTTCATGGAGAGTGTGAGGGGACGTGGAGGGAAAATCAGTTAAACACCTTGTAGGAAACACCTGAGCAGTGCTATAGGGAAAGGGGTGTGTGTGTGTGTGTGTGTGTGTGTGTGTGTGTGTGTGTGTGTGTGTGTGTGTGTGTGTGTGTGTATACAGAGACATGATTACATGTATATATTCCGTATACATATGACATAAATCACATTACATACAGCACTCTAGGAGTAACACAGACATGAAATATACATGTGAAGTATGAACATATAAGACACACAACATACCCACATTCACCTACATACGTGCATGCATATACACATTCATTTATGTACACATATGCATATGAATCACTGGAGTCTTAGAGCTGAAAGGAACCTTATTGGTAACCTGGTAGGACCTGCTTATTGTAAAGGTGGAGAATCAACCCTGGAGGGAGAGCTGGTCCACACCCGTGAGTTAGGTAGCAGCAGAGAATTTAGGTCTCCTGACTCCTTGACCAGCTGTGTGACTAGTTCTGTCTCATAGAATCCATGGCTTCTCCCAAAGCCCAGCTCAGGTAGCACTGCCTCCAAGTGGCTTTACCTACCTAACCCCAGCCCCTACTCCTCAAGAAGGTGCAAGCTACCCTCTTACAGTTAAATATTTTGACCTTATACTCACTTTCTATTAATTGTATAAATAGTCCATCTAGTATGAGCTCCTTGAAGACAAGAGACTGCTGTGTTTTTCTCTTTGATTGCCTCGCACCCAGCAAGAACAGTGCCCTCCACGTAGTAGGTGTTTAATCAGTGTTCCTTGATTTGTTTCAGTATTATCATTAATTTCCTCAGGCTCAGCTGCGAATACATAGCGCTATAATTATTGTCTGTGGTCATGAACCGATTCCCAGTTGTCAGAGGGAGTTTTCATTTTCACCTCACTTCACTTTTAAAAACTGCCTATTCCTTTCTTGGGCTGAGGACTCTGGTTTTGTTTTGTTTTTATATTTGGTTCCCAAACAGATGGTATTAAGCATTAGTCTGAATGTGGCAGTTCTCATGTTCACCATTCCATGGGCTGTGATTGAACGCATGTCCAAGCTCCTACCGTAGATGCAGTCTGAGGAAATTGCATTCTTTCTGAATGCTAATGCTCTTCCTTTAATTTTCAGAACCCACCAGGGAAATCCATTTCCTAAAGCTTTTTTCCTTGCTTGGGGAAGAAACTGATGACATAGATCCAAAGCTGATTGCCCCCCAACTCAGAAATATGGCTGCCTTGGCTACAGACAGTGAACTCCTTGCCCCAAACCCTGATGTAGGGTCCTACTGACTGAGTCAAAAGAGATCGGATACTTTTTCCTTCGATCCAGTTTTGTTTCCAGTACAGTACTGAAATGACCTCATGATTATTTTGTATGGGATGGCATTAGACCTGTGATACTTGAACATCTTCTACCAATGCAAATTGGCACTTGCTCTTCCATTTATGGCATAGGAGTCATGTGGGGAGGGAGAGCTTAACAGGCTCCCTTGGGGTCCCACAGCCAGGTCTTCCTGACTTTAGGATTGGTTTTGTAGCCGTTGTGCCATGTGACTTGTTTTGTATTTATTTATTTATATATATTTGTCTCTGTCAATCAGTTTATCACCAAACATTTATTAAATGCTTGGTATCTGCCAGACACCGTGGTAGGTGACGAACATTGAAAGACAAAAATAAAATAATTCTTGCCTTCAAACAGCTTAGGGTCTTTGGTTTCTGAAATAGAGTGTAAGATCCTTGAGGGCAGGTGGATCCTTAAGAATGGAGTTGCCTTGATTCCCAAAGGATTCAGTGGGAAGGAGCAGCACTCATTCCTGACAGCTCATGCTGTGTGTGTGTGTGCACGCACGTGCGCGCGTGCACTCGTGTGTTTACTCCAGGCTTCAGAATTAGTTAGTTACTCCTTTGGGCCTGGGGAGAAATGAGCAATAGCCAGGAGCAGGGCACTCATTCTAGATGCTTAGAATTTGTCCTGCAGTCCTCCTGGTAACTTGTCTAATTATTGATTTCCCTACAGTCAGTACAAGGCATCTTGAAATGTCTTATTTCCTCACCCCTAAAGCATGTGTGGCCTGGGGAGAATGTGCTTCTGACTCCTAGCCCTGGGGATGTTTAGAGGGCTCTATCTCTGCAGATGGAAGGGGCCTCTTTTAGTCCAACCCCTCATATTATAGATGAGGAAACTGAGACTGGCCCCAAAGTCCCATAGCTAGTCAAGCGTCAAGAGTGGGATTTGAACCTGTCTTCTGACTCCTAGGCCAGTATTCTTCTGTGTCATTCCTGCATTTGCCAACCATATAAAGTACACATACAAAACGGCTTTTCAGGACTTCTGGAGAGCTTTTTCTGGAGAAGAATGATCACTTTTTTTTTTTTACTGTATGTAAAGCCTGGAAAATAGAATAAGAGTTTAAAAAAAAAAATCCCAACAGGAAAAAGTGGACCATGATTCTGTTTATCCTCATCTACAAAGCTGCCATAAAATATGCCTCATTTAAATATATATATATATGTGTGTGTGTGTGAAAGTCTTACTAGTAATAAGCTGTCAAGATATGCCTCATGATTATTTTTTTAAAATTAAGTTTGTAAGAAAATCTTACTAGTAACAGTTGTTTTCCTGCTGACTTAGTGACTATTAATTGAATGAGTTAAACATGACAGGATATTACAGCAGGAGAAGGTTCCTGCTATTAACCTCAGCCTGTGGCATCCTTGGTCAAGTTGATGTAGCTGTCCTCTCTGGTACAAAGGGTGTGTAGGAAGTGAGGAGGGTTTTCTTTTGTCACCGAGGTGGCTGTTTTCCATTGTACCTTGTCATTTTGGCACAATAAAATGATTGCAGTGATGTGGCCAATTATTTTGGGAAATGTGTAATGAGGCTCAGGAGTACTGTAAATAAACCTGATGTCATGGTTTCCCCCAAAGTACAAATATATCCTTCAGGCTGGAGACTCTTAACCTTTTCTATGGCAGAGTGGGGAAGCCCAGAGAGCCCTTCTCAGAGTAATGTGGTTAAATTCATAAAAGAAAATATAAAGAAAACTAGTTACACAGAAATGCTGTTATCAAAATAGTTTTTTAAAAGTCAGACACAAGCTCAGAGATCCTAAGGTAGGCCCTGTTTCAGACCTTTGCCAGTCAGGCTTTTACTGCTAAGCACATTATAAACTCTGTAGCCCCAGTAGTTGGTGGTCAACATTTATTGTTATGAATGCTGCTGGTGTTGTTTTCATATGATTAATATTAATAAGATAACAATAATTTCATATGATTAATTAATTATTAATTAATAATATAATAAAATAATTAATAATAACATTAATAATGCTGGTTTTAAAACAATTCTATTTATTCTTGAGACGGATTTGTTCAGCTGTCATAGGAACATAGTTCTAGAACTGCTCTGGTCTTAGACCCTGTCTAGATCAACTCCCTCATTTTATAAATGAAGACACTGAGGCCCAGGGAGTGAAGGAACGCAGGAATTGATGCTTTTTGAAAGAATGTAGTTGTAGGATTGGTGGTTTTATTTTTTTGTTTTTTGTTTTTTGCTTTTGGAGGGGAGAAGACAGGACATTTGGGGTTAAGTGACTTGCCCAAGATCACACAGCTAGTAAATGTTAAGTGTCTGAGGTCGCATTTGAACTCAGGTCCTCCTGACTCCAGGGCCAGTGGTGCTGTATTCAACTGTGCCACCGAGCTGCCAATGGGGTTATTTTTTTAAAGGTGATCATAGGTTTAGATATGGAAGGAATATTAGGTCATCTAGGCTGCATTTTACAGATGAAGAAACTGAAGCCTGGAGAAGCTAATTAACTTACCTAAGGTAGAGATTGACTTGTCCAATAGAAGGTAAACTCCTTGAATGCAGAGAATGTTTCATTTCTGCTTAGATGCTTACAGTTATGCGGCTCCTTTGATTCTTCATTCAGTGCCTTTTCCGTCAGAGCACCCAGCTTTCTCCACAGAACTATACTGTCTTTTGTCTTTAGGCAGGAGGATGTCCAAATGGTCCCTCCCAAGCAGGTGAGAATGGAAGCCATCTCTACTGATTTTCCCAAGGTGATGTTGCAACCTCCCCAGGCACTGTTTGTTCCCCCAACTATCAAAAAATGGTTCTTCGTATCTCACCAAATTCTCCACGCTGCAAAGTAAACATGTTTGCACTTTCATATTTAACTTAGATTCAGCAAGAATTTATTAAGTGAATGTGTGCAAGTCACTAAGTGTGTGATAGTTGCTGGGAATACTGAGAGGGAAAAGTTACGTGTTTCCTGCACTCAAAAGGTAGGATGGTTGGGTAAGAAATGTGAGAGGTCCCCCAAAGGAGTGTAACTCAAGGTAGAATGTCAAAGAAAAGACTCTGAAAAAGTGTTTTAAGAAAATTTGAGGAGGAAGGGGATATTTGCAAAGGGTTGTGTGGCTCAGAGATAACTTGTTGGAAGAATAGATGACTGAACTGGACCTTGAAGGAAACAGGATTCTGAAAGGCAGGGATGAGGGTAGAATATATTCCAGGCATGGGGACTTTTGCCAGTTGGAAATGATGACTCATAGCTAAGCTTCCTTCAAAGCTTAGCTCAAATACCATCTCCTACAGGAAGCCTTTCTTGATTTCCCCAGTGGTTCATGAGTATCCTTTCCCCTGGAAAAGGCTTTGAATCTCCTTTGGATCTATTTTATGTAGTGTATGTGTGTGTGTGTGTGTGTGCGTGTGCACACATGTGTGCATGCGTGTGCATATGTGTGCATGTGTGTGTGTTTGGGGGTAGGGGGGGATGTTGTTTCCCTCCAAAGAATGTAAGTTTCTCGAGGGTGAGGATAATTTTTTATTTTTTTGTCTTGTACCCTCATTGCCTAGCGCACTCCCTGGCACAGGTAGTGAGCACTTAATCCATGCTTGTCTGTATTGCAAACCTTGAAGCATTCTATAAATATGAGTAGTTATTATTTATTAAAATAAGATCTTGGTCCAAGCTTGTAATTTTTTAAAAGAAAAAATAATGCTAATTATTAATACACTCACACGCATAGGTATAAAATATAAATTAATTAGATAGGCTTGTTTGATTAGTTGACCTGGACTGGGTTAATATAAAGACCCCTAATGAAGGTGAGGGGCAGTGTGTACCATTCTGGCTTGAAGGCATTTCATCAGCATTTCACATTAGCAATCTCTTCTCGCTGGATAATATTAAGTATCATTCTTAGCTAGAGGAGTATTTCTTGAGCCAGAAAATTAGTGTTGGATAGAATGGAGGGGGGGGGGGCAGGGAGAATTCAAGTAATTTTTTACAAAGACATTTGGGGCAAGAGCTAGGATGTGCTGTATTTTGGTACAAAGCAAATCATGTAGTAAACACACATACAGCAGAATGCCACAAGTCACAGAGATTTCCTGTCGATGATCATGTGGTCAGCCCATCACAGCTTGATTTGGCTGGCGAGGTTGTTCAGATCCCCAGAGACAACCTGCTTTCTCACACTGTGTACAGTCTGGCCAACCTCAGGAAAAAACTGACTTCCAAACAATTTCCTGGTGGGCCAGCTGGTGAAAGAGGGGATTTCCTTCACTCAGCCTTCATTCGCAGCCAGAGATTTAGTTACAGTCTATTCTAGGCTAGCAGTTCTCTCTCTGGGCCCCTCAAAAGTGGTCTGGCTCTTTCTCTGTGGTATCATGTGTAAGGAACAGCCCGATAAGATGGTGAGATTAAGTCCGTAAGGAGAGATGGGCACACAAAGAGAAATAGAAAATCATTGGCGTCTATGAAAAATAAGAGAACTCACATCACAAACAAGGGACATTAAAGTCCTCTGAAAAGTTTTTCATTGTTTATCTGCCCTAGGGAAGTGACATTTGGCTAGAGATAGGAATGGTTTCATTCCTTTCCAAAACCAATGTAACTGTCCTGGGAAGAACAGGTTGGAACATTTTCATGTGTTCCAAGGCTGGTATTAAATCTATCTAGATTGTGGGGGATGTGACCCAGGACCTCACTGCTGAAATTAATGTCTCTGTGTGTGACATTTATTCATTCCAACAATATTTATTGAATATCTGTTATGTGCATAGCTCTCTGAGACCATAAGAAGGGACAAAAAAGGTGAGTAGATTTTATCCCAGAAATGATCGTAGAAGCCATTTCTTTAGCTGTGTGATCTTGGTCAAGTCACTTAACCCCAACTGCTCTGCCTTTCCCCCTCCAAAAAAGACCAAAAAAAAGAGTTATTTCTTCCAACTACCTCATTCTACAGGAGAGGAAAGTCAAGCTGAGAAAGGTTACATGCTTTGCCATCTCACAGGCAGTGCAAAGTAGAAGTCTCCTGACCTCACACTTTGACTGGTTTAAAAGTTTTCTCTAACCCAGCTGAAGGGGCATTCCAAGGAGGCAGCCCTCCCTCTGGTTCTGGGGCCCTGGGAAGCTATGACTTCTTTCTGGTCCTGGGAGTCAGATGAGGTGGTTTATCAGTTGGTTTCCTGATGTGTGTTTGGCAAGATAAGGTTTCGAAGATGCCCTCGATACATTATTCCGTTTGGACCCCACTGTGGCACATGGTAGATAGTTGTGTGACCTCCCCTGCTGCCCTCAGGTGTTTCCTCCAAAACATGTTGGTGGTGTTTTAGCATGATCTCGGGGGTCCCTCCCAAATCCCATGTCTGTATGTTGGATTATTTCATGTGTGTGTGAATGTGTGTACTGACTTGGCAATATAGCTTGAAGTATTTAGGGATGAGGAAGGATGTGACTGAGCAAATAAGTAGAATCATCTCTGCTTAAGGGGAGAGAAGGCAATCCTATGTGATGTTGATGACGTGATAATAGATAATAGTTAAGAGGTTAAGGTATTGCAAAGCACCCTCCATATCCTTTGAACTCTCTGCTTCTTCACTTTTGGAGAACCAGGCAGCTCAGTGGAAAGAGTTCTGGGCTTGTTGTCAGGTGGACTTGAGTTCAAACCCTGCCTCAAACACTTAACTACCTTTGTGACCTTGGTTTCTTGATCTGTAAAAGGCAGGGGTTGATTGGATGGTCCCTATGGTCCTTCCCAGCTCTTCATCTCTGATCCTGTGATCTTCACAACAAACCTATGTGGGAGGTGTTATGATTATCCACTTTTTACAGATCAGGAAAACTGAGGCTGAGAAAGCTAACTGACTTGTCCAGCGTCCCAAAACAATTGTCTGGGGTGAGATTTGAGCTTACTTTTGGTAGATGCACTTTATGATAATGAAGTGTATCACTGGAACACTCAGTTTTTTAAAGTAGAGGAATTTTATTGCATTGAGTCCTAGTTGTGCTTTGGAATTGAGGTTATTCTATCAAAAATGCCTGCCTAGCCTAGCCTGTCATCGTGGTAACAGCCTGAGTAATGTTACCTGTCAAGGATGCACACATAAGAGATGTGATTGTAATAGAAACCACCTGAGTTCTAGTCCTGCCTTTGGCACAAACTTCATCTCTTGGTCTTGCCTCTGAAATTCAGAGGTTGGACTAGAACAGGGGAGGGGAACCTGGGGCCTGGAGGCCACATGTGCTCCTCTAGGTCCATGGGTGTAGCCCTTTGACTGAATCCACAATTCACAGAATAAATCCCCTAAATAAAAGGATTTGTTTTGTAAAATTTGTACTCGATCAAAAAGGCTGTACCCTAGGAGTTGGAAGGCCACATATGGCCTGGAGGCCCCAGATTTCCCTTCCCTGCAACTCTCACATCCTGGCACTGTTGGCTCCTCAAATGCCTGTTGTACCTCTTAGATTGTTCTTCAAAACAGGCTAAGCAAGGAACACTTGGGAGCCAGGCTGCCTAATGAAAAAGTCAAGGGAGCATCATGAAGGAGAAGTGTCAGGGTGGCAGAGCATGGTCCTGGAAGATGCTGGAGCTCCTTGGAGGAGAGAAATGCTTTAGAATCTGACCTGGAAATGAATTCTGAGTCTTTGGAACCAGAATGGGCTTTTTTTGGCTCTGCCTCGAATTAGGTTAGACTCTTGAATGCAGTATGGGAGTAGAATGGTAGCCCCCCTGAGGGCATGGATTGTTTCTGTTTTGGAGCCTCTTCCAGAACTTGGCCTAGAGGAATCGCTTGGAATACCTTCTAATTGACCTGAATGACTCTGATTAGATCCCCTTTCCATGTTGAGAAAGGGCTTTCCGTTGTTAACTCTTTAGGCTATTTTCCCTCTCAAGTGTCTGTGACTTACTCAGATCACCAGGCAGAAATGTCTGAATGATTGAGTCATTTTTTTCAGGTCAAACATACCACTGGCAAACAGGCAGCTGGGCTACTGGAATCTGGCCTCCTCCCTGGAGTCAATTCCTCTGTTTGGTAGAGCACAAGGGGACAGTGAATCAGAGATTTCTCCAGGCTTTCTGTTTGGCTTCCTTCATGTGCACTGGAATAACTTCACACTGTCCCAGAGAAAAATCTGAGTTTTTCCCCAGAGGCTTTGCTGTTGTTCAGTCATGTCTGACTCTTGTGATCCTGTTTGGTGTTTACTTGGCAAAGATACTGGAGGGGTTGGCCATTTCCTTTTCCAGCCCATTTTACTGTTGAGGAACTGAGACAAATAGGGTTAAGTGACTTGCCCAGGGTCACACAGCTATAAGTGTCTGAGGCCACATTTGAACTCAGGAAGCTATTCCATGTAGCTGTCCTTTGACTACTTTGGATAGTCTTCTTTTTAGGATGAGCACTTTACAGTTTGTGGAGAGCTTTGCCTGCAGTCATACCAACCGTAAGTAGCCTCCTAAGCATTACCCCAACTCCTGCTCTCACAACCGAATCAGGTTCCCCAGAGCAGGATCAGTCTCCCCCTCAGCATTCTAGGATATCCTTCTGTGGTTGTGGGCATCTCTAATGCTTTTGGCTTGAGACCTCATCCCAGTGGGTTCTCCCTAGTATTATGAGCAGATTATTATTTAATCAACTGGCCTTACGGAGCTTTTAGAAAGGGCATCTTCCCATCATGTGTATGACACATCCTCCCACAGACTCTGTTTGTACATGCAGAGTCCAGGGGAAAGTGAGTTTATTTTTAAAGTGCACATGTGGCAAAGGGACAACGTAGTTTCTGGTTGCTAGAAGTTCTTACTCCCTTTGTGGGATGTTCAAGAGGTTTTCCTTAGAAAACCCTTTCAAATATAGTCAGTAAGCATTTATTAAGACCTACTATGAGCCTGGCCCTGTGCTAAGTGATGAGGATCCCCTCCCCCACAAAAAGTCTCTGCTCACAAAGAACTCATAGTCTAATGAAGAATGCAAATGATTGTGAAACAAGATGATATATCTATATCTATATTTACACACACACATATGTGTGTGTGTGTGTATATAATTTACATACACATGCACATACACACACACACACACACACATATGAAAACCTAAGAGAAATGATTCTCACTAATATTAAGGGTGAGCAGGAAAGGCTTCTTCCGGAATGTTTGAGGCAGCTACATGACATTATAGACAGAGTACTTTGCCTGGAATCAGGAGAAACTGAGTTCAAAAGCAACTTCAGATACTTACTAGCTGTGTGACCCTGGGCAAGTCCGTGAGATGCTATCTGCCTCAGTTTCCTGAACTGTGAAATGGAGATTATAGTAGCAGCTGCCTCACAGGGTTGTTGTGAGTATCAGATGAGACCATAAATGCTTAGCAGAATGCTGGCATGTGGTGGGTGCTCATTCTCTTCCTCTTTCCCTCTTCTCTCAAGAAGGTGGGATTTTAGCTGAGATTGGAAGGAAGACAGGTGGGAGAGAAGAGAGGATGGAGAGAATTTTCAACCTGGGGGACAGCTATTTTGAAAATGCAAGGGGTGGGGAGATGGAACGTTTTGTATGAAGAGTATTAAGGAGGTCAATGTCATTGAATCATTAGGGGTGTGTGTGTTGGGGGGAGAGTCAGGTGTAAGCAGACCAGAAAGGTTAGGAAGGAGCCATGTTAGGAAGAGTTTTAAAAGTCAAGGAGAGCGTTTTATATTTGAACTTGGAAATAAGAGGAAACCATTGGAGTTTATTGACTAGGGAGGGTACCATAATCAGACCTGCATTTTAGGAAGATCAGTTTGATAGCTGAGTGGGGGATGTCCTGGAATGGGGAGATACTTGAGGCAGGTGGCTGCTGAAGTTTGTTAGAGCTCCAGAAATTAGCTTCGGAATTAAAAAAGGTAAATACAGACACAGGTAGTTAATTTTATTAGAGTCAACTCACATCCTAATGAACACAGCAGAGAATAATTTGCATATCAACCCAGACAGATACAGTGTGTGTGTGTGTGTGTGTGTGTGCGTGTGTGTGTGTGTGTCTGTTCGTCTTCCACCCCTTCTCCCAGGTTAATTTTTAAGAATATAAATCGGAGAGAATAGAGCACTGGCATTGGAGTCAAGAGGACCTGAGTTCAATTCTGGCCTCAGACACTTAACACAAAAACTAGCTGTGTGACCTTGGGCAAGTCACTTAACTCCAATTACCCTCCAAAAACACAAAAAGAATATAAATTGGAGAACAATTGTCTTTATTCACTGGTAGAGATAGTTTTTAGGATGGCAGTTCCCTATATACTACTCAATAGAGTAGATCATTCAGTTTCATGGATAATCAGTCAACCAATCAATGAGCATTTATTATCCAAACCATTGCTGACTCATGTTTCTGTCTTCACAATATCTTTCCCGTTTGTCCTGTTCTTTTCATCCCTTTTTCACAGCTCTTATCTGAACAGTTGCAATAGCATTTTAGTGTTCTTTCCTCAAGTCTATTCCCACTTCCATTCATCCTCCATTTCCCATGCCATCCTCCTTCTAATAAACATCAGTAGATCTCTCTTACTTCCAGTACCAAATATAACAGCCTCTGTTTGGTATTAAGAACTCTTCAAAACATGGGCCCTTCCTGCCTTTCCATTCTTACACTTTATACCCTTCTAGGTACTCTGTGTTCCAGCTACACTGGCCTCCTTGCTAATCCTGGCAAGTCCCCCATTTCTGAAATGCTCTGCTCCCTTAGCTTTGCCCATGCCCTTCCTTGGCTTCCTGTAAAGCCCAACTGGAAGTCCACCTTCCACAGGAGGCCTTTCCCTGTTCTCCCAGTTGCCCAATGCCTTCCTCATTTAGATTCTATGTGACGCTTTATTTACATTTCTCCCCATCACTAACTGGTGGCCTCTGGTACAGGATCTATTTGAGCATTTCTCTTCTCCTTGGAGGCACAGGTGCTATTCCAATTGTAGCCTCCATTTTAGGTTCTTCATCCAAAGTGAGTAGAGTTCAGTCCACCATTTTGTGTTACTTGAAAGCACATCTTTATTCTCCTCCCCACCTTCCCTCAGAAGATGCTTAATTGACGCTTGTTAAATTGAAGTGAATAAAAAGTTGAATTCATATACAAGAAAGTATGAGTACGGTTTGCCAAGGGAAGACTTTCTCAGCAGTGCAGGTTGTTAGAGGCTGTAACAGATTAATGAAGGGACTCGTAAAGCTTCCTACTCTTGGGATCCTCATGAGGAAGATTGATGACTGTTTTTCAGATATGACTTAGGTTGGGCACAGTCTTGCCGGGAGGCAGGCAGGAGTGGGAGTGAGGGACCTCTCTCTGTTACTCCTTTCCCCCTTGATACAACTGGGAAATGGTGGTAAGATTTTTTTGTTTTTTATTTTTATTTTTTTAGTTAAGAATGTATGGCTCAGGTTTCAGTTTGGGGTAGTGATTTACCAAAGTTTAATCAGGAAATATCCATGAAAATGATCATAAACATAATGGCTAGCCACAAAATTAGGCAAACATAAAATACAGAGAGAATCCAACTCTAAACCCTTAGCCTTTAACAAGGCAGAACTAAATGGATGGACACACAACAGAGAGGCAGAGAAAATGGATTTGTTCTGTGTTCTCTTCCAGATCTGCTTATCTTTGGCTCCATTTTCCCTTCTTGAAAATAGCAGTCAATATCTCTGTCTGTCTTCTTTTATGGATAGATTTATGTATTCGCACCTAGGGACATACACATATATCATAACACCAGCAGCTCACATTTTTAGGTTTGAAAAGCATCGTGAATACGTTATCTCATTACCTGTATACAGGTATGTTTTTGTTCATTTCACTAGGTATCACCTTGTTTAGATATTTCCATAGTTGTCTGTATACTCCAGACTTACTGTCTTTTGCAGCTAGGTGACTCACTACATAGAATGCCAGGCCTGAAGTTAGGAACACTCATCTTCATAATTTCAAATCTGATCTTAAACCTTGAGCACATCACTTAACCCTGTTTGCCTCAGTTTCCTCATCTGTAAAATGATCTGGAGAAGGAAATGGTAAATTAGTCCTGTATCTTTGCCAAGAAAACCCCAAATGGGGTCAGGAAAAGTTGGACATGGCTAAAAATGACTAAATACCACCACCATTAAGTTCTATTAGTGAGGCAGCATGCGCGATCCATTGCCTAGGCAGTTGGGAAGAGCTGGTTTCAAGCCTGGTTCTGCAACTGTGGACAAGTCACTTAATCTCTCTGTTCCTCTTCCATACACTTCTCCAAGGTTAAGTTTTAAGAATGTGAGTTTCAGAACAATTGTCTACACTGTTAGAGAGAATTTCCACTGTGGGAGTTCCCTATACCTGTACTGATGAACTAATAGCACACTTTCTCTCTGTCTCTGTGTCTCTGTGTCTCTGTATCTCTGTCTCTCTCCATCTCTTTCTCTTTCCTTCTCCCTCCACCATATATACATGTAAAAGATAGGCAAATATATAGAAACATAGGTAGCTAGATCCAAATCTATGAATTCATCAGTATAGCAAATCACTCATGAGGAAAACAGGCAAGACAGACAGTTCAGAAAGAGTGGAGAGCCAGTCTCAGTCAGAAGACCTTGGTTTAAATCTTAATTCTGATACATATTGACTGTGTGACCCTGAACCAGTCACTTAACCTGTTAGTGCCCCAGGCAGATCTCTGTGTATGAACCAAAAAAATTTATAAGAAAAATTTAGTGTGGCCATCACCTATATTCAAAAATTTTTGCCTTCATCTAAAGCAGTGGTTCTCAAACTTCCTAATGCCGCGACCCTTTAATACAGTTCCTCATGTTGTGGTGACCCTTAACTATAAAGTTATTTTCATTGCTACTTCATAACTGTAATTTTGCTACTGTTATGAATCGTAATGTAAATATCTTATATGCAGGATATATTTTCATTGTTACAAATCGAATATAACCCACAGGTTGAGAACCGCTGATCATGAGCAAAGGCATCTAGAGTTGAGATAGTGAAAAACTTGTCTGCTTTAGTGAAGCACAGAGTATGTTGTGGGAGGGCAGCATGGGGGCACCTTGGACACTTGAGATAAAGCTGAAAAGGCAGATTTGTGCCAGATTGTGGAGAGCCTTGAATGGCAACCCAAGGAGTCTGAACTTTACACAAGTAACAGGGAAATTATTTTGAGTAGACATCGACCTCCAAAGCAGCTTGGGAATGCATCCTAGTTTAACTTTAAAAATTTGTGGATTAGACAACAGTTTCAAGATCTTTAAGGTCTGTGGTAGATATTACTCAAATTCACCTAAAGCAGTGTTTCTCGGGAGTTGAGAGGAAAGGGTTGTCCTCATATGTCTAAATCTTGTCATCATCTCACCCCCACCCCACTTTGAATGGAAGCTCCTTGAGGGCCTGCATTGTTTTATTCCTTATTCTTACATCCTGGCAATTCCTGGGACATAGCAGGTGATTAAAAAATGCTTACTGGTTGATTAGTCTCCTATCTTTCTTCATGTTGATTTTTATCTTAATTAGGTAAGCTCCTTGAGAGCAGAGATTGTTTCATTCTATGTTCTTGTACCCTGACTTGCCCAGCACCTTGTGGATGCTTAGTAAATATTTGCTGTTTGATTAACTGAAGAATCTGGGAGCTTTTTCCTCTTTTCAACCACTAGACTTTCCCCCCTAAATAGAGGAGTTCCACTTAAGCAGGGCATTCAGTCAGTGAGTAAATATATTTACCAGACATTAACCTATTTAAAATATGACATCCTGACCTGAATATGAGAATTTGAGATGAAAATTCTAGCAATGATGCTTAAGGCAAAACCACAGTTATAAAACTGGGAGATTTCTGTGCCCAAGGCTACTACTATAAGCCATACCAGGAATTAACGGTATTGTGTTTCTGCCATCACATAGGTATGGCGAAATCCTGTCCCACTAGGGCAGTGGCTCTCAACCTTCCTAATGCCATGACCCTTTAATACTTGTGTGTGGGTGTATCTGCATATGGGTGGACCCGCCTGAAGATGGATACAGGAGCTATGTCTCGGTTCCTAAGACCATCAGAAATGTGTTTTTCTATGGTCTTAGGTGACCCCTGTGAAAGGGTCTTTGGCCACCCCCCAGGTTGAGGACCGTTGCACTAGGGCAAGCCAGAGGCTGTGTAGGACAGGTGTGAGGCCAATTCGGGTGAGGCAATGGAGGGAGTTAAGCATAAACAGGATGATGCCAAGGAAGGATTCATACATGATTCCTATTCTAGCTAGTTATTATTACCTCTAGGTACCAACCACTGATTTCTGTGTTGTTGAAATGCTTCATGTGTTGTCAGCACCATCTAAATTGAGTTACTCGGTATGAATGTTCAGCTACCCCGCCCTAAGTTGCAGATTTGGGCAAAAACTTCCATGCTGAATTCCCTGTGAGAAGAGAAAGGCTCCACATTTATTGGCGTATCATCATACTCGTCATGAGAAGTGGCTTCTCTTTTCTGTTCCCCTTTTGCCCCATATACACTGATTGGGTGAGGGGTTGGCCTGATAAACAGCCCAGTGGTTCACTATTAAACACATCATACACATGCAACATTATTAAAGGCCTTTGAGCGACCATTTATTAGGCCATACATTTACAGATACACACAAGACGTTGATTCTACGACAAGTCAATGGGGAAAGGGGAGAGAGGAAGAGAAATTATAGTTGATGTTTCATTTGATCCTTTGAAATTACAACGCTTCTTTGTACTGCAATAAGGATAGTAAATAGGATGCTTCCAGGAATCACAAAACCTTTTGACCCAGTGATTACATTACCATGGACATCATAAAAAAGGAAACTAGGACTTTTGGTTACAAAAACACCCCAAGTTGCTTCATTTGTGATTTGTTCAGCCATTTTTCAGTCGTGTCTGGCTCTCTGTGACCCCATTTGGGGCTTTCTTGGCAAAGATACTGGAGTGGTTTGCCATTTCCTTCTCCAGCTCATTTTACAGATGAGGAAACTGAGGCAAACAGGGTGAAGTGACTTGCCTGGGGTCACACAGCTAATAACTGTCTGAGGCCTGATTTGAACTTGGGAAGATGAGTCTTTCCGATTCCAAGTCCAGTGTTCTCTCCCCTGTGCCTCCTAGCTGCCCCTTTATTTGTGATAGCAAAATACTAGGCACAGCCTCTATGCCCAACAGCTTGTAAATGGCTGGATCACAGGCTCACAGATTTTGACCTGGAAGGCGGACTTAACTTCTCTGTACCTGTTTCCACATTTGTAAAATGAGAGGATTGCACTTCATGGCTTCTTTATTCTTGATTCCAAATCCCTCTCTGTTACTGTAAGCTGCTTCCCCCTTTCTCCGCCCGCATTGTCACAACCTCTCCTGAGAGGGGTCGTGAATATAATTGTTCTGCAGGGTCTCAGACCTGGGAAAGCCTTTAGCTTGAAAAGACCAAGGTCCCCCACTGCATCTGGGGCCATCGCCAGTCATCCTGATCTATATCTGGCCCCTGAACCCAGATGGCTCCTAAGGATAAAGTGAGGCTGGTGACCTTGCACAGCCCTCCTTCACTTAAATCCAATTCACTTGGATGTTGTGGCATCACCTCCCTGAGGTCATGGTCCTCTCCAGGAATGAAAGACAGACAACAACAACAATCTGCAGGGTCTACTTAATGTTTAAGAAGGATTTGGTGCCATAGGACAGATTGTAGCCTTAAAGACTCCTTAGTCTTGGTCACTTCTCCAAATGGCCTTTTTTTAGCATATGACAGTTTGAACTCCTTAATACCTGGGTACATGTCCTGATCTCCTTTGGGCAGGTCCCTTAACTTCTCTGAGAATCTTGTTTGTTTTTATATTATATTTAAATTTAATCATAACTTAAATTTTATATCATATATAATTCTATGCAATTAATTTAATTATATTTTTGTTTATTTCATTAATTCCCAGTTACACTTAAAATATTTTTAAAAATTTTGAGGTCTCAAAATTCTCTTCCTCCCCTCTCCCCCTCCCATTGAGGCCAGCAGTATAATGTCAGTTATATATGTGAAGTCAGAGCATCATGTTGAAGAAGCTGGTATAAAAGGACCCCTCAGACTCCTGATTCTGTAAGGGGACTCACTGGCATTTTTCAGGAAACAGGGGCATGCTTTGTAAGTGTGCGGTGTTTTGCTATTTGTCTTAGTTATTTCTTCTAGGGTGTCATTCGAAGAAAGGGAATGGAGACTTGAAAGAATGGCCTGAGATTTCGATTTTCATGTAAATTGTCCAGAATTCTTGATACTAACACTGTTTAGTTATATAGTCCTTCCTCTGTGATAATGGAATCATTTCTGAGACTCTTTTTGAATTTAATTGACGAGGAAAGCCAGATAAGGTTTAAACTAAAGGACAGATGGTCTACAAATCAGTTTTCTGTCACTTTGTGATCATCAAATAAGCAGAAAGGCATCAATTTGCTAACTACATATGCCCTTTGTCCATCTTCCCCCCTCCTTCCTAAATTGTATTTTTACCAGAGGAATCTCATGCCAACGGCAGCTATATTTAAAATAATTTGTCATTTTCAACCTTCAGTTAAATGACTTGCCTTCCTATGGAGAAACATGAGGTGGAAAAAAATTCCATTGTTTTGCCCGGAGGCTAAAAAGATAGGCATACCAGTGGTGTAAGTTTCATTACCTAAGAACTCACATTGTTATTACTTTTGGATTTGAAAAAGGAGATTTAAAATGAGAAACCTAGACTTCGGGTTTTTTAAAAAGTAAATTGGATCATTTTCCTGTAGATTAGAATGACCAAAATTGGAGTGAGAGGCTACTTGCAGAAACATTTTTGCAGGGATTTCCTTTCCAAGGATCTTTCTCCTTTTCCTACAGTTCCATCCGATTTGACCCAACCCAACCAGCCCAACCTAATCAAATCCAATAAACACTCATTTGGTGTTTCCTTTGTACTAGGTGCTGTGTTAGATCCTGGGGAGTCAAGCCAAGTAAGCAGTTCCTGCCCTAGGGGATTTACCGTCTCCTTTTCCCTTTTATTGTGCTCTCTCTTTTGTTTTTCTCACTTTTAAAAGAGAGGTGCAGACTTCTTTTCTTTTCTGGAGCCCTTTGTCTCAGGTCCAGCTGTTTGTTTGCTGGACAAGACAACCTAAAGTCAAAGTACTCTCTGATCTCATCAGAGATCCTTTGAGCACGAGTTGGACGTTTCAGTTCTAACCCATCAAGCAAAAATAAAAATGACAATCCTAGATAATGAAAAAGACTTGGATTAGATGCTGCCATTTTCTACAAACAAATAATTTAATCTGCCTGGGTCTTAATTTCCTCACCTGCAAACTGAGGGATCTGCTGTTGATGGTCTCAAAAATTCCTTCTAGTGCCAAAGAATTTGCTCCTACAGAAGAGATTTGAGCAACCATTTTCTCTAAATTACCTCTTAATCAACATACTTATATAAAGAGCCTACTAAGTGTCAGGCACTTTACATCCCCAGTGCTGAGGGATACAAAAAATACTGCCCTGTTTCCCTGCTGTTAATCCAGACGTCCCTTCTAGAATGTCTCTGACAGATAGAT
>CM053590.1:24672381-24695228 GCA_028646515.1 Pseudochirops corinnae | reverse complement strand
CCCCCCCCCCCCCCCCCCCCCAGCCCAAAATCTAAAAGGATGTTGACCTGACTTTCAGTGCTTTGGTAAAGTAGGAACAACTGAGTTTAATGCCTTGTTGTAAAACTTTTCTTGAAATCTTCCTTCTGGGCAGGTCACCAGTAGCCATGTCTTTCTTTGGGTTTAGACTAAGTCTGAGTCCACTAAAAGTCTAACTTCTCTTTCTTCTTGAGCATCTGTTGGCCTAGGACTTCCCTGTTTTATATCTGTACAATTACCTGAAAGTACCTGCAGATTTCATCTTTACCTCTATGTTTCCTTGCTTCAAAATCTAAAAAATTAAAATAATTTATTTTCTAGTCGCCATTTTTTCATGGGTAACATCTTGGTCCTTCATAGACTTATAAAAGAAACTGTAGGTCCAAAAGTGGATGTGGGGATTTCTGGGATTCATAGCATCATAGCTTCAGAGCTAGAAAGTACCATTGCATCCAGGTAGGCCAACCCCTTCATTTTACTGTAGAGGAAACTGAGGCCGAGGCAGGGCAGATGATTGCCCCAAATCATCAGTAAATGGAAAAGCCAGCATTCAGACCTGGGGCTTTGGACATCAATTCTTGTTCCACTTTGCCGGGCTGATTCTCTTGCATCTAAATAAGACATTTTATTTTACTTTATTTCTTTTGAGGGTAGAGGGAGTTTATTTCGGTCCAGCTGTTTAAGTTGGTCTTAAGTTGGTTTGTTAATTCCTTATCAGTAATCAGTGTATACTGGTTAAACATGTACAAAGGCTCCATTGTTTGTTTGTTTTGGGTTTTTCTTTTTGGAGCTTGAGGACTATGTCCTTCACTCTCTGGCTTTGTTTACAGTTGTCCTTTCCTGTCCAAGGTGGTCTTTGCCCCACTGAAGCTGGGCTTACTGCCCTCTATTGTTGTCACCCGTGACCTTTGGCTCAATGACTCATGAGCAAATAACACTCACACACACACACACACACACACACACACGCCACCTGGACAGAAACCTCCCATTTCATATTGCCTTGGTCACAAGGGAAAATGACGAGATGAGAAAGCAGAAGCTCCAAGGGACTTAACGTAAAAGCTCTTTGGATTCTGTTGTGTCCTGACTCTTCATGGGGCCTGGGGGCCATTTTAATCAAAGTGTAGGATCCAAAAATGTAGGTATAGAAAGATGGAGCTTCCTCCAGACCTCCAAACAAGGCTTAGCATCCGCCTGCCTCAGATCGAAACCTGATGATCAGGTTGACGGGCCAAGGACCAAAAAGATTTCGGTGGCAAGTCACTGATGTTATCTCTCTTTGCCTCAGTTCCCTTATCCGTAAAATCAGAAAGTCAGGCCAGAGAACCCTGGAATTCCTTTCCAGCTGGAAATCTCCAACCCTCTCACACAGTTGCAATGGGCCTGGCCCTTGTTTTGGGAGACAGATGAAGCATGGAACTTGAGGAATATTGAAATGGTTCTTGCTTAAGAAACTTGTTACTGACACTTGGGTAACTAATATCTTTGTCCCAAAGAATTTCAGAACCCTTAAAAATATAATAAAATGGAAGATCATAAATTATAGCATAACAATACGACCTGTTTTTATACCAGACCTTGTGCCTGGCCTGCATTTTGCTGTTTTATGGTAACTTCAGCTCTTGTTCTTACTCCTCCATTTCTCTGTCCCTAAAAGCCTGTAAGCTCTAAGCACCTTCCATGCTCAGCTGGGGACTGAGAAAAAATGAAACAGTCCCTGCTTTGAAGGAGTTTCCAGGTTAGGCAGGGCAGATGTTCTGTTACCAGAAACTTTCCTTGCTTCCTTTAGCCAGATGTGATCCTCTTCTCCCACATACCCTTCCCTGCCACTCTACTTCCTATTTTCCCCTCCACTCTCTATTATGGCTAATTTTGTTACTATCCAATTTTGCCCCTGCTAGATTGGAAGTTCCTTGTGGGCAGTGATTATGCCTTATTTATCTTTGAATCTCCTTCAGTTTCTATTGCAGCAGGACTGGAGGTATTCTGATGGCAGTTGTGACTTGAAATATATGTTCCTATGGTAGAAAATGCAAATGAAGTCTTTGCATATTTTTAGACTCTGTAGAAATGTTTATCATTTATTATTCAGTCAATCACTTATTGTTGCCCCTACTTGGGTTAGAAAAACAAAAAAAATGAATCAACTTCTGCCCTCAGGGAGGTTACATTGAATATAAGAATAATGATCATGATTAGCCTTACTATAATAATGCAATAATAAATATATTAAAATATTAAATATATTATTAATATATTATAATATAAATATATTGTTATATTATTAAATATATTAAAGTATATTATCATGTATGAGTACTGCTTCTCCTCTAGTGGCTCTAAGGCATTAAGGTTCAGGAGAAAGGACACTGGAACTAGAGCCAGAAGATGTGGGTTCAAATCCCACAACTGCCATTTGTTTTCTGTGTGACTTTGCAAGCCCCTTCACTCATCTGGTCTCAGTTTCCTTATGTGCAAAATGAATTTTTAGGGCCATTCCAACTTTAAAGGCGTAATTGCATATGGGACCTCAGACTTGAAGCAAACTCTGCTGGCCTTAGTTCCTTATCTGTATGAGGCTGGGCTAATACAGACCTGGGATTGTATAAGGCTGGGACCTCTGAGCTCTGGAGTTGTAATCCTTTGAGCTCAGAATAGGATTAAAGAATCTGTTTGTAATATAGGTCACTCTTATCTTTCCATATTTGCATCTGTATCATCTGATTCTCCAGTGAGTTCTCTTGTTCCTATTCTCCATGGGCCATCTCGAGACATCTTGATTGATATCTGGTGCCTGGACCCAGATGGTTCCAGAGGAGAAAGTGAGGCTGGTGACATTGCACAGCCCTCCCTCATTTAAATCCAATTCACTTGCAAGTCATAGCAACGTCTTCCTGTTATCCTGGTCCTCTTCTCCAATGAAGGACAAACCACATAATCTCCATATGGGAATGTGGTTTTCTCTCTGTATTTCTTTATTAACATGCCAGACATTTTTTAATCTGAACACTTCCCTTCAGTTCTCTATTGTACCCCCAGACAGGTTGGAAGTCCTCTCCATGACCCTGTTTTGCTGAATGCCTCTGTAATGATTTCTGTCCAGAAAATGATGGCTTCTTTAGAATCCTGATGTGGTGGAGATCCGTCTCCGAGAGATATGCTACCTTGAGTTCTGGCCAGAAACTCCTAGATCCACAATAACATAATTTAAAGTGGCAGGTCTAATTTTTAAACCTCACTTGTAGTGTGCTGGGTGAAATCGTTATGGAGAGCCCCAATCTCATTATTGAAACCTGGCCCCTTTCTGGCTTAGAGATCCTCAATAAATTCTCCAAGAGTCAAGATTTATTTTCAGGGAAGGCAAGAATGCCTGAACAAGGAGAGTGACCCCAGATGGTGGCAGTGGAGCAACACTGCCATGGTTCTTAATGAGGCATTTATAGATTTCTAAAAAGATGTTTCCATTTTATTGCCCTTTCATTTTTGTATTAACTTCATTTCTTAATAGATCTTTCCTTCTTCCCTTCCCCCGTGAACCGCTCCTTGTGACAACAATTTGTAAAGAGAGAAAAAAAAAAAGGAAACAGTTAACAAAACCAGCACATCAACTGAGCCTGAAAGTATATGCCCTGTTCCATACCTGTGGACCCTCACCTCTCCAGTGAAGGGAGAGAAATACATTGACAAGTCAGTCAGTAAACAATTATTAAATGTCTATTACATGCCAAGCACTGTGCTACATGCTTGGAATACAAAGAAAAGCAAAAGATAATAGAATGCTGGACCTGGAGTCAGGAAGCCCTGAGTTCAAATCTAGCCTCAGACACTAGTTGTGTGACCCTGAGCAAGTCATTTAACCCTGTTTGTCTTAGTTTCCTCATCAGTAAAATGAGCTAGAAAAGAAAATGGGAAACCACTCCAGTGTCTTTGCCAAGAAAACCCCATGGATAGTATTGGTGTGTGATAGTCCACAGGGTCACAAAGAGTTGGACATGACTGAATGACTGAACTACAGACATGCCCAGCTACATCAGGGGGAGATCATGCATTACAGAGTAGCTCACTCAGGCCCTGGTAAGCTTCTGGCAATCTCACCTGCGTGTCTGTGTGGGTGATTCCAGCTTAATGCAATAATTTCTTTCCAATGAAGGTCACACGTCCCAAATGTGCTCTCTTGCATTTTTGTTAGCCTTATCCAGGAGGAAAAATGCAGTCTTTCCCAGCAATATTTGATGCACCTGAAATCCATTTTGAAAATTGCTGGAGACTGAAACTGTAAGTGGATAGCAGTTTAGGATAGTATTTCCAAGGCAGCTAACTATGGCCAACACACACACATAGATCTTCCTTCTGTGGATCATGGGCATTTCAGGGGGGCTTGTGTCATTGCAATGTCAGACAGTGTCACTGTGAGGTTTGGAATACTTCCCTAACTCTGTCCCGACAATTCATGTTCCTTCGTACAAGAGTTTGCTTACATGGAGCACACTTTCATTGATCATTCCTTTCCACCATTGGTCCTCCATGGCTAGAAAGTACCTCCTTCACTCCTCCCACTAGCCTCCTCCACTTGGGGCTTTCTGATCCCAGCCATTTCTTAGCACTTAGGCTGTTGACCATTATATTACTTGGATATACTTTGTGTTACATGTACACATGTTGTGTTCCTCTCTTCTCCAGCGCATTGTTGTCAGTAAATGAACCAGCATTTATTTATCCCTGGTGCCTCCCAGAGTGCCCTATCCGTGCCGTTGTTTAGTAACTGAGGCTTGAATCTAATTGAAATGAAGACCAAGACAAAACCAAAAACCAACCCCTGCTCTCAAGGAGTTTGCATCCTACTAGGAAGAATGTACCATATACAAAAATGTGATACGATGCAGGGAGTGATGGGGGCAAAACAGAAACCCAGAGTACTTTTGGAATATTTGCAGAGGCAGTATTCTTCGTGACGCTTTCCCTGGCTATCCCCACTCTGCTCTGATTTACTACCCTTTTCTGTGTTTCCTTCAAACTTATTGTACCTAACATCTAATCATCATGATTGTTCAGGCGTTGAAGGAGACTTTCTTGAATGTTAAATATTGATAATTGCCTAACCCCTTCCGTTAATGCTAATTTTTGGAATACATATTATAACCAAAAGACTCATTGGAGCCTCTTGATGGCTTTTGAGGTAGATGTGGGCAGTGTTAGTATCCCTACTTGGGAGAGAACAAAGGCATGTTTTGTCCAGGCAAAGAAATGTTGGAGGAAGACTTTGAGTCCCTTTTTACACCTTGGGTTCTTAATGAATTTATTAATTAACCAAATGAATTTATTTATTAACTGGATGAAGAAAGTTTAAAAGCATAAGTCAGCTCTTGTTCTCAGTTATTGTCTTGAAGTTTTTCAATACCTTTGGGCCCTATTTTACAAAACCTCAGTGTTCTGTATGTGAATTTAAGAAACTGATAAATGATAGATTAAGAGCCCTGGCTAAAGGGACATCTCTCTAAAATCAAGATAAAACATCTCTGAAATTAGAATATAAACCAGCAGGAAAATATGATCTGATAATAAAATCTGATTTATTCTCAACTGTTCTGGGACCTATTTATCTTGTAAGCAAGACACTTTATATCAACTTTCCACCACTTATACCAAAGCCACATTGTAGAATTTGGGGCTGGATTGGAAAGTGTAACCACAATTCACACGTTTGCGTTATCTATTCAATTATAGATTCCCTAGGATTCTATTACAAGAGTGAAACTGCTACGAAATTCTTCCTTTACTCACAACCCATTACATGGTCTTTTAACTGCCAAATCTGATGGCCTTTCCTCCATCCTCATCATTCTCAGACTCTGTGAAACATTTGGTGTTGTTGATCACCTCCTCCTAGACACTCTGTCCTCTTTGGGTTTCCATGACTCCCCCTCTCCCCTCTCCCTCCCATCTCTCCCTCCCATCTCTCCCTCTCTCCCTCTCCCTCCCTCCCTTCCTTCCTCTCTCCCTCCATCTTTCTCCCTCTCTCTCTCTCTCTCTCTCTCCCTCTGTCCCCCCCCCCCCTCTCTTTTTCTCTCACTCTTTCTATCTCTAGACTCCTTTTCGTTCTCTTTGATGGTTGGTTATTCATCCATGTCACATCCACTAACTTTGAGTGTTCCCCAAGGCTCTGCCCTAGACCCTCTTCTTTTTTCACTCAGTGTTATGTCATTTGGTAATCCCATTAGCTCCCATACCTTCACTTGTCATGTCTCCCTACTTGATCCCCAGATCTGTGTATCCATCCCTAGTCTCTCTCCTGAGCTCCGTAACAGCAGAAGCCAACTGTCTCTTGGATGTCTTGTATGAGATGTCCTATCAGCATCTCAAACTCAACATGTCCATAATAGAACTCATGATCTGTGTACCCTCTGCCTCCTGAACATTCACATACACATAAATATCATCTTTTTTCTTCTCACCTAGCCCACCACCAGGTCAGGCCCTCATTATCTCTATCACTAAGGATGCCTTGGCATGCCTTTTAAGAGGAGAGGAGCAGCTCACCACATTTGATAATACTATAAGGACTGTCTGAAGAATATTTGCTAAGAACTAAGCAGTCTTTCCTGTGTAAATGAAGTGACAAGAGCTGATGAGTATTAGCAGGGAGAAGAGGATCCCAGATTTTACCTGACACATCTTGTATAGCTTGTAAGAGATAAACAAACGGTTTGCTCTGTTGTTTTGTGGGATTGCTTAACACTGAGCAGAAATAGAGTTTAGGACTCTGTGTACTTGAATGTTTGGTTTGGATCTTAATGACCATTTTGGAGGTCTTAGAGAACTTGCTTTTACCCCTGGTAAATAAAATGGTTTTCCTTAAGCCCTAAAAAAAGGACACAGTATTCTTCTAAGCAGGCGTGCACATGCACGGGCACATGGTACACATACATGCTTGCACATATGCACACATGCATGCACACGCACACAATCCATGTCTTGGAACAAAGGGAGTAGATGATCTCTCCTTTGTAGATGCATTTATCCTTAAGAAGAATCTTATCTTTTTCAGAGCTAAGAATGGTTTTTGTGAAGAGTTCGATAAATCTCTTCTTTTGTCTATCTTGCATTTTGATCTCATAGGTGCATAGAATCATAGATCTGGAGCCCGACATGATTTATTTCAAGGCATTTATTTCAATCTGCTCATTTTAAATACAAGGAAATGGAGGTCCAGGAAGGTAGAATGACCTGCCCCAAATCACACACTTGATGAGCAACAAGGTGGCCGGTGGGTTGAACTCTGAACCTGGGGTTAAAAAGACCTGAGTTTGCATTTTGCCCTAGATATGCACTAGGTGTGCGATCCAGAACAAATTACTTACATTTTTACCTGCCTCAGTTTCTTCATCTGTAAAGTGGGAACAATAATGGTACCCAGGGTGATTGTGAGGATCAGATGAGATCTGGATGAGATCGTTATGTGATTTGTAGCCCTTTGAATGCTATATAAATATTGGTCATGATGATGATGATGATGATGATGATGCTAAGTGTGCTTTGAAGCTGGGTCTTTTTACTTGAGAGCCAGTGTTTCTGTGCACAGTTTACATCTGTGAACACAATATGTTCAGATATTTCATGCTAAATATGCCTTCCTTGGGCCATTGTCCCTTCTGGACAATTATCCAGAAGTCTAGTTATTAAGCAGCAGGGCCCAACCAATTCAACATCTGGGATAAGAATTGGGGTCCAACACATAGTAGGTATGTCTGCCGAGCCCTACCTAAAAGCCATTTTATTATTACAGATGAGGTGGGGATGCCCATGCTTTGGGGCATCATGATAGAGGGAATGGAATCCTGATCTTGCTGTCAGGACTAGTTGGGTTCAAATTTGGCTTTTGACATTCACTGTGATTCTGTAGGTTTTTCCTGGAAATTGGTGATAATAACATCGCTCATCTCTCACTGGGCAATTGTGAAATGGGTTTTTTCTGTAAAGCAAGACACTGTATATCAGCTTTCCACTAGTGTGCTAAAGCCATGTTGGAGAAGTCTGAGTGGGATTTCAAAGTAGAACCAAAGTTCTCATGTTTGCGTTATCTGTGCAATTACAGAATCCCCGGGATTCTGTTACAAGAGTCAGATGGCCCCAGAGCTGCTGGAGGATTGCTGTGAGGATCAAAGGAGATGATATTGCAAACCTTCAAGGGCCGTTGTTATCACTATTGAAGTTTCTGCTGAGTTTAGGAGCCAATTTTTTAAGGTTTTATCTGACATCGCCTATATTGTCTGTGTCAAGGGAGTGAAAATAGGGTGGGGTTGGACCTTGGAAATGAGCCAAAGTGAGTACCAGGCAAATCTAGGCCTGGGAGTTGATTGGGGGCTGGGAAAGGCCTGGAGCTATGATAATATCAGTGTAGGCCACACCCTCAGACAAACTCCCTTGTTGCTATCATATTAGAGAGTTGCCTGAAACCTTGGAGGGAGGTTAAGGGACTTGCCCAGGGTCACAGGCCAGTATTGTTTGATGAATAGAGCACTGAGCCTGAGACAGGAAGACCTGAGTTCAAATCCTGCCTCAGAAACTTACTAGCTATGGACAGATCACTTACCCTCTCTCTATCTCAATTTTCTCATCTGTAAAATGGGGTTAACAGTAGCACCCATCTTTCACAGTTGTTATGAGGATAAAATGAGGTCATCCTTAGAAAGTGCTTGACGCAATGTCTGACATATAGTAAGCACTCTTTCAGTGTTGGCTATCATAATTATTCTTGTTCTTACAAAACATCTTGCTGTTTCTCCTGCTGCTGCTGTCCCTTATGTCATGCGTGGAGGAATGGAGTAGACGGAGAGACAAAGGCTATTTTGGTTGGGAGACTCCTGGAAGGATAGCAGGGATAATCTCAGCTCTCTCCTTGGTAGATTTGGGACCTGACTTCAGGCTCTTCCTTGTAACATGATGGTTTTGTGCTACATGACCTGGAAGGTCACTTCTGGCTCTGAAGCTATACTCCAAGGTCAAGCATCTTTCTCCTTTAAGCCCTTCCTTGGTGGCAGGCACGAATGTTACTGGCAGCTGGGATTTCACTTGCTTTGGAATGGAGACACTGGGCAGTAGCTTTGGGGTATAGGAGGGGGTGCGGTCAGCCAGATGGGTACCCCTTGTCTTGGCTCTTCTTCTGTCCACTCCTGCTGATGCAGTGTTGCCTCAGGCTCCACAATAAATAGCATCTCTTTCCATGCTAAGAAACTTTGCTGAGAATAGAATACCTAATGAGGTAGAACTAAGCATTGCTTGAGTACTCAGTGTGAGCAGAACACTATGCTTAGCGCTAAGAAGGGAGGCATAAGCAAGAAAGATTGATTATTTCAGTAATAACATCTATAATCTGTTGGGAGGGGAAGGCACACTGTGAACTTGATTATCACCTCGACCAATTAATTTTTCACTTTAATTCAGTTAACTTATCTGGGCCTCAGTTTCTTCATCTGTCAAAGGAAAGAATAGATTATATAACCTTTAGGGTCCCCAATCTTTAGAGCTATGATTCCATAAACATGGGGCGTCTCAAAAGTCTTAGTGTAGTTTAAAACTAACTGCACTAAGACTTTCGGGATACCTTATAGATACAATTGCAAAACAGGCTTACCATGTTTATAATGACATCATACAAAATAAATCAATATGAAGGACTCATCTGACTGCCTGGCTGGAGGCAGTAGGCATTTTGGCTTACCTCTAGTCAAGGGATTCTCAACTTTTTTTTTTTCTGTTATAGAGGCTTGTGAACCCATGGAGCCCTTCTTGGGATCATGCTTTTAAATGCATAGGACCATGACTGACTGATGCATGAGTAGGCAGTTTTCAGAGAAAGAAATCCAAGGTATCAGTGGTCATATGAAAAAAATGCTCCACATCTCTAGTAACCAGAGGAATGCAAATTAAAACAATACTGAAGTACCATTTCACAGCCATCAGATTAACTAAACTGACAAAAAAAAAGGGGGGGGGGATGACAAATGCTGCAGAAGCTGTGAACTGGTGCTTTAGCATTCTGGAAAGCAATTTTGGGACTATGCCCCAAAAGCTGTGAAATTGTGAATGCCCTTTAACCCATCAATACCACTGCCAGGTCCTCAAAGATGTATTTTCCTCAAAGAGGAAAAGCTTCCCTATATGCAGAAATATTTATAGCAGCTCCTTTTTATGATCGCAAAGAACTGGTAACTGAAGGGATGCCCATGAATTGGGTAATGACTGAACAAGTTATGATAGATGAATGTGATAGAATACTATTGTGATTTAAGAAATGATTAAGGGGATGGTTTCTGAAAGACCTGGGAAGACTAATATGAAGTGATGCCAGGTGAAGTGAGAAGCCCAGGAGAACAGTTTGTATAAAAACAACTATATTGTGAAGATAATCAATGTTGAGAGACTTAGGAACTCTAATCAACACGATGATCAACCATGACGATATAGGCTACCTACATCCACATAGAGAGTTGACGGGCTTAGAGTGCAGATTGACTCTTCTTCCTTCCTCCCCCTTCGCTTCATTCCCTTTTCTCTTCCCTCCTCCTTCTCTTCCTATTCCAGGGACTGCTTTGGATTTTCCATTCTGAGCTAAACTTCCAGAAGTTCAAGGATTAGAGCAGCTAAAGACCTTTGAATTCTAACTCATCAGTACCCAATATTTTAAGGGGAAGTTGATGATGTTGAGTAGTCTGTAACCACATTGAATTGGCCAACAAAAATTTATTCACAAAACCTACCAGGTCTCTCTTTGTCCTTGTTCCTCCCTCTTCCAAGTGCCTGGATTTAGTCCTCTTTTCATACATTCATTCTCTTTCCTTCCACATTCCTCTTTCATTTTTTCTCCCTTATGGACATGATATGGAATAGAAATACACTTTTAATATTTGAAAATAAATATTATGTTGTACTTTATAAAAAGTAGATTTTATATTTTGTTAAGAACCAAAAGAGGAGGAAAGATTTTTGAGTGTCTTGAGAAATTCATTTTTTTTCCAGTGGGTCATTGACTAATAGTTGAAAACAGATCGTTGTCCATAGAAGGCCCAACTTTTTATGTGGTTAAGAGACGTGAATAAGCAGAGGAAGGGCCTTCTAGGTGGGAAGAAGGGCAGAAAATAAGGCCCAGAGGTGAAAATTAATGGGTTTGGGTACCATAAGCAAGCTGTGGTTGACAGAGGGGCCCAGGTGGGAAGCAGTGAGGGATAGAATAGGAAAATGCACCAAAGGACCACTTGACACAAGGCCTAAAATACAAAGCCTAGGAATTTGGACTGAGTTCAGCAAGCAAAAAGGGAGTGTTAGGAGTGGGAGAGGTGAGAAGAGGGTATTTGAAGAAGTTTGTTTAGGTACTGTTCCTTTGACAAGGCTAGGAATTTGGCTCAGCAAAGAGAAAAATGTTTCTTTTTTCAAATTCTCAAATTGGTGAGACCTAGAGGGCTAAATAGACTGACAGGATAGATAGATAGATAGATAGATAGATAGATAGATAGATAGATAGATAGAATGATAGAACAAACAGATAATACAGCCCTGTAGAGCCTAGAAGCCTTTTTTCTATCTCTCTTTGGTGCATTCTGGGGAGTAAGAGATGGAGAAATGTGACTTCCCCTTGCATTTAAATACACAGTGTGAAAAAGTCAGCATTTCATCCATTAAAATAGAAAAATACAAAATCAAAAGGAAATTAATTCACTTCTCTCAGGGAAAAGCTGATGAAATTTCATGCAGTAAGAATATTGAAAACTCAGTGATATTGTCCAATCAATGCTTACAGCATTATTTGGTTTCCTGGGTGACGCCCAGGTGGACCAGATCTACTCTGCAACAGCATAAATGGGATGGAAAGAAGGAATAATTGACTAAAGCCTCTGGCCAGCTCCTTCCAGTAGTTCCCTCAAAACTTTTATTCAGCTTTTGGCCATAATGGAGTTGGGCTGCAGTAATGATTTACCCGACCTATTTTCAACCTAGTGCTTTTGTCCTTGACTCTTAATGAGTTTGCCTCTTTTCATTTTGCATCTTATTGTTGGGCAGGGGAGGGGGAGGTTGAAGAAGAGAAGAATGCTTTGATGCCTTGAACTCTGCTGTTCAGTGATTTGGGACTCTGTGTCCCCCTAAAACTGACTTGTTTAGCTCTCAAACAACAGTCTGCCTGCCAGTTGTTTGGTGCCAAACAGCTCAGGATGAGAATGCCCCAAATCGGTGTTTCCAAAACAAGTTGAAAGCCAAGTTGAAAGCTGTGAAGATAACACTGAAAGGCAAACACATAACACTAAAAGAGATGCCTTCATTTATTTAAAGGGTCCTTAAGTAATGGGATGTTTCAAGTTTCATTTTTGTCGTCTTGGAAGTATACTAGACTTGGGAGTACTGTGGGCATATGACACTAGATTGAGAACTAGAATGGGCTAACTCATTTAATCTCTGCATTTTACAGATGAAGAAACTGAGGCCCAGAGAGGTGAGGCAACTTGGCCAAGGTCATATAAGTAGTAGTAGTAACTGTAGCTAGCTTTGCTCTAACTATTCTATAGATCATTTCATAGGATTCTCACACTAAGACTGTGAAGGAGGTGTTGTTATTATCACCCCTCATTCACAGATGAGGAAATGGAATGTAAAGCAGGTAAAGTGACTTGCCCAGGGTCACACAGCTAGTCTGAGGCAAGATTGGAACTTTAGCCTTCCTGATTCCTGGTCCATCATCATATTTAATCTGTCTTCTTCGCAGAGCCAGAATTTGAACCCACACGCTCTGATTCCAGAGGCACTCTCTACATTTGGGTCCTACTCCGGATCCTTTGTAAAGTGCCTCATGTTGACAGATTTGTGAAAATACTCAAAATGTTGCTAAGAAGAACTTTGACCAAATAAATATCAATTGGTTGCTAATTTGTGAGTCTTGTAATAGCTTAATTTATTAAATCTTCATTTAAAAGTATGATTTATATGGCACCTTCCTGTGCTAAGCACTTCACAAATATTATTTCATTTAATCCTCAGAGTAATCCTGGGAGGCAATGCCCTTATTATCCCCACGTTAAAGGAATTGAGGCAAACAGAGGTTGAGTTGCCTAGGGTCACACGGGTTGTAGGTGTTTGAGGTAAAATTCGAACTCAGGTCTTCCTGACACTATCCATTGCAGTGCATAAAAGTAGTTACTCCCTCCCCCCAGGATGTGTGTGCGTGTGTGTTACTGCTTAAACCTATTATTTCATTGGCCTAGAGATCTCCTGGATGAGCTGCCCAGAGTGCTTCCAGCTTAGTGACTTGTCCAGGGTCACACAGTCAGTATTTATCAGAAGTGGGCCTTGAACCCAGATCTTCCTGGCTTTGAGGTCAGCTCTCTATCCACTATACAATGCTGCTTCTCACATGTTATATATATATGTATGCACACAGAGATTACTTTTAGAATAGAAAGAAAAATAAAAGAATGGGCATGTCTCCAAGGAGAACTGAGAAATAGAAAATGCTGTCAGTTACCTGATCTTCAGCACTTTTTTTTGAAATCCAAAGAATTTAGCTTTCAGAAAACATATGGGCTCTGAGCCCGGCACTTTATGACTACGAGAATAACCTAAAGGGATGATTCACTAGCCGTGCAGCTGCAAAGTTCTCTTTTAATTAGAAAGGAAGCACCTGTGTTTTATTACTCCATCAGTCCCCCCCTTCCCATTCTCAGCCTTTTGCAAGAGGGAAAAACACCGTCCCCCCCCCCCCCTCCAGCTTTGGGGTTTTAATTTTCTGCCGAAATGTTGTGTTGAATCTCTGTAAAAGAAAAGTGTATAAATCACGTGTTCCTCATGTGTGTGAGAGAAGGAACAGAGAAGGGCGAGAATTGCAGAGAGACAGATGATTGAGCACACTGCAAGGTATTTGGCAGGAGGCGGCTATTAGAATTCCCAGTGAGCTTTGGAATTTGGGCGTCTGAATTGTCTGTTTTAAAAATATTGAACAGAAATGAATGTTCAACTTTGGCAAAGCTGTTTTGAGCTTTTGATGCTGATGAAAAGAATGAATCTACCCCAACTTTAATCCAACATGAAAACATTTCCAGGTGTCTGGTTTCATAATCCCTGTGCCCTCTCATGACCTTTGGAGGTCATAAATGATCCATTGATGAAGATGGAAGTCATGTGACCCTCTGCCCCCTCTCCATTCCATTTAGCTAATATTTGCTAATCAAGGTGAAAGTGAAGTCTGAACTTTGCTTTGCACAGTGCCTAGCATATAATATGAGCTTGATAAATGCAGGCAAACTAGATGGCCTTTGAGATTTATGATTCTGTGATACATAGTTTGTTACTGATGATTCAGTCAAGAGATGAGGACCAGAAAGGACCTTCTGTGACATCCAGCCCACCCCTATGACACATAAGGAAACTAAGGTCTTGAAAGGTACAGTTTCTTGTTCACAGTCACTCTGGTGGTTTGGTGGTTGGAGCTCAGATTGGAATCTGTGTCTGCCAACCCCAAATCGGCTATATTTTCTACTCCAGGCCCCTCAGACACTTGTGGGTTTTGGCCTACTGGTTTGTTTATTTAAATGTATCAGAAAATATTCCTTGTGCATATAAAGTGTCTTTAAGCTTGAAACATTAATCTTGGAGACAAAAGGGTAAATCTCGACACAATTAGCTAATTTTAGCAGAGTTGATGAACAAGATCCTAATGAAGACTGTGGCCGTCAGTCAAGATAAACCACTAAGCAGCCAGGAATAATTTGTAGAACTAGACCATTCACAAGTCTGGACAGGCTCGATTTTGCTTTCACTTAAGTCTTCTATGCTGCACAGCCTGCTCGAGAGAGAAACTGGTGATATCAGGCTAGAAGAGCACAGGGTTATGCAGTCAGAGATTCCAAGCTGGAAAGGATGCAGAAGTCACTTGGTGCAACTCCTCACTCGCTCAAGGTCACATAGGTCATAAGGAACAAGGCAGGATCTGAACACAGGTCCTCTTGACTGAAATCCAATACCCTTTCCTCTATGTATACTTGCTGCTCCTGGTTTTGAACATAGTCTCTTTGACAAATTGAAACGTTCTCACTTGCACTTTTCTTTCCTTCTAGTCCCTGCTCAGGGATTGTCTTATACCCTGATTTATTAAATTTTGAAAGTAGATTTCTACTTTGAATATCTTATGGAAGTCAAAGCCAAACAGAAGTTTCCGTGTGGTCACTTAGCAAACATTTATGAAACACACTATATGCAAGTCCCTGGGCTTTACAAATGTTATCTCATTTGATCCTGTGAGATAAGTATTATAATTAACCTCATTTTGTTGTTGAGGAAACTGAGGCAGAGATTAAGTGATTTTCCTAGCATCACATGCCTAGCAAGTATTCAAAGTCATATTTGATCTTGGGTCTTTCTGATGCTTTCTCCACTGCACCATCTAGCTGAGGGAGATAATATATAAATAACTAGGTAAGTGACTGTGGATAGAGTGCTAGACTGGAGTCAGAAAGACCTGAGTTCAAGTTGCACCTCAGATACTTACTAGCTGTCTCATCCTGGGCAAATCACTTCACTCTGCCTCAGTCTTCTCCTCTGTAAAATGAGCTGTAGAAGGACATGGCAAACCACTCCAGCATCTCTGCCAAGAAATCCCAATCAGGGTCATGATGGAAAACAACTAAACAACAACATATGAGATATATACCTAGAGTAGGAGAAGGCACTAGCAGTTGAGAGATCCAAGAAGATCCTCCTGAGAAGGCAAGACTAAAACCAAGTCTTTAAAATATTCCCCTTTGGTAGTAGCAAAGAATAGGAAACAAAGTAGATAACTAACTATCAGGGAATGATTAAACAAACTGTTACATGAATATAATGGAATTCGGAATGAATGGATGAATACAGAGTGGCTGGGGAAGACTTGTGAAGGGATACAAAGTGAAATAAACAGACTTAGGGGAAACAACAGAATCAATGACTGCACCAGTGACACTGGAAAGAAGAGTATCGAGAAAGGGAGCCAGATAGTAACAAGCAAGGCTGGCCTGAGAATGCCACCTTCCCTTTGTCCTGGAGGTGGGGGTACTTTGGGTCAGTACAAGATTGGATGGGTTGTTAGTTTTAATCTTTTTCTCTGTCACTTTTGTTGTTTGTTAAAGCTTGAGTATCTCTTAGGAGGAAACTTGATGTTATAACAAATGATAATTATCAAGAACACATTTTAAAAACGTGGACTGCTCATGTGCTGCATAGCGTGGGAATGAGAGACCGAGTAGCAAATGTGAGGTATGTGTTACAAGAGAGCTCTATTATTCTTGGTTTGTGTCTTTTTACTTATCCCTGGAAAGATAAGAAACCATCATATCTTACGAGGTAGTTTTTTGTAGCGTGGGGCTTTTGGAAGCTTTTGTTTTTTTAATCTTTTTGTAACTTGACCTTTTGTTCTCCCCTGTCCTCAGCCATGCACATAAATCAATGCTTAGCTAAGGTGGCCATCTCTCCTAATCATGGTGGGGGTTGGGGAGGCACCTAAGCCTTTGTTCACACTCCAAAGGCCCTGCCAGGATGAAGTGGGTGCTTGCTACTTCCGTGAGACAGGGGAGGGTGAATACCTTGATTTGCCTGGGGAATTGGTGATAGCAGAATTGATGTGAGTCTGCTGCCTCTGAGTCTAGGCCCTGCTAACGTCATCAAGGGTACAAGTGCTAACTCTAGCCAAATAACTGGGAAACTGGAGCTGCTTTCGTGCGGTACTGATGCCAGCAGTGAATAGGAGGAAGAAATAACTCTACTTCTACCCAAGAGAGGCCGAGATACAGCTGAACTGCCAGTGTCCTGTGTGTGGCCTTGCTGTGCCTTGAAGTAAAGTGTACTTTCATGGAAATTTAATTAGACTCAGACATAATAAAAAAAATGCCTGTAATTTGTTCAGTGCCAGCTCAATATGCTGTTGAGCATAGATGCCTGGCATTTATATAGTAGCTACTTAATAAATGTTTGTTTATTAATTGATTAAAAACTCAGGGCCATGGGATCTAAAGCTGAAGGACCGAGATAGTAGGAAGTAGTGCTGGATTTGGAGTTAGCGGGTCTTGTGTTTGAATCTTGTTTGTGGCAATTATTACTTGGATGACTTCAGTCACGTAAGACAGGTAACTGCTCAGGGTCTGAGTTTCCTCAGCTGTAAAATGAAGGGTTCAGGGCAGATTTCCTCTGAAGTCCCTTCTATCTATAAATGCATGGGTCATCTAGTGAATGTCTTCATTTTACAGATGGAGAAACCAAGGCACAGAGCTGTGATTTCCCCTGAGTTGGATTGTTAACTGTCAATAAGTGATTGTGGAATACTTGAGTACTTGCTGTATGTTAGGGATGCATATACAAAAGTGAGATAATCTCTGCTCTCAGGAAGTTTACATTCTATTAAGCAGATATAACACATAACTGGGGGCTGGTCCAGAGAAGGGAGTTTAGGTTTAGACAGTCACTGGTATCTAAAGTAGAAACATAGGTTAGGGATTGTCAATAAGACCATATTACTGCCCATTTTTTGTAGCCATGAAAATAGAGGTTTGATTATAGTTTCCCAAGCAAGAGGAAAAAAGTGGAGTTGGGGAGGGAGAGGGTTATATGGTAAGCTGCCCTTCCTGGCTAGGCCCTAGTGTATTTGTTGGATGTTAAGAAACAGTATCTAGGAGCTGGGGCCATCTTGGCACTTCCATCCCAGGGAGTCCCCATACTGAGTGTGATTAAAACTCAGTTCCTCTGTTTCCAAATTGTCTTCCCAGGTCACCATGATTCCTTGGAATGCTTTGTAGGTAGATTCTCTTACTATTCCTGTGAAGTGGCAGTTGAGAAATTCCTATTGTTCCATTTCTGAGATAAGGGACTGGCTTGATGTTACTGAGAAAGTTAGTGGCAGAACTTGTGGTAGAGTCTAGATTTACTAATTCACAGGAACTTAGTATCAGAGGTTTAGAACAGGAAGTGACTCTTAGAGGCCAGTGAGACCAGCCCTATCATTTTACAGACAAGGAAACTGAGGGTCAAAGAACTTGAATCTGGATCAAGTTTGCAGATGAGTGAATGACTATATTTCTCTGCACTATTTAAAATGCTTTGGGATAGGGATTTCTCTTAGAATCCTGGGATATTAGTTTTGGAACAAAATGGGAGATTGAAGATCTAGTCCAGCCCTGTCAGTTTATAGATGGGAAATCTTGGTCCCAGAGAGATGAAATGATTTGTCAAAGGTCTCACAGGCATTAAGTGGCAGAGCCAAGATTTAGATACTTCCTACCTGTGTGACTCTGGGCAAGTCATTTTACCCTGTTTTCCTCAGTTTCTTCATCTGTAAAATGAGCCGGAGAAGGAAATGACAAACCACTCCAGTATTTCTGCCAAGAAACCCCCAAATGGAGTCACAGAGAGTCAGACATGACTGAACAACCTTATGTGACTGTACTAAGTAAGCATTTTACATAAATTATCTCTTCTGAGCCTCCCCTCAACTCTTTGAGGTAGGGGCTATCATGGTACAGACAGCTGGGTAGCATGCTAGACTTGTGAGTCGAGAAGATTCCTATTTAGCCTCATATATTTATTAGCTATATGACCCTGCATGAGTCACTTAACCTCTGATTAATTCAGTTTCTGCATCCATAAAAAGGGAATAATCGTAATAGCACCTACCTCTTGGGGCTGTGGTGAGGATCAAACTCATTCCTTCAGTAAACATTTATAAGCACCCATATATGTCAGGCACTGTGCTAAACACTGCAGATACAAAAAGAGAGAAGACAGTCCCTGCCCTCAGGGATCTTACCATCTAATGAGATAATATTTGTACAGTACTCCATAAATGATAGCCATGATGCTGGTGATGCTGCTGATGCTGCTGCTGATTTTAGAACTGAGGACTTGCCCAGGGTCAGATAGCTAGACAGTGTGTGAGGCATGTTTGCAGCTCCTTGTCCTCCTGACTCCAGGTCCTGGCCTCTCTCTGCTGTACCACTTGGCAAAGAAATCACAAGTTCAGTCCTTAATTCCCTTTCTCCCCCACTGCTTTAAGAAAAGTTAAGTAATTGTCTATTAGCTGCTTTTCTTTTAAATTCTATGTAAACTTTGTGAACTTGTTTTTTGGAAAGTCATTGACTTTAATAAGATCTCTTCTCTTCTAGGACCGCTGCCTTTAGATTAATGCAGGTAGACTTGTCTAAGCCTGGTTTAGCAGCTCTTGTATTGCCAGCCAAAGGTGGGCCTAGCACTGCCCTGGATGTCCCCTGGCCCTGCTCCCCTCCTGGCGCACGCTGCAAAGGAGAGTCAGCAGAGGAATGAGAGCAGGCAGAAAATACGGGTCATTTCATTGTTAACTTATGCTGCTCTCTCAGCTACTGTCAGCTCCAGGTCCCCTCATGCTTTGGAGCAAACAGTCCCCGCTCTCCTATTACCTCCTTATCTGTAGGTAGCAAACCAGCAGTTAGGGGATTCTTCCTCTCTGGGCGCCTTTGCTGTTGCTCACTGGGCCATCAGACCTCTTGCTCTTCTCCCACTGAATGGAAGGTAATTGAATTGTAAAATGCTTTTGGCCAGATCTCAGCAGAGCGCCTTCATTTAGCTAGCAGCCAGAAGATCATTTACCAGCATTAGGTGATCCTCCACCGCCCACCTACCAGTAGCAGGAATGAGGAGCCTTCCAAATGTTACTTATGCCCCACCGATATGTTGGGGGTGCTGTGGGATTATGGAAATGACATATCCAGCCCTGGAGTTCCTGGGTCCCCAAGAGTAGAGTAAGTATATGTGTGTGTGTGTGTGTGTGTGTGTGTGTGTGTGTGTGTGTGCTTCCTTTAATCTTATTAAAGAAGGAATGGGCTTCGTGGCTTGGATGTTGATTCATTGATTTAATTTGATAAAAGTGTTGGTCACTTTCCAAGATTTCTCATGATGTCTGTCCGACAGTGATATTGGGAGCACGGCCCTTCTTCCTTTCCTGTTCTCCCCAGGACTGTCTCCTTGATACTGTCAATTGTGGCTTGGTAGTGAAGGCAACACTGTTTGGGGGAGTCAGAAGATCTAAGTCTGAATTCCAGTTTTTTGTGATTCAGTGGCTAGAGTGTTAGGCTTGGAGTTTGGCAGGGCTTGAATTCTAATCCTACCTTTGATATTAATTGTGGGACTGAGGGTCAGTCCTCTCACCCCTCAGATGTTTCCGTGAGGGTTGAATGAGATCATGTATGGAAAACGAATGTCAAATTGTAGTGTGATATATATACACCAACACATGTGTTTGTATGCATATATATCTAAGTGTAAATGTATGTATGGGTGTATGTTTGTTCCTATTAATTTAAGCCCCTTGAATGTGGGGAGTGTTTAATTTTTTCATTGTATCCACGGTGCTTAGGAAAAAAAAGTTCTTGGTACAGGATAAACACTTGATAAATGCCTATTGAGTGAGCATTTGCTTGCCTCCGTGATCTTGGGCAAATCACGGAATTTCCTTGGGCCTCTCTTTCCTCAACTATAAAATGAGAGGGTTATGAGACTAAATGGCCTTGGAGGCCCCTTCCAGCTCTAGGCCTATGATTTCTGTTGGCCTTTCCTAGATCCTAGACATGTATTTTCTCTTGTTCCTACAGGTTTCCTAGTTAAAATAACACGTTCTAATTGTATATGCTTTAAATATTTTTTTCCAAAGTCTTTTTCACATAATAGTCTGTTTGAGCCTCATAATAAACCTGTGAGATACATGTGAAGGTGTTATTATCATTTTCTTTTCCAGATTAGGCCCCAAAGTTCAGAGAATTAATGATTCAAAATGGTGCTGTGAGTTAGAGAGAGAGGGAATCCTCATATTAGTACAAGACCTCCTCCTGGAGCTGTTTCCCAGTTCCCACTCTCCTTGGTGGACTGTAGCCATAAAAAGCAGTCAGATTACTCTCCAGAGATCTTAGGGGTAACCCTGAGGGATTCCAGGTATTTCTACAGTACAATTTCACAAACCCTCAACTGGTATGGTCCTCATTGATTATCAATTAACCAACCAGAGTTAATTAGCTTGTAGAAAGGGGTATTTGCCAAGCAGATATAAAAAGGACAGTTGTTACAGAAATAATCTCCTCTCCCCCAACTCAGGCTAAAGCCTGAAATATATTCTGTCATTGCATACCAAAGGTCCCAGGAAAAGAGTGAGCTCAAGCTCAGAGAACCCATATGGCCAAAGGGTAAGTCACAGCTTCTGGCCCTTGGAAGCCTTTTTCTCCCTTCTTGGGGGCGGGGTGTGGGGGGGAATCCTTTTCAGGATTCCCTTTGGTATTACTCTCTTCTGGGTTCAGAGGGTTGATTCCCTGGCAGAGTCCTGAGACTACCTGTTTTTTCGGGCCTGGTTTCTTTTGGGCATGTCTCAGCTCCTGTTACAGATGTTATCACTGGCTCCTGTTGTCTTGGAGACCCAGAAACCTACAGGTACTGATGGAAAGTCCAAGCCTTCCAACTTTTTGAGGTTCACAAGGTTTTCTTCTAGTAAAGGGGACAGAGATTCTACCTTTTCTTCCCTCTTCATGGGGGATTCCTTCTCAGGGCCCTGGCTGGATCTGGGCCTCCCTAGGCTGGCCTGCTCTTGGAATACTGGCTTGCAAGACGCAGAGGTCCTGACTCCTTAACCAACCACAAGACATTTCCTGTGTCCTGTGTCCACAAGACATCTCTGTATTGTCATCCACCTTCATTCAATGACAGGAATGCTTAGCTTCTCCCAAGTGGGGAGGATTTGTATGTACCCACCTTTATATCTTTAAATTGATAAAGGAATAGGGGAATCTAGGCTTTGGTCATTTATACCTTTAATTTTCTAATTGATCAGCAAGGTGCACTCACCTGAGAAATCTCTCAGGGTATGGAGAATCTTGTTAGTTACATGAATTGAGATTGCAGCCTGTGGGATGCCCCTCTTATATTAGGAATTTGAATCCATGATTTCCAGTTCAGTGCACTTCCCAGCCTTGCCCATCCGGCTTCTCTGGCATCTCCCAAACCCTTCTCTCTTCTGCACTAAAACAGTCACTACTCCAGTTCAGGCCCTTTCAAGTAGTTCTCAGAGAAAAACCCCTTTCTTCTGTCATTTCTTGTCTTCTCCATCTGTTGTACCCTCTCCCCTATAAGGAATAGCCAATATTTGTATAGTACTTATAGTTTTCCATATGTCTTTCTGAGCACCATCTCATTGGATCCTCAAAAGAATCAAGTGAGAGTGGGTGCTATCAAGTGCTCCATTTTACAGATGGGGAAATAGAGGCTCATAGAAGGTGAGTGACTTGAGTGACAGGCAGACTTTTTGACCTCAAGTCAGGGCACTATCTTTTATGGTACTCTGGCTTTCACTATACCAGGTTTAATATATAATGGCTCGTCATTTTCCAGAAAGTATAGCAATTGATTACCTTATCTTGACTCTGTCCTTAATGGCAGTTTTCCGCAAGAATGAGCCTATACAAAGGTTGGGGACCTTTGCAGGTTATTCTATATCTTATGGGCAATGCTGTCTGTTGATCTGAAGGTTTCACCTCAGAAAAGCGCGTGTGTTCGTGCACGTGTGTGTGTGTGTGTGTGTGTGTGTGATGTTTCTGGAAGCTATTGCCAACTCTCGATGAGACAAATGGATCATCCAATTTGTGGATTATGTGTGGCAAATTTGTAATCTCAGTGTGGTTTCCTTCCACTTGCTTCTGAGTTGCCTACCTTGGCAGCTGGTTACTGTGGGTGAAGCAGCACTTTCAGACATTGAACACTTTTTTCTGACGATTTAGGCAGGGAAGATTTGTTTATTCTTCTAGTTCTGAGTC
>CM053590.1:24638326-24671881 GCA_028646515.1 Pseudochirops corinnae | reverse complement strand
GAATATATATAATTTTATATATATAATTCAAAATTCTTTCAACAATGAAAAAAATTTCTTACATTTCCTTTATTTTCTGATATCCTTTCCCCCTCCTCTCAGAGAGCCATCCCTTATTACTAAGAAGAAAAAAGAAAGAATGGAAAAAAAAAACCCAACAGCTTAGCCAAACTCTTCAACATATCACTCAAAATATGTGTTGTTTGCCACTCCCATAGGCCACCACGTCTTTAAAGAAGGGACAGAAGTGCATTCTCATTTCTCTTTTCTTAGACCAAACTTGGTTGTTTTAATTACCCAGCATTCACTTTTGATTTTTTTCCCCTGTTGTCAACAGTCATTTATGAAGGGCCTCCAATGTGCAGCAGGCTATGCCTTCAGGGGAAGTACATTCTTCTAGGTTGAAATAAAAACAAAAACAAAAAATCACGAAGTATTTGGAGAAAATACTTAGTTAGCATGTCAGAAAATTGAGAAAGATCTCATGTCTCATCATAGGATTTTAGATTTTAAACTCTGAGGCAACATAAAGGTCGTCCAACCATTTTATTTTACCGATGAGGAAATGGAAGGTCAGTGAGTTTTAATTGACTTATACAAAGTCACACAAATGGTAAGAAGCAGAGTCAAGATTTGAATCCATATCTTTTGGCTATAAAGTCAGTGCTATTCTCACTCGACCTGCTGCCTCAGGTCAATGTGGCATTTCTTCTAAGTGTTAAAAGAAACTGGGCATTCTAAGAGGATCAGGAGATGACAAAATGTGTGCAAGACTTTGGACATTGTCAAGTTGTAGAGATGGGAGATGAGACGTAATATAGGGAGAAGACCAAGCAGACCCAGGGGTGTGTTTTATCCTGGAGGGCTTAAGAGAGACAACGAAGCTTCTTGAGCAAAGGAGTGACGTGGCTAGATCTGTGCTGAGGGGCATCAATTTGGCAGTTGTGTGGAGGGTAGATTGGAGACAGCAGAGATTAGAAATAAAGGGACCAATCAGGAAGGTATTTCAGTAGTCCAGTTGAGGGATAATAGACTATGGTGTTGGATGTGTTAGAAGAGTGAAAAAGATAGGCATGAGAGGTAATATTTGCAAGGCTTGGAAATGAATTGAATATGTGTTATGGCTTCCGGCCTTTGAACTTGGGTATCTTGAAAGGTAGCAATGCCCTCAAAAGAAATAAAGAATTTAAGAAGGAGAATCGATTTGGGAGGAAAAATAGCAAGTTGTTTTCAATATTGACTTCATGATGAGTTCAGCATTTCCCAAATTGTTTGTTTAGAGTCTTGGTCTTTGACTTGTTATAAAGAAGGATTCTGGGAGAAAATGTTAATGTTATCAGTGCTTTCCACTTGAAAATATTTAATATGAAATTTTGTATGTCTCAAAGATACCATTTATAGAATTTTTTTCTATATAACAGTAGACTAATGTCCTTTTTAGAAGAGAGTTGTATCAATGGAAGTTGATTGCTTTGTGGTTTGTTTTTTTTTAAACCAAGGGTTTTGGTAAAATATGGTTAAGGACAGTAGAACTAATTTGCTTTTTTTTTTTATTATGGTTAGAATAAGTTACAGTTGTCATCATGAATTTTTATCTTTAGTCAGGTTCTTCTTTTAATAGAGAAAGAAGAGAGTTAATGCTATTGCCTTCCTTCTTAGATTATTTCCAGTTTATCCTGTGTGTATCCTGTTTGTAGGGAATGGAATATCTGTATGTTGTTTCCCTTTTTAGATTGTGAACTCCTTGAGGGTTAATGTAGCTTTTACTGTCCTTTGTGTCCTGACTTCTTAGCACAGCGTATAGTAATAAATGCTTTCTTACTTGATCTGACTTGAAGTGGGGTTCTGTGTTTGAGTCTAGAATCACATAACAACATCCTTTTCTCTGGGCTTATTTCATCACTATTTTCAGATGCAAGACAGGCAGACAGACACACACACACACCACAGTAGGAATCTGGTCCAACCCATACCTGAGGGAGTCCCTTCACGTAGCATATACAACAGGTGACAAAGATTTCATCTTTGTTTTGAAGAATTTGGGGGATGGGGAACACCAGTGCTCCTGAAATAGTCTGTTCCCCTTTGGGACAGGTGTCATTGTTAGAGTACAGTTTTCCTGACATGAAGCTTAAATATATCTTTCTGAAACCTCTACCTGTTTCTCCTAGTTCTCTCGAGGCCAAATGGAACAAGTCTAATCCCTCTTCAGTAAGACAGCTTTTCAAATACTTTCAAAGATAGCAGTCATTCCCCCTCTGAATTTTCCCAGACTCCTATCCTCTCCATCCCACTCCCAACTCTAGGTTTTTCTTTTCTTGTTCAGACATACATAAGATGAAGGGGGTTGGCCTTGATGATCTTTATGTTTCCTTGGACCTTCAAATCCATGTGGTGACCCTGGGGTCCTCTTTTTTTGGCTTAAGAATCACCCTGACTGGGTGGGTGGAAGGGATAGTCTTTGTTCTTATATCCTCCAGACCAGCATTTTGGGCTTCTGTCCAGAGTAATTTGTGGCCCTGTGATTATCAGGAAGATCAATTTAGTTTTGCTATATTGGGGGCAGCTTGGTAGTGGAACTGTTAAATTGTTGAGTCATGGAAACACCTGAGTTCAAATTCTGCCTTCCTTAAGGCACTTAAAAGGTGTGTGACCCTGGACAGGACACTTAAACTTTTTGGGTCTCACTTTTGTCCTCTGTAGTATCAAGGAACTCAGTGGCTTCTGAGGTCCTTTCAGACTCAAAATTTGAATTCTTTTCAACTCATTTCTGCTCTGGGCCTCAGTTTTCTTCTCTGTAAAACGAGGGGGCTTTAGATCAATGACCCTATGATCCAACATCTCATTTGCATTCTCTTTTTACCTTGATTTTGTACAATTAGCTACTTCTACCTGTCGAAGACTATGAAAGACAAAATTATTGTGTTGACAGAGTTGACTTTCATTATTTTCTGTTGAATAGATTTCTATTTTGAATACCATATATTTCATCTGGGCAAAAGTACTTGGAGAGCTGGATATATTCAATATGGAACACTTAATTTATTTCTGTTTTGAAAAGTCAATTTTTTTTTAAGAACCTCTCTGTCCATCAAGCTTGACTCCATTCATCATTAACCATCCCCTCCAGTAGAGTCTCTTGTACTTACCCTTTCCCCCAAAGTCATTTACAAACATTTATTTTATTGTCAGCTATTCCATCTAGTTCATTAGGAACATCAACATATAGCCATTCCCTAATATTGTACCCATTACATAACCTGGGGCTGCTCAACCCCTCAGTTCTGAAGTCAGAACAGGGTGTTGGGGGAGAGAGAAGTGGCAGCCATTTGCAGTGGACTCTGTTGACCCCATTCTGGCTCCTTTAAGATCACTCTGGACGGAGAAAATCCTTTTGATAATTGGCAACTGGCTCATGGTTGTTGGTGCCCTGGGAGAGGAATTTCATACACATGAATACAATTTGATAAAAGTCTGCTGAGAAGGAATTCCAAGCAAAAAAAGTTAGCAATATGAATTCACATACCGTCCTTGGAAATGCTGATAGACTCCAACTTGACTTCGTGCTGTATACTGAGTCGGCATCTTACCAGACTCTTTCTGCATAGGAAATAAGTAATTGTATCATGCTGAGGAGTTGGCTTGCTGATTTTTTAACCAAAAGCTTCCTTTTCATTAAAAAAAATGCAATTTGTACCAGTGTAGCCTCACCTTCCCATCCCATTCATTTTTTGGTTCAATATTTCCTAAATGCCTACTGTATGCAGAGTTTTAGAAATGAGGAAACTTGAGACCCAGAGACCTAAGTGACCTAAAAGTCACAAAGGTAGCCCCCATCTGACAAGAGATTTGAACTTTGATCCCGAGGGCTCTGTAGCTGTTTAGTGTCTTTTCTACTGTGGCTGACTTCCCCTTGGGACCTGGTGTTGTGTACATGTTGTATCCCTCTGCTTCCAGAAATCCCCCAGCCCCAGTATAATATAAGTCCTTGAGAGCAGGGACACTTCTAACATAGAACAAGGGGCTAAGAAATGCTCCATGAATAGTATTGAGTAGACTTACCCATGATCCCACAGTGAGCCTTTGAATCTCAGCCTTCTGACTCCATATCTGTGCTCTGCCTATGAATAGATCATTTCTTGATTGATCCCATGGAAGATTATTTTAGGATGTCTTGGGCTTCATCTTTTTGACCCTATATCTGTGTGAGGAACAGTTGGGAAAGGGAAGGTCTGGGAGGCAGCTAGGTGGTGCCTTAGAGTCAGGAAGACCTGAATTCACATTTGGGCCAGGATACTTTGAAGCTAGGTGACCCTGGTCAAGTCCTTTACTCTCTGCTTCAGTTTGCTCATATGTAAAATGGAAATAATAATAGTACTTACTTCCCTTTGTTGTTGTTGTTCAGTCTTTTCAGTTGTGTCTGACTCCTCATGATCTCATTTAGCAAAGAAACCAGAGGGGTTTGCCATTTCCTCATGTTACAGATGAGGAAACTGAGGCAGACAGGATGAAGTGACTTGCCCAGGGTCAAACAGCTAGGAAGTGTCCAAGCTGAACTGAGGAAGATGAGTCTTCCTGACTGTAGACAAGGAAGTCCATGAGAAGGCAAACATGAAAAAGATTCATAAGGAACTTATCAAAGACAAGGAAGTCTATGTACTACACCACCTTGCACCTACCTCTTGGGGTTATTCAAATGAGATAATAATTGTAAAACACTTAGATTGGTTCCTGGCACGTAGTAAGTGATACAGAGGTTTGTTAGCTGCTGTCATTGTTGTCATCATTGTTTTATTATTACTACTACTACTACTACCACCACTACCACTACTACCACTACTGCTACTACTACTGCTACTACCACTACTACTACCACTACTACTACCGCTACTACTATTATTACTACTACTACTGCTACCACTACTACTACCACTACTACTGCTACTACCATCACTACTCCTACTCCTACTCCACCTACTCTTCCTCCTCCTCCTACTACCACTGCTACTACCACTACTGCTACCACTACTGCTACTACCACTACTACTACCACTACTACTACCACTGCTACTACTACTATTACTACTACTACTACTACTACTACTACTACTACTACTACTACTACTACTACTGCCACTACTACTACTACTACTGTTATGGGAAATTGATTGGAAGTCATAAAGTGGAGAGGAGAAGCAGTGTATACACTGGGATCTGGAAGGGCTCTGGACTTGGAACTTGGTATTCAAATTCTAGCATTGAGATTTACTAGTCACATTACTTTGCAGGAGTCATTCATACTTCCTTGAGTCTCAGTGAAATCATAAACAAAATAGTGATACTTACAACTGCATCACTTCCCTCATAGGGTTGTTGTTAGGAAAATGGCTTGTGAATTTTCAAGCTCTATATCAGCTTGAGTTGTTGTTATATGAGCATTGATAGACTTTTCTAAGGGAGTCTAGCATCACCTTGTGGATGAGAAGATCAGATGTGGACTCAGGAAGATCTGGGTTCTAGTCTTGTATTTGGCAATACTGGTGTTTCTGATGGTTAGCAGGTCCTGTCTCCTGTGGATGTCCTAGGGGTTGTTCTCTCTGTCTCTGCCTCTGTCTCTGTCTCTGTCTCTCTGTCTCTGTCTCTGTCTCTGTCTCTCTCTCTCTGTCTCTCTCTGTCTCTCTCTCTTTCTCCCTCCAGTTAAGTTTAAGTGACTTACCCAGGGTCACACAGCAAGTAAGTGTCAAGTGTCTGAAGCAGGCTTTGAACTCAGGTTCTCCTGACTCCAGGGTTGTGGATTTATCCACTGTTTCACCTAGCCGCCCTAGTTCTCTAAGTCTTTAAATCCAATTCACTTGCATGTCATGGCATCACCATCCGTCTTTGAGAATGAAAGACAAACGAGTTATGGAACAGTTGCTCACCTGCATTGGTGAAGAGAATTTCCCACACTACAAGTTCTCCTACACTGATAAATTACCAGGTGTGGGCTGAAAAAAAAATATTTGTATTTTAATGGAAAAAAGTAATAACTACAGATTCATTTAAGGCAAAGGATTCAAGACTAGGGGAATACAGTTGATGCCTTGAGTGGAAGAAGAGTTAGGAAAGCAGCATTGGTGTGGGTTCCAGGCCAGGAAATGTTAGGCAAAGAGCTCTTAGAAACCTCTTCCCATAGTTTGAGAGCTGCTTGGGGTGTCTGTCTATAGGAAGCTAGAAACAAGCTGAGAAAGCCCAGGAAGTTGGTAGCAAGATGGAAGCTGCCAAGAAGGGTCAGAATCAAAGAGATCGAATCATGGAAGCCATCCTGTCCAATGGGCACAAATGTTTTGGAGCCCAACTTCAAAAATTAAAAAAGAAAATCAGTCTAGAATTTCCTGAGCATAGTATTACAAAGAATGTGTGCCTTTGTTTTTAAATTCCTCTCCTTTGTTTTTCAAGTCTCTTATTTTCAAGTAGTTTATGTAGACTGACTGAGTCGAGAGCTTCACCCAGGATTTTGGCAGTTGACCCACCCAACCCCAAAGTCTTCCCTCATCCCAATCACGTCCAGCTCTTTATTGTCGTAGGTGGCTAGTCCCTTTGGCAGACCCACCCTGAAGTTCTCCACTTTCTCTATGAGACAGCCAGTCAGTTTTGACTGGATAGACTAGTTAATTTAGTTAAGGTCAGTGCGACATTGTTTCCCTTCCATACTACTGGGCCACATTGAGATCACAGGCTTACTGTATACAATATATGTAATTGATTATCCATGAAAGCTCCATACGAGAGAAACCAGCACTTTCTCCTCATCAGGTAAAAGGAGAAAAAAAAGGATCATTCATGTTAATTTTGTGTGAGTTTGGCCTGCAGAACTGGTTACTATTTGCTGTTTGTTTCGTAATGGACAAAATCTATCAGAGACACATGTTGGTATTTTATGAGCATTTTGCTTTGAGAGAAATTTCTGAACAGATTTTCCCAAACTAAACACAACTCTCTGTAGTAGCTTTTTAAAAAAATACAGGCTTATGAAACACTGCGGTCAGCGGTGTCACCAAAAAGATTGGTCCCTATTCCGTGAACTACTGTGTCTTCGAGGGGAATCTCAACACTCTGGTTGTTAAGAAGATAGATGTTGAGGCCATCTTCTTGAAGTGTGTTACAATCATGGGCTTCTCTTTTTATAAGGATTTTGCCTTTGTGTTTAGTAGGTGAATTAGCAAAATGCCCATGCAGCTGTGGCAGGAGAGGAGGGCAGAATGATACTGGCCAGGTACTAAATATTAATCTGGCCACAGACCCGAAAAATGAATTGAGGAAAAGCAGGTGTGAAGCATTCTACAGTGGAGATGTATGACTCTTTCTTTGACCCAGATGATGATTTTCAAAGAGATTATTATGACAGGATGTACAGCTACCCAGCACATGTACCATCTCCTTCCATTGCTCATGCAGCAATGCCCTCAAAATGCCCACCGTGTGTCAGAAAACACTTCCAACAAAATATTCCAAGAATGGGCAGTGGGGCTCTTCATCCAAATCTGGCAAATCTGGCAAAGGTGATGATCTTCAGACAATTAAGAAGGAGTTGACCCAGATAAAACAGAAAATGGATTCTTTATTGGAGAGCCTAGAAAAAATGAAAAGAACAAAGCAAACAGCTGGAGCTGATCAAAGATTATGAAAAAGAAGCTGAAGAAGGAGAGAATGACAGAGACAGAGCCAAGGGCAGGGATGATTCTTCAGCACATGTGGGGGTTTTAGAACTCTTGTCCCATTATTTTTTCACCTTGGCGCTCGTCTTTGATCAAACTTTTCAGCAGATCCTCTCCCTTAGTATCTTCCACACATGTTCAATGTTGTACCCAACTCATGTTCATTAATTCTGCCCTGCACCTAGTCCCTTCCCCAATTCCTTCAATTCTCCTAAGTACTTACAATAATTCTCCTGTAATTTTGCTCTTTTAATTTTGATACCTCTTTATGACTTGACAATAAAGAGGATGTGTCTTTTTTAATACAGGCTTAAAAATGCACACTAAAAACATGATAGGGTTTTTCTGTGTTTCACCTAATAAGCAATAGAATGATGAAGATTCAGTCTACAGGATATTATCAGAAGAATGTACCAACAACAACAAAAAAAAGACAGGCTCTGTCAGTATCAAGAATAAAGGATAGATTGATTGACATTCTGTGTGTATCTGTTGGTATCCATGGAATGTCAAGAGAATGCAAGCCTGCTGGATGGACCCCCTCTGGTGAGATTCTCCCTGCCTTGATTATCTCCACTTTATCCTATTATCTTATGCATACTTAGCTCTTTAACATGTTGTCTCCTTTGAGAGCCACCAGGCCTGGCACGTGGTAAACAATGAATGTTTGTTGATTCATTATTCAAAGGTTTTTCTTCCCTTGAGTTGTCCAGTCCTATCTAATTATCACCAGTATTTTGAAATCTGAAAGGGAGAGGGAGGATGAGTTCTTCTGAAACATATTAGAATTTGGTGGAAAAAATGGGTGGGGGAATGGAAAGTTGGAATGGGCTGCTTCAGGAAGTAGTGAGTTGCCCAACATTGAAGATTTCCAAGCGTAGGCTGGAAGAACACTTCTCAGGCAAGTTGTAGAGGGTCTGCATTCTTGAGTCTCTCCATTTCTGACATTGTTCTGTGAAGTCCAGGAGAGCCCAGTAGCGGGACTCCACATCTGATTCCATACTCCGGGTCTCCTTTGTGAGAATCATCAGACACTAACAATTGAAATAATTATTCTAAAAAAAAAAAAGAATTAAGAACTGTGCAAAGAAAGGCAGTCTGGATTTGGAGTCAAAGCAGCAGGATTCTTGTCTTGGCCTGCTATGTCAGTAAGCATTTAGTGGGCCGTTCTCATGTGCCATGCATTGTGCGAGACATTAGGAAACCTCTCAAGGAGCTTACATAGAAAACAGTCCAGAGAAATGTAGAAAAATAAAGGCAATGTGTGGAGGCATGTGACATGGAGTTATCAGGAACAAATAACCTTCAGAAAAGTGTGGCAGGTGGAAGCTGGAATGGGATGTCTGAGGAGCAGTAAGTTGGCCAGTTTGACTGTCTGTAATACAGAGCGTGGGAGAGAAAGCTGCATGCGGCTGATGTGGGAAGACAGGCCCTAAATGCTGGCCACTGAAGTTATGTAAGCAGGGCAGTGAACCACTCAGGCCTGTGCTTTATGACTATCCCTTCCTCAGCTTTGAGGAGGATACATTGGCGAAGGGAGAGCCCTGGGACCAATTCAGAGGCAATCGCAGTAGTCCAGGTGATGGGATGAGGGTCTGGATTAAGGTGGGAGTTTGGGAGGAGAAAGAAGTGGGTGGGTATGAGCACTGCTGACTTGGCCACTGAGAAGCAGCATGTTGTAATGGTTAGGGTCTCCTACCTGGAGTCAATTAAATTCAGTTCAGAACATTTATTCTGTGCCTTCTATGTGCTAGGAATTGTGCTCAGTCAGGAAGATGCAGGTTCAAATCTCATTGCACCCAAGGCCACTGTGTTCCCTTAGGCAAATCACTGAACTCTCCGGTGCCTTAGTTTCCTCATCTGTGAAATGGGTGAGTTGGACTTGATAGCCTTTCCATTCTCTATTGGTCCTGTGATTCTGTGATTAGACCAAATACTTGGCACAATCTGGGACAAGTCAGCCCAGTTTTCTCACCTGAAAAATGTTTGGGTTGGATTAAATGATTTCAAAGGTGCGTTCCTGTTTGACACACAATCACCACGTGTGATTGTGCGATCCTTCTAGCTCACAGAGTGGAATTTAATCCCTGTTGGCTTGTTTGCCTGTGTTTAAAAATTAGCAAGACCCCACCCCACTCTCACCCCCCAAAAAAAGAAAAGAAAAAAAAGCGAGCAAAACCCATTCTCTTCCTTCCGGAAGCTTCTTCTTGGGTTAACCTGGCAGTGGAGAGGGAGGCGCCATTTTTCTCTGCAGGTGTGGGGTAGCAAGCAAATTCCTTTCCTGCTGGGAGAATTTGGAGAGCGACCATGCTCGGGTATAGACCAGATTGAAACTTTTCTGTCCTTTGACATTTTACTTTAGAGCTTTGTGACAGTATTAACCTTTGTTTTTGTGATGGGAGCCAGGGAGGTCCCAGCCTGGAGAGGGGCTCATGTAGGCCACTAGAGCATCAATGCTTGGGGGAGGGGGAGGGCATTAGTAAAACCTCATTCCCCTCCCCCTCATCCCCCAGGAGGGAAGCCTGTTTCTCACTGGCCCATGAACATACCAAGCCTAGATTGACCTCTGCACCTTGGCTCATGATCCTTTTCCATCTGTAATAACCCCCTTCTGTCTGTCCACACCCTCTCCATTCTTCATGTCTCAGCCCGTCTGGTCTAAGCAGGCCTTCTTTTACCATTGTCATCCCACAGTGATCTCTTTCTTTAGGAGTTCTTGTCTAAACCACCCATTTTTATTTCGTTCTTTCGCAGGTCTATAATCTCCAACTTGCTCACTCGCTGTTTAATGGCTGGGATCTTGTCTTAGACTTTTCTTATGTCTCCCTTCCCCCCAGGTGCCCAGTAAAGGCCCGATCATATTGTAGGTGATGAATCAATTCTTACTGAGTGGAATTGAATGAAAATGACACAGGAAAGTTAATTTGCTTGAGAGGGCAAGGGGATGACAGCATGGAGTTTTCTTCACTTCCTTCACTCATATAGTATTCCATACTTAATGGGAAGCCAGGTTGGAGGAATTTGGTATGGTTGGAAAAAAAAATTAGAACAATAGTCAGGGGAATCCAGTCTATAAGTCAGTGTCTGCCACAAACCCACCCTCTAACCTCAGGCAAGGGCCTTCATCGGAGCTTGGATTCATCTTCCCTTGTCTGTATCATGGATGTATGTCTGGTTCTTTACATGCTGTCTCCCCCCTCTAGAATGTAAGCTCCTTGAAGGCAGGGGCTGTTCCCCACCTCCCGCCCCTTTTATTTCTGTCTCTGACGCTTGCTTAACAAAGTGGCTTGCACACAAATAAGCTTTGTGAAGCTTAATGCTCTATATACATGCCAGCTATTTTGATGATGAGATAGAAGAAATTCTTGTCAAAGTAAGGGTTGAAATCTGGGATCCTCCTTTGGTTCACTTAATTCTTAACTTGATTCAGTTGCTTAGGTACTCAATTTCTGGCTGCTTTTGCTTTTCCTTTGAGGTTAATAGTAATGTAACCAGATTAATATATTCATCTGGTCTGTAGTTTCATTCACAAAAGGAGAATGTGGGTGTGGACAATCTTCTCAGCCTCATAACAATGTCTGGAGCATGCTCAGTGTCTTGTCTTCAGGTATGAGACAGAGAGAAACTTCTCTGGTCACGCCCCATTCTCATACTTGGAAAGCTTGCCCCGACTGAGGATCCCAATTTGGAATAAGGGGGAGGGAGACCCAGGTACAGGTAAGAAAGCACAGAATCTGCATGTTTAAATCATGCAGGATTCCTAAAAACAAAGCTTTTTCTGTCCCTCTTTCAAGGAAGGAATGGGGGTGGGGGTTGAAGATTTGGGGGTGCTGCCTTTGTCTTACCTGTCCCACCCTTCTTAAATCTGCGTCTGCCTGCCTTGGCTCAGCCTGCTTGTTGATTTCATTGTTAGGGAACCATCTTGGGCTTTTTGTTTTTATTGTCTACCTTGGAGTGGTGTTCTTCCTTTTCAGCCTTGTGGCAGATAGTGAACTCCTCACCATTCAGTTGGAAAGACCATTCAGGACAAGTTGAGTGCCCTGGAGCAAATGGCCTTCTGCACCTGCCTGGGCAACCTGAGAAGGCAAGATTTAGAGAGAGAGAAGTGAGACGCTTTTCCTTCTGCCAAAAAATGTCTTTTTCTCGGGTTTGAATAGCAGTAAAACTCCAAATGCATGTTTTTCATCTTATGGTGTAAGAACTAAGCAAAGCTAGGGATCCTGGATATCCTGACTTTGGAGATGGAGGGTCTGGAGTCCAGCTGTGTTACTGTGGCTTGGTACATGGGTGACCTTGGGAAGGTCATTTAACTTTTCTGATTCTCAGTTTCCTTGTAAAATGTGAGAATAGAGAGATACAGCCCCCTGGGATCCTTCCTGATTATAAATCTGTGCTTCTCTGGTCCCATTTTGACCATATTTGGAAAATGTCCCAAAGTAATTAATCAGTGTAAAGAACTAACTTAATCACATTCTCAAATCTCTTCTAGAAGCCAGGGAGACATTCTGTCTCGAGAGGGAAAACCTGAAAATTTTCTTTACATGTTGAAGAGTTTTCTCCTACACTGGAGTGTTGGACCAGAAGAGCATATATGTGTAATGAGATGATGGATATAACAGAGGGGGGAAGTATGGCAGAGTGGATTGAGATTTGGGGTCCAAAGATCTGGGTTCAAATTCCATTCTTCATTACTTATGTGACCTGAGACAAATCACTTAATATCTCTGGACCTTGATTCCTCTTCTGTAAAATAGGGCAGGATGGCCTCTGAGACCCCCATGCAACTATGCTCTTAAAATCCAGAAATTGATTTTTAGAGGTCCGTGGGTAATGAAATGACTCACCAAGGATACATGGGTAGTTAGTGCTGAAGGTGGCATTCAGACCTTTAACTTCAGAGTCAATGTTATATTTATGGCACCATGCTGTCTCCATGTCAGTCAGATATAGTTTAGAAAGAGCTTCACAAACTTTTTAGCTCTATATAAATATCAGTAATAGTTTAAAAAAAAAATCTCTGTCCCTGATTGGGGCACCAAACTGTTATGCGCAATTAGAGATACATTTAATCTCAGGACAGATGCTGTTGATTAGAATATTGGTGTGGTCTGGCAGATGTGGGGATATTATGTTATAACTCAGACTTTTCCTCAAAGGTAGGGAGAATGCTATCGGGTGACATCATCATTTCAGTTGGAAAAAGTGGTTTTGTCCTTTAGGAAATGAGGGTTACCTGAATGATCCATGGAAAACAGGACATTTCACAATAAATATAGACCATTTTATAATAACCTAGAAGAAACCAACCTTCCCAAGATCAGGCTGGAGCAGGGATTCTTCACCTTGTTTTATGTCATGGACCTGTTTGGCAGTCTGGGGAAATCTATGGACCTTTTCTCAAGAGAAAGATTTTAAATTCATAACATAAAATTACTGGAGTTACAAAGAAAGCCAATTCTATTGAGATATAGTTATCAAAATATTAAAAAGATAAGTTTGTGGTTCCCAGGTAGAAGAGAAGGCAGTACTTTATATCTCCTGGCACAGCTGGAAGAGAAGATTGTTCTGGGTGCCATGATCACTCTTTCCCAGATTAATTTGATCAAAAAACACACTGGAGCTGGTGGGGCATTGAAGGAGCCCAAAAACACAGATTAGGACTGGAATATCTCTTTTTCTGTGACTTGCGGATTGTCATTGAGAGGGGAGTGGATGTAAGTTTGTTTTGGGAAAGGGTGTTTTGTTTGACCCTCTGTGATGGGTGGAAGGAGGTGAGCACCATTTTCCTGAGATTGGTCCTTTCTCTCCAGGTTTGCCTTCTGCAGAGTAGGGGCTATTGTCTGATCTGAGACTGGGCAGGGATGACCCCTGGAGCACTATGGGTATTTTCCCCCAATTATTCTCTGTCACTGGGAACATCAATGTTCCTTGAAACATAGTTTGGAGAAGGTAGAAATTGACAGGAATATAGACTAAAATGGGAGAAAATTTGATAGTGAATTATGTATATGTATGTGTGTGTGTCCCATTTGAGGTTTTCTTGGCAAAGATAGTGGAATGATTTCTCTCTCTCCCTCTCTTGCTCTCTCCCTCTCTTTCTCTCCCTCACACACACACACACACACACACACACACACACACACCCCTAACTTCAATCAGGAATAATCCAAGAAAACAAATCTGAGAAATTAAGTGGTTTTTGTGTAACTTATCACATCTCTTAGACGTTAGGGATTGCATATTATGCTTTGCATGATATAATAATATTAACTAACGTTTATAAAACTGGAAAGGTGACAAAACCCTTTAGACAAAGTACCATCTCATTCGATCCTCACAATCAGTCTGCTAAGTAGATGCTATCATTACCCCCACTTTACAGATGAGGAAACTGAGGCTGAGAGAGGTTTTGAGACTCACCCAGGGTCACACAGTCAGTTATGTGTTGGGTGGGATTTGACCTCATCGACTCCAAGACCCATGCTCTATCTGAGGAGCCACCTGGCAGTTTTGTATCACAGGAAGATACAGTGCGAATAGGGGTATGCACTAGACCTATGATATCATTGGTAGAAGAGCATTGGCACCCTGTCTGTACCCTGTAGCCTTAGGGATTGCCTAGAGTACAGATTTGTTCAGGGTCACACAGCCCATAGGTGTCAGAGGTGGGGCTTTCTGGCTTTGAGGTCATATCCCTATCCAACATCCCACAACAACACCAGAACAATAATTTCCTAGGACTGTTAAAAAAAAGAAAACAAAGAAAAAACCCCAACAAAAACACAAAGTATGATGTTAACACAAGTGCCTTTTGGTTTCTGTGGAATTTTATCTACTTAATTATTCTGTTTAATTCTTCAAGTGTGACTGACTGTAAATGCACACATCTAACCGTAACACTCCCACTCCCCTAGATTCAGGATTACGGTCCAAGCATATTTTAACTGCTTTACTTTGGAATACTACATTCACAAATAATATATCATGTGATATGGAAAATTAATGCATTGTGGAAAGTTGATTTTGATTTGCATTTTCTAATCCAATTCTAACCCTGATCTAATCCTGCAGGTTGAATTCCAAATGCAGGCGGATGTGGAAGTGTGTTAGATGCCATATTGAGAGTCTCTGGGGTTCTTTGGCTATGTGTAGCAAATTACCAGGGAGGCCCAGATCCTTGCTATAAATGAGTTTTACTACCTAAAGGAATTAATACACTTTCCTCTTGCAGTTGTGTGCCTACCTCTCCTCAGTGTCCCGTGTTAGTGGGACCGTGGCCTGCCTTGTACTAGCCTGGTGGTGCCAAAAAAGGCTGGCGTTCACTTGTGTAATGTTTCCACATCTCTGCTGACTTATGAAAGGATCTCGTGTTTTCTCTGAAAGTTCACCTGCCTCCTCTGACTGCCTGTGATCTATTTTCTCTTCATGCCCAACCTGATTTCAGCAGATGAATAATCACAATGGACAGATGCGCAGTATGAGGGAAAGCTAGGGCGGGAAAATTCATGGGATGAGAGTTACAGCTCCTGTCTCTTGCTTTTACTTTTCTTGGAGATGCCTTTTACTTTTAATCAGTCAGATTAGAAAGTGTTTATTCATTTTTTTTCTTTCTTGTCCTTCGTCTAAAATTTATGATTGCATAAAAAAAGCATCTCTGTCTCTGGGCCTTTGTACCGGTTGTCATTCCTCTCCCCCCTCCCTTGTGTGCTCCATCTCGCTGCTTCCTGTATGGAACCCCTCTCCATGGTTCTCTTCTTCCCCAGTTAGGTCTCTCTTCTTTTAGAAATTACTTGGCATTCCTTTTTTTTTTTTTTAATGATTTAGCTTTACTGAGTGCATGTCCCTTAATAGGATAGAAACCTCTTGAGGGGAGGGCTTATTTTTTTTTGTCTTTGTCTTTTTAGTCCTTGGCAGAGTGACTTATACATAGTAGCAGCTAAATAAATGTTTGTTGAATTTGAATTTAATCGTATTTTTGTGAAAAGACAGTTTAGTAAAAACAAATCCCTGTATAATGATAATGTACATTGTTGAAGCTAATCACACAGTCGGATAGATGAGTGGCTCGTAACAATGAGTTGGGCTAGAAAGAGGACACTGGGTACATGCATGTGTATGTACCTTTGATAATTGATAGCTTTGCTATGACAGACAAGCCATGCAACCCTTCTGAGCCACATCTACAAATAAGGGTTATTACTCAACTCCCAGGGTTGTTGAATGAAACACTTTGTGAACTTCCAAGTTCTCTATAGACAAGAGCCTATAGACTTTTGTTTGTACATATGAATGTGCATTTGTAATGTATTTAGTGATGACTGCCAATCTACTTCTTCCTCAACACGACTGCAGATCTCAATAAGCGTTTAATAGGAATTGAAGATCTCTTTGCAATTACAAGATAAAATAGTCCCCATCACATGCTTATTGGGTGAGCCTTGGGTACTTCAGGGACTGTGAGTAAAAATTTATTGAAGGATGTAGGAAAAATACCTTCTAATGTTCATTCTCTACAGTCTGGGTTAGTGGGCTGTTTCCCTGCTAAAGGGCACAACCTCTACCTATTGGAGTAGGGCTTAATTGCAGAATGGTGAGCAGCACAGCCTCAGTCAAGTGGACATGGGCACCCTCTGTATTCCAAGGAGAAATAAATGGACAAAAAAAACTGCTGGAGATTGAGGAGTAAGGGAAAAGCTGTGATCTTGGGGAGATGAATTTCATTGAAATAGAGGTAGATGTTAGCAGTTGTAAGTAAATTTGATTGTGTTGATGCTTAACAGCACTTAGAATAAACCACTAAAATAATGTTTTACTCTCAGTGGAATATTACATGGATAGGACGAGGTCTTCATTCCTTAAGTTAATTTTTAATTATGGTTGAATTTCCGTGGGCGTAAAAGACCTGATAGAAGAGTGAGGAGATAATTCATCTTTGTGCAAGAACACTATAGAAAGAGTGATTGAGCTGGTCCATCAACTCCATTCTATCCCGAATTGTGGGCTACATCTTTTCTGCTCAGAGCTCATCCCTAAACACTATGCATTCTTTGCCTGTTTGGATATGTCTTCCATCACATGTTGGGATTTGGATAATTAATCAATTTATTGTGATGAGAAAACATTTTCCTTTGTTCTGTATTATGTGGCTAAGTAAGAAAGACAAGTATTGTGGTCTTGGTGTGTGTCATCATGCTAGGAATATTGTTTTTAAAAGATATTAGAGACATTCTGGGATGGAAAAAATGAACAGTGATGAAAACTCCCTTATAACTCTTCTAATCCTTACCTTTTTTTTCCTGGTGACTGTCTCGATTTAGATATGTGTGCTGTGTATGGATATTAATTCTGATCTCTGTGTTTTAGCAAGTACGTGAGGGTTTGGGAAATGGAATATAGATAGAGCAAAGCTTTGGTGGTGGATTGGGGCAGGTGTGGGGTTGGGTGGATAAGGAAGGAAAGTAGTTAGGTTCTAGAAATGCAAGTCTTCATAGAATCATCTATTTAGAGCTAGAAGCAGGGTGTATTGAACTGACTTGTAGGAGCGAATCGGGAAATTTTCACTGTAAGCATGTATACCTCAGAAACTGGCTAATGGTATAAATCAGGGTTTGAGTTATTGTCTTGTTGATTGTGATAGAGAAAATATTGATTAAGCAAATTAAACTTAAAAGTGCCATGTACAGTGTTTTGTTTCCCTCCCTACCCCCAGCATGTTTTTAATGAGAAGAGGCCTTAAAGGACCTTTACTTCATCCCTTTTATTTGATGGATGAGGTCCTTGGAGATCCTCCAGTCCTACCCCTTTATTTGATAGATGGAGAAACTGAGGCCCAGATAGGAGGAGTGACTTGTCCCATGTCAATTAGGTAGCAAGCAACTTGGAATTAGAAAGTCCTGGGTTCAAATATTGCCAGCATAGCAGATTCTGGGTTCTTCAGGCTCTGGTTCATCATTTGTAAAATGAGGGAGTTGAGCTCACTGGACTCCAGAACCTTTTCTAGCTCTCAATCTGTGAGCCGTGAAGGCAAATCTATCTTGGTGGATCTACCCACTTGAGCTTTTTTGTCTGATGGTGTCTGTCTGGGCTCTAAAGCAATCACAGTTCTGTGTTCTTGCCCATCTTGGAGCAGTGTGGAGTAAATGTTTTCCACTTGGTATAATTAGGAAGTTCTAGAGGCATCTAGCTCTCTAGGTTCGAGGACTTTCTGAGAACTTAGCAGTTGTGCAGGGGGGTTAAATGCTGTCTTAATCATTATTGCTATTGTTCAATATTCTTTTCCCTTTCATGTCAAGTAGAGTTTGATTATTGGAGAAGCATTTCAACGGATAAAAGTGTTTTGAGTTGAAGGAGTTGAAGGAAGAGAACTAGATTGTCCTTACCATTAATGTTGAAGGAAGTTTGGCACGGAGTTTTGATGAGACATTCACCAGCTAAATGACTTCATTTTGATTTCAACTATTAACTGCACACTTGGCACTTCAGACTGCCATGAATTCAGATTAAGTAATTCCTCTGATAGTGAGAAAGCTGCAGGGTAGAAAGATCATTAATCATATCAAGATTCTTTGCAAGGATTTGAGCAAGAAACTCAGTTTATTGCTTAAAGACAAAGGTTATTTCTGCCCCAGCTTCTTCTCTGCAGTGAATTTGGATAACGGAAGTCTGGCCTTTGTCAGTGTCAGCTTTGGGGGGAACTTGCTGAGATGTCTGTCGGATGCTGAGGCCGTGTCTGTCATTAGCACAGACCAGTACCTTTGAATAAGGCTGTTATTAACACCATGTGGCTAAGTCTCTTGCATGCTCTGGTTTCTTATCACAGAATCTCAGAGGAGGAAGGAGCCTTGAAGGCGGTCTAGCCCAATTCATGCCTTTCCAGGACTCCCCTCTGTGCCATTCCCAACAAGTAGTCACCTGACTTTGCTTTGATGACCTTCAGTGATGGGAAACCCACTGCCTCCCAAGGTAGCCCATGCCACTTTGGGATATCTCAAATGCTTTGGAAATTTCCTTTACATCAAGGCTAATTTTGCTTCTTTTTAATATTATAGTGGAGTAAAATGACATTGTGCTGACCATTTGGGTGGGGTACTGTGTTTCCTCTGAGTTTTGAGTCCCAGTTCTGGGATGGTAGATGGCTTTGAATAGACATTTCTTAAAAAGAAATGGATATTTTTCATGCCTGACTGTTACCAAGATAGTATTTGTGTGGCCTCATGAACAATGGTTAGAGGGAGAAAACCTGGCTTTATACTTATATGATGCCAAACAAGTGTTTGTGTTTCCAAAATCTTGTGTACAAACTAGAGTAACATTTAAAAGAAAATAATTTATAGTCTCAACAAGATCGTGAATTGAAAGGGATCTCAAAGGTCATCTAATCCATCTCTTCCATTTTACAGATGAGAAGACAGAGGCATAGGGTAGTTACATGACTTGTTGAAGTATGCATGGGTAGTAAGCATCAAGAAAGGGATTTGAACCTGACTCTTTTGATTGTACCATCCTGCCTCATTCTTGGGTCATTTTTTACATGAGTTATGTCCCATAGGTATAGCCATCTCTGATTATGGTGATGACTGGGTCCTATTTGGGAGGTCCACTGGCCAGGGGTCCTGTTTGTGTGCATCTTGTGTGTTATCTTGACCTCATGAGGACGTCCCCATGGCAACAGTCAACATTGATATTGCATGTTTTCATGAAGCAATAAATCTAGCATGATGTAAGCAGCCACAATGGGCAATGAAGGCTGGTTGTGCAATTTTAGATGCCAGAGGGGCCTTTCACAGCTTAAATACACGCTGCTTAGGCTGCTGTTGTTTGCAAAGCTCAAGGACCCCACTTTGGATCTTGGTCGGAGGTTTATTTTATAGGGTAGGCAGTGTTGCCCAGATATGTCCAGTGCATGGTTAATTAGCTTGGTTTATTTTTTACTCAGAGATTGTTTTTCAGCATTGTTCAGATTCTTCTTTGCCTTTACAAGGACTCTCTGTGTTTCATTCCATTCCACCCCTTCCTCCACCCCCTCCACCCTCCAGTAGTCCCTTAATGACCAGGAAACCTCTACTTAGTTCATCAGCTTGGAGAATGATGCTGATTGGCCTGGCTCTTTGAAGGAAGTGGTTGAGATTCCTTCTGGCCACCAATTTGGGACTTCTTTTTTTAATTGGCATACATGCTTTTCAGAATTCTTTGGGTGGAATGGCAAGCTTCTGCAATTAAAAAAATATTATTTTAACAACCAACCTAAACATGCCTTAGCATATACTCTTCCTCAGCTTAGCAAACAAGAGTTCAGCCAGGGTGGTTTAATTAAATGAAAATGGCCTTGCTTCTACCAAATAAACCCTCAATATCAATTATTTGGTTGTTTTAAAATGTATTCATGGGATCAGAGAGTAACCATCTTATCTAGGGTCTGGAAGGGACCCCAGAGGTCATTTAGTCTAACCCCTTTTGTCCCCCACAACTTCTGATGAAATTATCGGAGGTTAAATAGTGTAAGAACCGAGATTCCAAATCCTTTGTGATGACTGACTTCAGCCCTCATTCCATTGTCTCTCAATACCTGGAGTGAGGGGGGAGCTAGGATAACGCCAGCATGAGCAATAATGGTAACACTGGGCATTCAAGTAGGCCTTGAGCATTCGCAAAACACTTCCCATGCTCTTGTTCATTTGCCTCCCAACTCTGTGAGGAAGGTGCTGTAGACAGGATTTCTCCCATTTTGTAGTTGAGGAAACTGGGCATCAAGGAAGTTATGCAGCTCACTCATGGTTATTTAATAAGAGGAATAATAATAATAATAATAATAATAATAATAATAATGGATAGCACTCATATGGCATTTTAATGTTTACAAAGCACTTGCCTGTATTATCTTTTTTTGAAACTTACAAAAACCTCATGAGGGAGATGCTGTTGTATTTACTTTTTAGATCAGAAAACTGAGGCAGAGAGACAGTACCTGACTTACCAGGATCACTTAGCTAGTGTCTGAGGCAGAATTTCTTGATTTCACCAACACTTATCTTCTACGTTGTTTTTCCGGGTATGTCTTTTTCTTTTTGACCATCTGATGCCCTGCATATCTGTACCTATAATTCTTGGTGATACCTGAGAAATTAAGTTCTCTTCTTCTCTCCCTCCCTCCTCGCCTCATTTAGGCTAAATCAGTTAAACAAGAGTCATTTATACTCTCCCATTTGACATGTGCTCATGGCTTCTCCCATCTGCAGAGGTAGAGGATGCAATAACAAAGTTAATGGTTTTATTTCAATCAATAAATGTCACTGGGAGGTGGGGATGACCATGAATCGTGACACTGCTGTCTGTAGAGTAATTACAGAAAAATGAGCTTGCCTTGGAGTGCTGTGGGCTGAGAACCCTCAGGGAGTGTCTCTACTGACTGCCCATCTGGCTTGGGTTGGGAGGCCGGGGCCTGAGCCTCTACGTGCTAATTAGGGGTACTCACTCACTGCAGGTTGGAAATCTAATGGAAGATGGGGTTTGTTACTAGAAAGATGTGGAAGCATCTCCTCAGAAGAATTTGTTTGTTTGGGGACACTGGGATTAGGGCACCTAGAGGCAAACATGGCTCTGAGACTCGCTCCCTGCATGGGCTCAGGTGAGATGCTACTATCCTCGGTCAGCACTGGCTTCAGCCGTAAACTGAGCCTTTGGACTAAAGGGCCTCTGAGGGCCTTTGGGGGACTAGATTCTGTGATCTGGCTTTGGAGTCAGTGCATCCTCAGAGGCCTCAGTGTCTTCATCTGTAAAATGAAAGCATTGTAGTAAGTAAATTCTTAGATCCCTTCCAGCTCTCAATCTTTGATCCAACGCTTGGTTAATTATTATAACAGATTTTTGAGTTACAAAAGAGAATTCCTGCTGTGAGAACATACCTTTCCCTTCTGCTTCCCCTTCCCCTTCCCCTTCTCCTTCCCCTTCCCTTTCCCTGTTTGCTTTCTCTTCTCCTTTCCCTTCCCCTTCCCTCTTCCCACTCCCTTCCCCTCCATTATCATCCCTAACTTTAGTGTCCCCTGCCTGCCATTCATTCTTCCAAGGCCAGCATTGAGAGAGTAAGGAAATTATCAGCAACAAGTTATGTTGAATAACATGATGGCTCTCAGGCAGAAAGGAAATAAATGTTCCGTGCTCCAAACTGGGGGGACATAAGCTTTGAGTTGCTTTCCCGTTAGTGGGGCAAGCTCTGTGTTGATTGATCTGTGTTTGCTTGCTAGTGGTTTTTGGACCTCCAACCCTTTGCAAGGCAGCCAGCTGGGTCAGGGGTACAAGCTGTGGCAATACAGCAGAATGAGCCTGACAGGTAGAATGACATTCTTCCTTCTGGAATGCAAGTGTCTTGAGGGAGTTTTTTATTTGGCTTTGGCATCCCTGGCACTGAGTACCAATATGTGTGTGTGTATGTGTATGTGTTCATGCACGTGTGCATATGTGTGTGTGTGTGTGTGTGTGTGTGTGTGTGGCATGTGCATTGGAATAGGTGTGCAGGCACAGATTGCAGCCCATCTAAGATATAATAGATGTTCCTGAAGGAGTTACATGAAACTCAGAGGGCTTGAATGACTTGCCAGTATCTAGCAGTTCAATACAATAAACATTTGTTAGGCACCTGCAGTGTGCCTGGCACGGTTCTAAGTACCAATGGCAAGATTGGAACCCATGCCTTCCCAATGCCAAACCTCATCAGCTATGACTTGTTGTACAGAGTAGGAGGGTACAAACGCTTGTTGAACAGAAAGAGAATCTTGATGTAGTGGAAAGAGCTAAATGGATTTACTTAGAGTACCTCAGTTTGAGCTCTGGTGATGCCGCTTGCTACTCATTTGACTTCTTTGATCAAGTCATCGAATGTCTCTGGGCCTCGGTTTCCTCACCTGTAAGTCAAGGAGGTTAGATTAGACAATGTCTAAGGTCCCTTCCAGTTCAAAATTTACCATCCTTTGGACTTTATTATTTAAACATGCTCCCCAACTTTCATTACCTGAATGGTCACGTTCAGCACCTCGTGCTTGGCCTTTGATATGGCCAATGATAGGGAACCATATATATTTTTTATTATGATGAGTTCCTCCTGAAATACAGCCCACGATGTAGTAATTACGATAGGCTGACATTTATTGCCAATTATCGATACTGTATTAGAGTGGTGGTTCTAGCTGCCAAAGCACAGCACATGGGATATTAATGTGTGTGTACGGTGCTTTTGATCTTTTAATGTGATGCGTCCTCAGAATGCTGAGAGAGGAATAGATACTCTAGACATCCATAGCCCATTAATGCAATGGCTGAGCTTTTGATAACGGTAATGCTACTGAATCATTGTGAAGTTTTGATAGCAGTACAACATGGGATGAAGATAAAAGATGAACTGGCTTAATATTTAAATTGGAGGGACTATTATCATACAGCAATAAATTTTAGAGCTAGAATGGGCCTTAGAGACAGTCGAGCCAGCCTCTTCATTTTAGAAATGGGGACACTGAAGCTTAGAAGGTTAAGTGACTTTCATAAAGTCATGTAGCTAGTAAGCTGGAGAGCCAGGATTCAAACCCAGGATTTCTGTTCCTAAAATTCAGATTTATATCCTTCTTCTCTCTCTCTTTCCCTCCCTCCCTCCCTCCTTCCCTCTCTCCTTCTCTCCCTTCCTTCCTCCCTCCTTCCCTCTCTCCCTCCCTCCCTTCCTCCCTCCCTTCCTCCCTTCCTCCCTTCCTTCTTCCTTCCCTCCCTCCCTCCATCTTTGTGGTTTTATTGGTAGAACAAACTCCCAGTGAAGAAATTCCTTTTACTCTGGCTGATCAGCAAGTTATCTACAATTTACATAGTCTTTTTAAAAGGTCTTTGAGATGAGATGTTTAGTGACTTGCTCAGAGCCACATGGATGCCAGAGGCAGACTTACCCAAGGTCATCCTTACTATGTTACCTGCCATTTGTCCGCTAAGCTACATTGATGCTCAATCATTGCTTCCTGAGTTGGGTTAAATTGAATTTCTATATCTTCTTCATTGTTTTACTCCATTTCTTGCCATTTCTCATTGGTGTCTTCCCATTAAATGACATGTGAGAAAGGCAAAAGAGATATAAAGAGTGGGCAGAGTCTACTAGAGATATAGCACATTAATGTTGGCTGAATGTGTCCAGAAGGTCCTTCCAGAACTTGATCCTGTTAGGTTGCGCTTCAGCTGAAATAAGTCCACCATCCAACTCTAGTGCTGGTGACCAGTGGAAGCAAGCTCATGGCCTCTATCCACAGCTGCAGCATCACCGGTGCCAGGGCACCCATCCACCTCACGTTTCTGGCCAATGCCACATTTATCTGGCAAACACTATCGTTTCTCATTTTGTCTCATTGCTGATCGTCCATACTGCAACTTGTCTGTGGGAAATCCTTAGTTTGACAGCAAATCATCTGCCTAATTAGAGTTAGCATCTCAATTCTATTTCTTTTACATGTGGAGAAACTTTTGGAAATCCCAACCCTTTGGCCCCCATCCTGGGTCTAGGGGAGCTTCCACAGAGGGATATGTCTGGGCATTTTCTGAGAGAGGCTCTGGAATGTGTTTCAGGGGAAAGTTGAGTAGGAAGCAGGGTGAAGAAATACTGATAATAGTAGCTTAGGTTTCTGTGCTTCTGGTCATTTGTTTCAGTTGTGTCTGACTCTTTGTGCCCCCATTGGGGGTTTTATTGGCAAAGAAATTGAAGTGATTTGTCATTTCCTTCTCCAGCTCATTTTATAGATGAGGAAACTGAGGCAAGCAGGGTTAAGTGACTTGCCCAAGGTCACACAGCTACTAAGTGTCTGAGTTGGATTTAAAATTCATGAAGATATGATCCTGCAATCATATGGTCCTCTGCCCAATCCAACTTCTGTCATGCACACTCCATCTCTAGGAATTTGATAAATGTTCATGAGTGAAATGGTAAGAGTATTCAGGAGATAGTTGCCAAAACCGGCAGCCTTCTCAGAAGACCCAGTCAGTATAAAGCAGGATTTCACTGGGCAATAAAGAATTCTCTAAATGAGGCAGAGTCTGATCGTCTGTTTCCCAGTGGAGTGAAGGACTCCACTATAATGGAGTCACTATATTTAACGAGCAAGTCATTACCTTTTTGTACTTCTTTAGTAACTAGACGTTTTATGAGAATTTGTGAGCATGGACATTTATGAGAATGGGGGCGGCTAGATGGCACAGTGTATAGAGCACCGACCTTGGAATCAGGAGGGCCTGAGTTCAAATCTGGCCTCAGACACTTGACACTTACTAGCTGTGTGACCTTGGGCAAGTCACTTAACCCCATTTGCCTTGCAAAAAACTTATGGACATGTATAATTCAAGTAATATCTGCCTTCCCTTAATTTTTCCTCTATGCTTGAGCTGCCCTCCTCAGCATGCTTGTTGGTCTCCTTGCCACACGTTTCCATTTCAGTCCATTGTTCACTTACCTGTCAGTCATTTTCTTTAAGTGCATGTTTGACCTCCCACCCCCATAACCTTCAGTGGCTCCCTATCACCTCTAGGATCAAATATAAAGTTCTCTACTTGGCTTTCAAAACTCTTTGTACCACCTCCCTCCTTCCAGGCTTCCTTTTCCCCAGTGTACTCCTTGGTCTGGTGACACTGTCTTCCTTGGTATCTGAGCACAAAACATTCCATCTCCAGCCACCAGGCATTTTCACTGGCAGTGAGTTATGAAGTCTGCCTTGCCTTTCTCCTTCATTTCTACCTCCCCAAGGAGTATAAACACATGGTAGACCAGTGGTTCTCAACCTGTGGGTTATGTTCAATTTGTAACAATGAAAATACATCCTGCATATCAGATAGATTCATAACAGTAGCAAAATTCCAGTTATGAAGTAGCAACGAAAATAATTTTTTGGTTGGGGGTCACCACAACATGAGGAACTGTATTAAAGGGTCGCGGCATTAGGAAGGTTGAGAACCACTGTTGCAGATAAACACTGTCTCGTTTTTGTCTTTGTGTTTCCAGCAGCTGGCACATAGTAGGTGCTTTTGTTCACTGATGGGTTGAATCTCTCATTAGTCCCGGTTTCTCTTTTAGCTTAGCTCTTCATGTGTCCAAGTGTCCTGTGTCTTTGTTTCTTCAAGAGTATCTTAGGCTGGCTCCTCCCACACCTGGCTCCATCTCAATTAACCATCCCTTTCTGTATCTGCGATGAAATACTGCAGGAGTGAGAGAGTGTGTGTGTGTGTGTGTGTGTGTGTATGTGTGTGTGTGTGCTGCCATATGTGGGTGCAGCGATCTAATTAGCAGACCACTCCAGCTTCTGTTGCTTGCCTCTTCCTTGTGTGGTGGTTCTCTTCCCCCTAATTTATCTCCTTCCTCTTTTTCCGTTTCCCCTCCCCACCCACACTGGGTATCTTAGGCTGTGCTTTTCTCTTTGAATCTCATTTTGCTTTTTTCTGACATGCTCTCATCTCTTTAGGGAATGAGACTGAAAGAATTTCCCTTTGTTTTCTCTTTAGTAGGCTGGGGAATTAAAAGATCACGAAACTTATTTCTCCCTGTTACCTTCCAAACTTTGATTTGAGCAGCCACATTTTTACCAAATGACCTGAAGCTATTTAGGTGCACATCACCTTTGGGATACAAAGTGGTGTTTGCTTCAGTTGTTCCCCTGTCCCACAGCTACCTAGGGGCCTGTGGGGCCTGCATCCCAAGGGAACTGATGGCAGTGCAGAAACCTGAGCCAGCACACATGCAGTACTCAGTGCTCATATCCCAAGTGGGTCCTGAGGTGCCAGCACTGAACCCAGCAAGCCTCAGTTGAGAAGTATTTTCTCCCAAGTTGTGAGTATTCCTGGTTCTGTAATCGACACATTCCATTTAAACTGGGTGGTCTATTTACATTCCCAACAGGCTGCTTCGAGTCTTTGGGCAACTTGCCAGGTTTTTGGTGGAATTCCAGAAAGACTTCATTTCATTATAATTGCATCAAAGAATTATTTATTCAACAATTATTAAACCCTTCCTAACCTTCGCCCTTGGAGCTGCAGAGCAGACAACAATCACTCTCTCGTTCCTTTGCCGTTTTGGAATGCTGACTTTCAGGGGAGATTCTGAAGGTTACTCTATGGAAGTTTTCAACTCTTTTTTTTTTTTTTCAGACTGTGGCTGCTTTGAGAAATCTGCCCTTTTATTTTTCCCTCACCCTTTTCATGTATACCTTTCATTTTTTTATATTGTTTTCACAACCTCGAGAGCCACCTTCTCCTATGTATTCAATCAATTGCAAGCATTTATTGAGCACCTACTGTTTGCAAGGCACTTCGGTGGGCACTGGCCCTACAGAGATAAAGATGAAGCAGTTCCTGCCTTTATGGAGCATACATCATGGGGGTGGGAGGACTATATAGTGTCATAGATCTAGATTGAGACCTCCTTCAATTCAGAGGTAGCAGATTGTAGTGCATATGAATATAGGAACATCTTGATTCAGAGTTAGGTCTCAGATCCTTGTGATAGCTGTGTGACCCTGGGTAACTCACCTTACCTCTCCTCATCTAGAAAATAAAGGGACTTGAAGACCTCTAATGGCCCTTCTCATTATGACCCTGTGATCTTATGATCTGTTCTCTGGGAATGAGCCTCCTAAGATTCAATTTAACAAATATTTATTTAGTGTTAGGCCTTGCTGGGCTGGTCCCTGGGGCTACAGAGACAAAAATGGAATGGGCCCTACCCTCAAAGAGCTTTCATTCTTTTGGGAATAGACAGCAGCCTACAGTCTCACCTCCAACAACCAACCACCTCCATGGCCGCCATGATCACCTCCATGGTCACCATGATCACCACCATCACCACTACCAACAACCAGCAATGCTAAACTCTCCTACACTGAGTATGCCAGTACTTTTAAAAAGTCATAGGTGGGTTTCTAAAACATTATTTGAGATTCTTCTAGGTAGTACAAATTTTAGTTTTAATAATTGTACTAGAGCACCTGAATTTCCTTTTACCTCATTTCCTGACTCCTACTCATTTTTGATCCATTTTTGTTTTGTTTTTGTATTTCTGTGCTGTTTTTAGGAGGGGACCAATGAGAATCTTAGATGGTCTTCAGGTACCTCAGCCTGGCTTATACAATTCCATCCTTGCAATGGTGGAGAACTTGGTATTTTCAAGGATATGAATAGTGCTGCTATGTTGTAGATATTTGACTGTTGGTTTCATAGAAAGTGAGTCCAGTTAGGATGATGGAATCACAGATTTAGAACTGGACAGGACCTCAGTGGCCACCCAGTGCAGAAGAGTGAGCTGACACCAATTAAAGGGGGAGAAAAATGTCCAGGGTCACTCTGCTAGTAAATATCAGAGACAAGATTTGAACTCATGTCTTTTCGACTCTAAGCCCAGTGCCATTGTATCCATTGCCCCACCTGGCCCTCTTACTTCAGGATGGTATGCCCAGGGTGAGAGCTGTTGCTTTACCAAAGACAGTTAACATGACCTTAGGATGCATTCAGAAAGAGGCATGGCGTCCGGGACCAGGTAGTAGTCTCTACTGGTCTCCGTTATCTGGTGCTATGACATTTGGAAGCATAGAACCACACTTACACACCACATTTTGGGCAGTATAGTGTGAAGTGAAGAGTGGAATCAGCATGGTCAGAGCCTCAAGACCTTGCCATGGGAGAATTCATCAAGGGAATTCAGGGAAGGAGGAGGAAGACCACAGTAGATGTTAGTCTTTAGAAGGGTTATCCTGTAGATGAAGGATTAACTTTGTCTTACCTAATTGGTCCTAGAGGACAGAACCAGGAGCAATGGATGAGATTTGTGAAGGGGACGGTTTTGACTTAAGCAAAGCAGTTAGAGCTGCTCACCAGTGTCCTGGGCTGCCATTGGAAGCAATGGGCTGTCCTTGACCAAGTTAAGTCTGGAGGACAATTTGCCTGCTAGTCTGTAGAAACAAATACTTGTTCAGGTGTTGATTGGACTAGGTCTCCTCTGAGGTCTCCTCCATCTCTGAGAGTCTGTGGAGAGATATGGGGCAAAGCTTCCCCAGGATTTTCCTTCAATGTACCTCATTAGGGAGGCCTGAGGAAATCAGGACAAGTGATATTCTCCATTTCCTCTGCCGCCACCCTAAATCCAGGTATTTATTGCCTGCCTGGATTATGACAGGTTTAGCTGGTTTCCCCACAGTAATCTGTTCTGCACATGACTACTCCAAAAGTCCTGTTCCCCAGTACTGGTTGTGTCTCCTTCCCAGCCTGTGCCTACCCCATCCTCATCTATGCCTTCTCTTGCCTGAAGGGCCCTCTGGTGATGGTGTGGAAATGGTGAGTTTCTATTGAAAACTGAAGCACCCTTGAGCCATACAGGTTTTAGATTTTGCACTGTCCCCATGTTTAGACCTCTTTCTCTGTCTTTCTGTCTCTGTCTTTCTCTCTATGTCAGTGTCTGTCTGTCTTTTTCTGTCTCTGTCTCTCTGTGTCTGTCTGTCTTTCTTTCTCTTGTCACCACCCCCCTTAGGAGGTCTTCCCAGCAGCAAGTACCACACTCCCACCCCCATTACCTTGGATTTATTTTATGAACATTTTACATACACTTATGAAGGTAACACACCATCGCCCGATAGAATACAAAGTCCCTGAAAGCAGAGATCATTTCATTTTGTCTTTGTATTCCCAGAGACTGAGCATAGCAGAGGGAGCTAGATGGCAGAGTGGGTGGAACGTTGGGCCTGAAGTTAGGAAGCCATTCGTTGAGACAGTTACTAGCTACATGACCCTGGGCAAGTCATTTAACTTCAATTTCCTCAACTGTAATATGGAAATTATAATAGCATCTGCCTCCTGGGATTGTTATGAGGATCAAAGGTGATAATATTTGTAAAAACACAACACTGTGCCTGGCGCCTTGTGGCTACTTAATGCTTTTCTCCTTCCATCCCTCTTCTCTCTTCCATTCTCTATTTCATATCTTCCTATGTATTTCCATGTGGTTTTCCATGTGGTTTTCCTATATTTTCCTCCATATCTTCCCATGTATTTCCATGTGATAGACTGTAAGTTCCTTGAGGACTGGGAACTGCCTACCTAGCACCTGCTAGTCATTTATTAAATGCTTGTTGATTCATGGATTAATAGAGCATCATCAGGATTTTGGTGCCATGTCTGACTGGGTGCTCTGGTCTGGTGGGGGAGTCAGGCCAGTTATAGAGAAATCTGACTCATCAGCATGGCCCTGAGGCAAGAGATGGGCTTGGGAGGCAGACAGTGCTGACATCTGCTTATTCCCTAGTTCTTCACTCCTAGGAAAGGCCCAATGGATACCTGAATAATCCCTGACCATCTTAGCATCCCAGATTCCACTTGGGGACCACTGCGCTTTATTAGAATGTTATTTCTTACACCCACTTTCTGCCTGTGGGTCTGAGTTCTATCTTCTGGCGCCATATTTGTTAAGTTTATTCCCTCTTCCCTTTGGTGGCCTTTCAGATGTTTGAAGACTGGGCCTCTCCAAAGCTTTCTCTTTTCTCCGGTAATCATGCCTAGTCCCTTGATAGACAATCAATTTCTATTGTAGGCCCCTTGTTTTTGGTCTGGCCCTAACTTTGATTTTACCCATTGCTGGTATTGAAACTCCTTCCACCAGGTGAATATCAGCAACTCCTCTGAAACTTGTAGCCTTACTGGGATGGGGGAGAGCAGTGACTGAGAAGGTATGTGACTTGGCCACAGTCACACGGCTATTAGGTGTGGAAAAGCAGGATATCCATTCAGGTTTGTTTTATTCCCTAGCACTTGGTATATCATGGACTCTCAGTAAATACTTACTGATTCATTAATTATCCTAACACTTGATTGTTGCAATAGGAATAGTATTGGATTTGGAGTCAGAGGCCCTAGTTTCGAATCCAGACTTTTCTCCTATGTGGCCTTGGGGATGCTCTGTAACAGTTTCCTTATCTTAAAAATGAGGGCTTTGGATGAAATGACTAAGGTTCCTTCCAGCTTCAGATCTCCAATCTGTTCCTCACTGCCTCCTGTTGTAAGGCTTGTGGTCTTGTCCTAAGCAATGTTATTGAATCGTTAAAATAATGGTGTTCAGTAATGCATCTTGGTGCTCTCCGAAAGTGTTCACTTGATGGTTCTTGGAGGAAGGGGCTCAGGAGGGTGGCCCATTGGAGGGATCCCCAGAAATGGAGGAAGACTTAATGCCTTGGCAAGGACTCCATGGTAAATGACTGGCTCACGCCGCATTCACATCCAGGTTTCCAGCCACCAAGCTCACAGCTTCTATCTTGAAACAGACTCTGGCATCTTTTAAGACAAGTGATTGATTTCAGATTTGCTTGTGATGCTTCCTTGGAAAGTAAATTGGTTTGAAATGGTCTCTGGGGGTATCGGCACAGATGCTGCTCTGTGTAGCTTCTCCATTCAAGAGGATTATGACTGCAAATGACTACTTCTGGTAGCGAGAAAACAGATGATGGGGGACAGAGAAATGGGCATGTTGGTCTTTAACACCCAAGATATCTGTGAAGGCTGACTCGGGGCCTGGGTAGTCACAGCTGAAGCTTCTCCTGACCTGGCAGAGGATTAGTGTGGGGCAGGATGCAGGGGACCAGCCTCTGCCACTTAGCAGCTGTGTGACCTTGTGCCTGTTAGCCAGTTTCCACACCTTTAAAATGGGGATAATCATGCCTTTGCTGACTCCCTCATAGATAGCAATGTTGTGAGGACTGAAGGAACGTAGAGTCATAAATGACTTAGGTTCTCTGCTGTTTAATGAATAAAAGGTGACATGGGACAATGCAAAGAACACAGGAAGACAGACTTGGAGTTTGAAGGCAGCTCAGAGATCATCTGGTCCCACCCCATCATTTGACAGATGAGGAAACATGGTTATTTAAGTGTTAAGTGTCAGAAGTCAAGATCTGAATATAACTTAAGTGTCTGAAGCTGTATTTGAACTCAGGTCTTCTGGGTCCAGCCCTCTCTACCCACTGTACTACCTGGTTGCCAGTTCCTTGGACTCTAAATCCCGTGTTTTTTCTTTTGTACTGAACCAACTCCCAGTCTGGTTAGATCAGTCTAGCTAATGGCGTCAGGGCTTGGTGGGTAGGGTTGAGATGGATTGTATTAGGGGAGGGTCATGAATGGCACATGATGCACCCCTTTTTCCTCTGAGTCACAACTGAGACATGAGTTGGGCTCCATGTTCCAGGGTCACTCTAGGAAGTTAGAAGGCTCCTGAGAGTGAAGATCAGCCTGGATTGGACCACAGGCACCTGCTGAAGTATCTTTGATACTGTTGTGTGGAGTATAGATGGAAAATTACTAGAACCCTGAAAGTTTGGCCTGCAATCTTCTTGGTCTTAGGGAGCTACCAGGGAGGGAACTTCCTCCCCAATATAGATTGGCATCTGCTCTGTGTATAGTGTGGGAGGGGGATTGCAGGCCTGGAACCTCCCTTGCTATTCTTTCTCATTACCCAGGCTAGTGAAGAAACTCAAGCCCCAGAGAACCTTGAACATAGTCACACACCAACTACTAAAATTCAAACCAAGTCCCCCCAGGATCCACATACAGGGCTCCTTGATAAATTATAGCTGCCTTTAAGCTCTCACAGTACTCAGTTACCTGAGGATCCTGGTTAAGCTGGTTTTTATGCTATAAATAAGCTTCATTTTATTTTTACGTTGACGTAATTGGCTTCGGACAATACATCTTCTCATTGATAGTGACAAGGCCTGTTGTGAATTGGTTAATAGCTTTTACATTCACATATTGCTTGTTTTGTTCAATGATCTATTTAATATCAATGATTAAGGCATGAAGGCATTCGTGCAGGGATTTGATCTGTTCAAATGGAGGGGAAATCCCACATTGATGAAATCATAGATCTTAGAAGAATCTCACAGGCACAGTGGAGTGACACAGAGGTACAGAAAAGACAGGGGCCTGTAACTCATGTATCAATCTGTTCATATGTAACCTCCCATTAGAACGTAAACTCTTGAAGGTCAGAGACTTTTCTCTTTTTTGCCTTCACATCCTGGCACAGAACATGGGCCCTTAGACAATGCTTGTTGGGTTTGGTGCCATGAATGGGCCACCAAGGCCTGTAGAGGCTGAGGCAGGAGAGATTGCTTCTCCTGGGAGTCCACAGAGAGAGCATTCTAATGGTGAGGAAGTCAAGGTCAGTGCCTCCACATGCTGCAGAGGACCTCATTTTCTTTTAGATTCTTCCCATGTTTAAGAGTTTTCCTTTGCTTCTCCCTCCAGGCCCAGAGGCTTTGCATCATGTTCCTTTCTTGAGTCAAATTCAGAATAGTTTTTGATGATTTAGTAAAATAAACTGGAATGCCTCAGAACAATTTAGAGTTGGCAGTCATTCATCTTCTCTTCAGACGAGAGGGGCCGAGCAATTACTCTTCTGGACGTCCAAGCCTGTAACTTTGCCACTCTGTTCCTTCTGTCCTTGCACAAAGCCCTCTCTGTTTCTGGGCTGCTGGACAATTTGTCCTGTGCATAACGATCCCACAAACCAACAGATTTTCCTTAGCTCCCTATTGTCCTCCTCTGGATGCTCACCAGTAAAGGGCTCCCAGTGACTGCAGGGCCCAGGATTGTTGACTTAGAGCTGGAGGAGGTCTTGGAGGTCACTGCGTCCCATTCCATAATTTACAATGGAAGAAACTGTGCAATCAAGTGCAATCCTCCCTCCCTTCCTCCCCCCTCCTTCCCTTCCTTCCCTCCTTCCTCCCTCCCTTCCTCCCCCCTCCTTCCCTTCCTTCCCTCCTTCCTCCCTCCCTTCCTCCCCCCTCCTTCCCTTCCTTCCCTCCTTCCTCCCTCCCTTCCT
>CM053590.1:24620832-24637826 GCA_028646515.1 Pseudochirops corinnae | reverse complement strand
CCTATACATGATTGCACGCCACCAGGGGGGGGGGGGAAGGGAGGGGAGAAAATCTGAAACTCAAGTGATTGTGGAACTGAATCTCGTAAATTAAAAGTAAATGAGTAAATAAATAAATTTAAAAAAAAAAAAAAAAGAAATCAGGTCTTCCTGACTCCAAGTCTAGTGAGCTAACCACTGGATACCACCTAGCTGTGTAGTGAATGAATCAATTAAAAATGTATATATTTATTAAAAGCTTCACATGAGTCAGCTATCTCTATGCATATGTTATAAATTCTTTCATTTCCAGCCTTCCTCAGTGAAATATGAGCTAGGTGGGACAATGGATAGAGTGCTGGGCCTGGAGCCAGGGAGAGTGGAGTTGAAATCTGGCCTGAGATCCTTACTAGCTGTATGACCCTGGGCAAGTCACTTAACCCTGATTGCCTATGTAGAATGAAGATCATAATAATACCTGTCTCCCAGGGTTATTGTGAGGGTTAAATGAGATAAAAATAATAAAGTGCTCAGCACATAGTAAGCAATATATCAGTGTTATTTTGCCATTATTATTATTCTGTATTATTCATTATTATTATCATTTAAAATATTTATATTCCTAATGTCTACAGTAGTGCTTTGTACCTGGTAGTTAATTACTTGTTAGAATTGAGTAGAAAAAGGCCCTGACATTTAGAAAACTCTACTCATTAACTTCTAGCCACTCCCATGGCAGAATCCTTGTAAACGTTTGTAGGCAACTTGGATCTGGGATGATTTTAAATTTTATTTATGGAAGTGCCCTGTCAGCATTTTAGAAATTAAGCCTGCTTTCCTAGTAAGTGTTTTACTGGTCATTACAGGCATTTGTCAACATGATGGGCTCCTGTCCACTGTGGTCATAAACGCACAGTGTCCTCCCCAGAATAAATGGCTCCTTCTAAGGGGGAGGTGTTTTTAATAGAGAGTGAATAACACAGGCTGGGAAATAGCACAGTTCATTAAATGGCCACAGACTGTTGGCAGGAATGGTGAGTCTGGAGCATAAGGAGACCTAGCCTGGTCTGATGGTTTTCTGTCTCCTCAGCAACATGGCAGAGGGAAGGTTGCCCTTGGTTCAAGTGGATGGGACTTGAGGACAGGAGGTCCTGGGTCCCTGAGTCTTTGCTTGAGTCTGTGTGACCCTGAGCAAATTAGCTAACTGCTAGGAACCTCGGTTTCTTTCTCTGTTAAGTAGGAGTATTAATACCTGTAGCATTGGCTTTTTTGTGAGAATGTAAAATGGAAATGGATGTCAGGTGCTAAAATGTTCGCGCCTTGTAGAGATGCAGCTGTTCTGATCTGTGTCATAGCTGTGCACGGTACATCAATCAACCAATTAAGAACTGATTCTTTAAAAACACCCACTATGTGCTAGGCAGTCCTGTTTGGTGCTGGATATACAGCTACAAAGACCGAAACAGTTCCTGCTCTTAGGGGACTTCCATACTAACCAGGAACAGAAGAATGACATATGAAAGTGTATCCAGAATCAATATATGGGGAATAGGTACAAAGGAATACAAAGGGGAGTTGGTGGAGGGGGTGGGGAATGAGTAGTTTAGGAAAATAAGAAAGGCCTGGGGGAGGAGAGGGGGAGAGAGAAAGAGAGGGGAGGGAGAGGGGGGAGGGAGAGAGGGGGAGAGGGAGAGAGGGAGGGGGGAGGGATAGAGAGGGGGGAAGGATAGAGAGAGGGGGGAGGGAGAGGAAGAGGGAGAGGGAGAGAGGGGGGAGAGGGAGAGGTAATGAGTGGGGCGGGGGGAGGGGAGGGAAGAAAGAGAGGATTTTAGGACAGCTGAAGGTGAAAAGGATTTCCTTGGATGCAAAAAACAGGTAGAAAGAGGTCTTGTAGACTTAACTGGTTTTCCTGTATTTTGAAGTCACAATATAAACTAGAGGGAAGGAACTGTTCCATTTTTTGCTTTTGTATTCTCAGTACCTAGAACAGTGCCTGGCACACAGTAGGTGCTTACTAAATGCTTGCTCACTGGATTGGTTTGAACCCAAGTCCGGCTGACTCCAGGCCCCACACTGTGTCCCAGGACTACATGATTCCAGCTCTAGAGCTGGAAGGGAACTTAGAGGCCGTTGGATCCAATAAATTCATTTTACAGATGTGGAAACTGAGGCACAGAAAAGTTCATGCTTTGCCTCAGGTCCCTCAGCTAGGATTTGAAGTCCCATGCTCCTGACTGCATGCCCAGAACTCTTTCCCTCCTGCCTGTCTGATAGAGGGCAAGGCACAGGGTACCTACTGCTGACCAGTGAATGGCAGACAAAGGACTGTCCTGGTGAACACTTCACCTGGTGGTCTGCCTTTCAAGTTCAACTATCCAACCTACTCTCTCCCCCTCCCCCCAGGAGAGTCCCTGATCAGCAACTGGTCATTTCAACAGATGAGAAAGCTGGGAATCTTGGTAGGGCCACAGCTCTGAAGAATTGACTCAAAGGCAGCCATCTGGTCTCCTCTATCCTGAACCAGAATTACCTGGATTGTTTGTAACAGAATGTGAGTTAGTACAAATACACCCTGGGACCCCTCTGTGCTGTCCTTGAAGCCTGTTCTCTGAGTCTGCAGCAAACGGAAGGTTATATTTTAATGAGGTCTTTGGAGTATTTCAGGAGCCTAAACCATTTGGGGGTGCAATCTAAGAAGGATGAGACATATTCTGAATTCTCTTTTTCATGGAATGGTTTTGGATCTCAAAGTGGACCCATGAACTTTGGTGGGAGAAAAAATTCTTTATTTTCCCTAAAACTCTAGCTGAAATTGATCATTTTCTTCAGTTATTTAAAAAATATGATTCTCAGAAAGGGTCCATAGACTTCCCTAGACTGCCACAGAGGTTCAACACAGAAAAAGGATAAGAACCTTTGAATAGACTGAGCTTCCAAATGTGTCACAACCCCTGAAGTGTGAGAACATTAATCATAATTATAACTGACATGTATGTAGATTTTCAAGGTTTACCAAGTTCTTTTGGAACTTAGTTGGTCCTTGTACCAGCTCTGTGAGGTAGGTTCTCCAGCTGTTATGACTTCCATAATATAGGTGAGAATATTGAGATTTATAGTGATTAAATGACTTTCCACTCTCCCACAACTCCAATAAGTATCAGAGGCAATTTAAACCCCAGGTCTCTACCATCCTCAAGGCCAGTGCTACATTTTTCCTGCGCCTCTCTGTCTGTTTTAAGTTTAAGAACTTTAAGTTTAAGTTAAGTCAAGAAACTTTAAGTTTAAAGAACTCTTTAAGAAGAGGTATCTAAGCAAAATGCTAGGAGAAATCAGAAGGGTCCATCTTAATTATTTAAGGGAGGATTTCATGGAGAAGAGAAAATATTTAACATTTATTGGAACTGAAAAAAGGAAACCAAGTCCAGGTATAGTGTGAATGTAGGTGAGAAAGGTAAGGATGTGCATGAGGAATCTTAAGTATTCTAACCTAGCTGGTAAAGACATTTTACCATTGCAATGAGAATTTCTCAGTGATATCACTCAAGTATCTGGTACCTTGGAGATGTCATTTTACCATATGATACAGTGGATAGAGTACTGGGTCTGGATTCATCTTCCTGAGTTCAAACCCAGCCCCAGACACTTCCTAGCTGTGTGGCCCTGGGCACATCACTAAATCCTGTTTACCTCAGTTTCCTCATCTGTAAAATGAGCTGGAGAAGGACGTGGCAAACCAGCTCAGGATAAAACCTCAGCAGGTGCTAGTCAGCCTTCCCCCCTTCCTTGTGGCACCTGGCTGGACTGGGCTTTCCGGAATCCCATAACTCATTTATACAATTCTTTATTAATCTTTTCATTGGTTGTTCCTTACCCCGGTACAAGGCTCACCAGACTCCTGCTCCAGATGAGGGAAACGGGACAAGGTTGTCAGGGGACTTTTGCCCAATGATTCCGTCGTCCAGCTGAGCCTGAGCCGTTGGGTGGCCTCCATGAGCTGTTTTATTACTGGGTGACAGGGGTATGTTGTGTGGTAGGTAATGGCAGTTTGCCCTTTTCTGTGTTCATCATGGAACCTTGCTGGCTGGGGTATGGGCTTTATGCTTCTGACTTCTTCTAGGCAACAACAAACCTGTTTGGCCCCTTCGTCTTCTTGCTTTAAAGACACATGCTTTCGGTGTCACTTGTCGGATTATTTTTTCCAACCTATAAACTAACTATGAACTAGACTAGGAGCATTTTAAAAAATAATGACTCCTTTTGTTTTTCATGCCACAGTAATTTCTTTCTCTTGTGATCATCCTCCTCAATTCTTCTTTAAGAAGAAAGAAATAGGCAAACCCAGTCAATTAAGTGATTGGCCCTGCAGTATTCTGCACACGTAGTCCCCCACCTTTTTAATGGAGGTGCTTCGATTATTGCTTGTTTTCCAGAACCAAGCTTGGCATTGTAATTAATCTGAGACTAGTGGTTTTGTTTTTGCTGCCTTTTTATGTTATTTCATCTGCCTGTTGCTCATTTTGCACCGTATATGAATGTCCCTGCCTTTTGATGGATTCCTCACCTCTCTGATGCCTTATGGCACAGTAGTGCTGAGATATAAGGGAGGCAACACGGCCTTCCTATCCCACGATTTATTCAGCTATTTCCAGATAAGTGGTACCCACTTTTTTTCCAGGTTTTATTTTATTTTTAAAATTATACTATCACATACACACGTTGCTGTACAAATAGTTTGGTGTATATATAGGGTTAGGCACAGACCCATAATTTCATTGGCATCTGAAACTCTGATTGAGAAAATTCCTTCTACAACTTGTGATCAGAACATTTGATGAAAACTTAGCTATGTTAGAAGGCAGCTAAATGGTACAGTAGTTGGAGCTCTGAGACTGTAGTCAGGAAGACTTTATTTCAAATCCAGCCTCAGACACATAATACATGTGTGACCCTGGGCAAGCCACTTCACCCTGTTTGCCTTAGTTTTCTCATCTATAAAAATGAACTAGAGAAGGAAATGGCAAATCACTCCAGTGTCTTTGCCAAGAAAACCCCAAATGGGGTCACAGAGAGCTGGAGGTAACTAAAAAATGACTCAACAACAAAAGAAGCATGTTAGAGAATTGCCTGAAACATGGCAAAATTAAGTGACTTGCTAAGGGTGGGTCAAAAATCAGTGTCTAACAGAGGGGGGGGATCCTGAATCTAAGTTATTCCCTCTCTTTTTGACTTCCTTGGGAAATATAACCAGCAATGGGATCTCTGGGTTAAAGGCACCACATTAGCCACTTTTCTCACACAGTGTCAGTGCCTGGCACATAGTAGGTGCTTCATCAATGGTTACTGATTGACTGAGCCCCAAATCATTTTTCAGAACAGTTAGATCAGTTCATAGCTCCACGGGCAGCAAACTAGGAGAATTTAACACAGTTGTGGCTACTCATTTTCCCTTTAATTTCTTGTAACATCATCACCTGTTTTTCTCTGACCATCCTTAGGATGAAAGTGATAGGGTGGAGGGACAATCTCTCTTAATTTTAGTGGTTTTTCCCCAGTTAACTTTTTCTGATTTATCCTGTGTACAGCTTCCTTTGTATAGCTTTGTTTGCCTGTTGTCTTCACCATCGGATTGTAAGCCCCTTGAGGACAGTGACTGTCTTTTGCCTCGTTTTGTATTCCTAGCACTTAACATAGTAGGCACATAGCAGGCACTTAATCTATATTTATTCATTGATTAATTGAAGAATGGATTTGGAGTCAACCTGGATTCAAATGCTGTTTCTGCCTCTTTGTAACTCTGATTTCTTAACCACTCTGAAATTCAATTTCTTCATCTAGAAAACAGTAGGGTTGGGCTAGATGACTTCTAAGATCTGTCCCAGATCAAAAACTATACACCTGCGCTATTTCTAGACACATCCTGGGGTCCCTGACGTCCAACTTATGCAGGCCCCGAATTGCTCAAAAATTCTTCAGCCAGGGCTAAGAGTTTGTCCTTCGACATCAGACTTGGTCCACTCTGCTTTTCTTAATCATTTCCATTTAACTCAATTACCATCAAGTATTGACCCCGTTTTCCCTCTTTCAGAAATTCCTACTCTACCCTGATGAGCTAGCCTTCGGCTTTTTAGCTGCTGAGCTTTTTTAAGTTGCTGGTGCTCTGATGGAGGAGGTGTTCAGAATCCCATAGACATTTATTAACTAGGACTGTAATGGCTGGAGGGAGGTGGTATATTAAGGCTTAATGTGGTTATTATGTTGGGAGGGAGGACACAATGCCTCTGTGGGTCTATAGGAGGCTAGCGAAAACACAATATTCCCTTCTCCCCTACGTTGAGCTCAAATGAGCTTTTCATCAGTGAGGAGGAGGGCAGATCTGTGAACAGTGTGGCCCCAATTATAGCAGCCCAATTTGGGTAACTGGAGGTATCCAATCACTTCCTATTTATACTGGATGACCAGTTGTGTTACTTCTCCTATAGTGGACCTGTCAGCTAACAGGAAAACCTAGAGAACTGACAACGTGTAAAAGTGATGAGACGTCAGAAAGGCCCGAGCCGTCAGTGATGGAGTAGATCACTTCCTAGAGAAAGATCTTCTATCAGCTGGTACTACATAATGTGATACATGGGAGGCCAGAGGGGAAGGCCTGGAGGATCCTCGTAGTGTAGCTGGCTTACTGCATCAGGGGACCTGTGTGTACCACCTCTGGTTTATCTGTCAATCCTGCCAAGGTAGAAATATAGGCCTGGTGGCTTGCTACTCTTTAGTCCTCCCCATTAACTTTCCTTTAACATACTGATTAAACACTGACTATTCCTACAAGCCCACTAGAATGCAGGTGTATGCCTTGAAGCAATGGGGAAGCTCCCTCCCCTCCATCCATCATCTTTGGGCTCAGCTCTGCAGCACTCTCCACTGCTGCTGGTACAGGGATGGAGATCAGGGAAAAACCCACCAACCCTAGATGGGTGCTGGAATGGGGTCTTCAGTGGCCTGAAGATTCTCACTGGACACCTGAGACCAGAACGCACTGACTTGAGTGCAGAGTCTTGTCTGTGGCTGGCCTTTCCCTCTCACCCGAGGGGTGGGCTGCCGAAACAGATGTCTTTGCCAGGTATTAAGAAGGAAAAATAATCCCCTTCAAAAATGTGGTAGAGAAGATTGGGGTGGAATTCCAGTTGTACTGCTTTTAGCAATCTAAGGTGAATTTAACGGACAAAAATGAATTTTTTCCTCCTCCCTTCACTACTAGGGATTGCCCCATGCAACAAGTATGAACACTCAAGGAAAACAAGATAAACATCTGTGATTAAATTATAGAATACGTTGCATTGTTGTCCTTATCATTTAGTTGTTTTTAGTTGTGTTCGAGTCTCCGTGAGCCCATTGGGGTTTTCTTGACAATATCCTGTAATGGTTTGCCATTTCCTTCTCCAGTTCATTTTCCAGATGAGGAAACTGAGGCAAAGAGGGTGAGATGTCAGTGAGCTGCAGCTGCTGGGATCACCATAAATGTAGTTGACAGTCTGTGGGTGTTACCATCATGCCTATACATAGTCTGTGGCCCCAGGGCACTAAAAGATGCCTTTTCCTTTACTCAGCAAGTGCCCATTTTCTCATAATTTAAGGCAAATAATGGACCATATTCCTCTCTGCAAGTGGCTTTAAAAGATCTTCTTGTTGCCAAAGTGATTTATGGCTGGGAAACTCTCCCGTCCTCCCACCCAGGCTTCCCTTTGCTAAGGGGAGGTCAATCTCAGAGGGGCTGAAGAGGGAAAATGAGCATAAATGAGCCTGCTCCCTACATCTGCCCCTTCTTCCCTGAGGACCTGCATGCTTGGCCCCTGTGACCTTCAGGAGGAGTTTCAGCAACTGTATCCTGGAGAGATTTCCCATGTGGCTCTCACCTGGGGATGCTGTCACTGTAACACGTCCCCACAGCTGCCCTGGAAACCTCTCACTTAACCCAGGGATCCCAGGCAGGATTTCTGGCTACTTCTCGGTGCTCAGATCTGATGATTTATTGACCTAGGATTTAAGATACTGCACTTGTAAAAATTAGAGGCATCATGGTGCCCAGAGGATCCACTTGGGATCAGGAAGACCTGGGTTCAAATCCTGTGTACTAGTTGGGTGACAAAGGTTCTTAACCTCTTAGTGACTTGGACAGTTCTATAAGACTATAAGTTATAGAGAAGTTGTTCATCTGCCTACGTGGAGTTTTACCTACACACTGGGAGTTTTACAAACCATTGACATTTCAGGTTGAGATGTTTCCTATCCATCCTAAAAAAGCATATAAACTCATTTTATGTAGGGGTTGTTTCTAAAGTGCCTAGCACAGTGCTTGGTGCATAATAATAAAGCCTTGTTGATTGATGGATTGATTCTTCATAGACATTCAGTTTTCTTATAAATATTGACAAATGCGCATCTAGAAAAGTGGAGGAACATGTTTAATTTCAGATGTGCTTAACTTTAGGAAAACAACATGGGAAAAATGATTTGAAAGTTTTTAAATCTTTGGAAAATAGAATTGGAAGGGACATTCAAGACGACCTCTTCCCGTCCCCTTATTTCACACAGGAGGCAGTTAAAGCCCAAAGAGATGATAATGCGCTTTAGGTCCAACAGGAAGGTCAATGGTAGAGTCAGGACAAAGGCCCAGATCTCCTGACTTTCAGGCCAGTGCCCTTCCCCCTAGAGGTCGGTATGTTTTCTTTGACCATCTTCTATGCGCTGTGCTAGACATAGGAGGCAGAGCAGAATATAAATGAAGGTTCCTGTTCTCAAGGAATTGATAATCTCATTTTGGGAAGAAAATCAACAACAGCAGTGAAAGGAGGTGGGGGCAAACAGTGCCCAGTGATATATGTGAGTAAGTGTTATTGGGAGGCCGACTTGAAGGCGAGTAGGAGCTTAAGGCAGTGATTTATAAGTATTTCTTAGACGCGTCCTATGTGCCTGATATTGTGTGGGGATTCCAAGAAAGGCAAGAACAGGTCTTCCCCTCAAGGAGCTTACAGTCTAGCTAGGAAGCCAACATGAAAACCATTATGTACATACAGGATATAAACAGAATAAATTTAAGGTAATCTCAGAAGGAAGCCACTAGAAGTGAAGGCTTTCACCTGACTAGGTTGGGCACAAAGGGCTTTTGAACTGTTTGGGACACCAAGAGGTTACATATCTTTGCCATGTTCACCAAACTAGTACATATTAGAAGCAGGACTTGAATCCAGGTCTTCCCGACCCGGTAGTGGATTTCCAACCCACTATATCCTGGGCACCTAAATTTAGTGGGTGCTGTTTCTGCAGAATAGAAATGCTTGAGTTTAGCACCTAGTTAGTGAGGATACTAGTTAAAATTGGAAGCCAGCAGATATAGGGCTTCCTTCCCTCCTTGTTCCCCCTGCCCCATTCCACCCTACTCCTCCAACCCCCAACCATACTCTGTATGAGCTCTTCCTATTCTATCCCTATTCTGTTAAACTTCGGGCTCTGGAGGAGGGGAGCATCAGATAAAATAGTCATGGAAGACTCCATGGAGGAGCTGTTAGCCTTGAATGATGGTTAGGGGTTAGATCAACAGAGAAAAGAGGGAAGGGCATCTTAGGTCAGGATGCCAGGAATGAAGACATCAAGCATTCTCTGTTCATGGGACGATAGGAGATCAGCCATCAAAGATGGCGTCTCTTGGGGAGTAAGTCTGAATGGGTGGTTTGGGATCAAGGAGATGACAGCCTTCAAAGCCAGACAGAATAGTATAGACTTGACAAGGTAGGAAACAGGGAACCATCGAAGGATTTTGACCAGAAGAATTATATCTGATAATGGTAATAGTTAATAAATTATATAGTGCCTACTATATTGCCAGGTTTTATGCTAAGTATTTATAAATGTTATCTCATTTAGTTCTCATTACAATTCTGGGAGGTGGGTGATATTATTATTTTACAGGTGAGGAAACTGAGGCAAGGGGAAGTTAAATGACATCAGCAGGATCACATAGCTAGCAAGAGTCTGAGGCCAGTTTGAACTCAGGTCTTCTTAACTCCAGATCCAGCACTGTAGCCACTGTGTCACTCAAGTGCTCTGTCTAAAGTGGATTTTTAAAAAATGTAGCAATATTCATTAAGGAGTATTACCCCCCATAATTCATTTATTTATTATAGATTATCATATACGAATGTGATAATCACACATACTAATGTGTCACCTTCATTGAAAGGGTTTCTTCCCTTGGGAGTTCCTATATCAAAGAAATCACATGTATGGTCCTGGATCCCTGCCCTTTTTCTGTCTCATTCAGAGAACAAGAAATCTCAGACTTTCCTCCATGAAACAAAAATGACATAGTTTTAAAAAAAATCTTGGCTTTGGAGTCAGATGATCCGTGTTCTGGTTTTACCGCTGCCCCCAACTGGTTCTATGACTTTAGGCAGCTTGCTTAACTTCCGGTGCTCAGTTTCCTGATTGACATGTTGAAGCTGGCTTTGATTTGAGATCACCTTGACTTCCAAACTCCTGATTCTCTCTAATTACGTTGATGACTTTTTCTTTTAAATGGGAATTTACAAATGTGCGTGTCTTTCCTATTGAAATCAATAAGATAAACTTTAACGTGGATAAGTTTAAAATTCTGTATTTAGTTAAAAAAATAAATTGTGTGAATACAAGATGGAGTAGAGACCTGCTTCCCTTACCATCTTGGGTGAAGAGTGCATAGGTAGAGTAAACTTGGTCACTAGAGGCCTTTTTATTTTTCACATGAGACTCAGACCTTTGGCATTGTACCATTCCATGAAATTCTTCTTAGAAAAGAAAAAAAAGTTGGGCTAATGAAACAAAGTCCTCAGCGTTGTTCATCCTTGAGAATCTAGGTGGTGACGTGATATAATTAAAAGCTATGGAACTTGAAAAATTCCTGTTGGAAGTGGAAAAAATAAAAATTATTTAGCTAACACTTCTGAGAACTTTTAAAATCTTGGTCTTGTCTCTGCAGATTTATTAATAGCATCATGCAGCCAAGTAAAGTCAAAAATCTCTTGGCTTAAAAACTAACTAAATCCTACTTTGTGCAGAAGCATTTGGATATTTTTTCCATAACAACTGCTTCCTGCCACCCAAGTGAGACAGGACACCTTTTCTCTGATGCCTCATCAATTAGAGCATCAGCTCCATTGTGTCAACATGGACAGGTAAAGACTACAATTAATGCAAAAGCTTTCATTTGTCATGAACTTTGGCTAGATGGCGATTAGCATCTTTGTAATCAGTGCATTGCTAAAATGATGGATTTGTGGAGAAATGTGGGAATCAAGTCTGTCCAACATCAGATGTTGAGACCCAGCTCTAAGGGCATTGGGTTTAGACCTTTCCTTTCTTTACATAAAGAATATTTTAGACTTAACTGAAATGGCAAGAGGGGAATGAAGTTCAAGGTGAATCAGTCTTTCCAGGCCCACACCTTCCACTCCCAGGAAAGAGCTTTTCTTCCTTTAAAAAGACCCAAAACATTAGTTTATTACTCTTCTGTCACAGCATTCTACCATGCATTAGTTATTTGTGTACAGGTCTTCCTAAGTTATGAGTTCCTTGAGGGTACAAAAAAAGGCATATTCATGTTTTCATTCCCCTCAGTTCCATTGTACTTTGCAAATTGTATACATTATAGAAAGTCAGAAAGTGAATGAATGAACTAGGGCTCATAAGCAGCTTCTAAATATAGAGTCCATGCAAGACAACTTTAGGATTCACATATCTGGTTATGATAAGGAATTCAAGGTGAAGAGCATCTTAGAATCCCTACTTTCCAAAGAATGGGTGAGGAGCCTCAGATGGCCAGTATCATAAAGCATATTGGTGGTAGTAGAAAGAGTTGGGGGTGGGGGTGGAGGGTCAGGGGATCTAGGTGGCATCATAGCACATAGAATGTTGGGCCTGGAGTTTGGAAGATCCATCTTCCTGAATTCAAATCTGACCTCAGATACAGGTCCCTGGGCTACAAGGCATTCTCCTTAATACTGAATGAATTTTATTTACTTCTTGTGTGGCCTTTGTAAATTTACTTAACCTTTCTTTGCCTCAGTTTTCACATCTGGAAAAATGAAAGGGTTTGGGGTAGGTGCCCTCTGTGGACTCTTTCAGCTCTAAATCTCTGATGATCTGACGTCTCCCTTTGTTTGGGGTCTGCACTACCTAAATGTTGTTGTTGAAGTTGTATCACACAGGAACAGAGCGCATGACTGACTTCACAGAAACTGACTTGGGCCCTGATTTTAGCGTGGAGTATATCTCAGTTTTGTTATAGGTACGGATGTGTCTTTAAATTAAATATTTTATTGAAATCTTGATTGAATATTAATGTCATTCAGTTGTTTTCAGTCGTGTCCAATTCTTCGCGACCCCATTGAGGGTCTTCTTGGCAAAGATACTGGACTGGATTGCCATTTCCTTCTCCAACTCATTTTACAGATGAGGAAACTGAGGCAAACAGGGTAAAGTGACTTTTCCAGGGCCATACAACTAGTAAGTGTCTGAGGCCAGATTTCAACTCAAGAAGATGAAGTCTTCCCAATTCCAAGCCCAATGTTCAACCGACTAAACTTAGTAACTATTTACATTTATATCCACTAATTTCTACATGTGAAACATCCTACCCCCTTTTCAGGATTTATGGAAAAATTAAACTAAAAGAGACAGGGGGTAGATGGCAATTTCAATACTGTGATTAAATAAAAATCTTATACCACTACATGACTGTGGTCTAGTCATCTGCCACATATACACATTACCCGTGAATTGGAGCAAGAAAAAGAAAGTCTCCAGTTATTCTTGCTTAATTCCCCAGTAGAATTATTTATTTATTTTCCACCGATTTTTCCCCTTATGGTTCATCTCAGACCCTTACCAGCTGTGCGTGACTCTGAGAAAGTCACTTAGCCGCTCCTTGCCTCAGTTTCCCCATCTGGAAAATGAGGGTATTGGGTTCAGTGACTTCTAAAGTCCCTTAAGTTCAAATTCTTTGATCCCATCACCCTGGTTAGCCTTTGGCCTTTTGTTCAGGTTCTGACTTTTCTACTTTGCCTTTTGGGTACTGAACCTTTTTGTAGTATTTTAACCCCTTTTACAGAACAGGCAACAACTCAGGTGCAGGGGCTAATTCCAGCAGTCTTTACCATGATTGTTGTTGGTTTTTTTAATCACCCTATCACAAGGTGACCTTGTCAATCTCTGTGTAAGGGTCTGTGTAGGAGGAAGAGGATGTCAGACTGTACCTAGTTTGGTTTAAATTAGATTAGGCATCTGAGTTCATCGGCTCGCTGGGCCGGTGCATCCTTTCCATAATGGGACCCGGAATGCTAATTGTGATGCCATCTGTTGTCAAGTCTTAAATTCTGCCACTTAGAAGCAAATGTTACGAAGCGAGAGGGCAAAGTTGGGAGCTGAGAGAGCTAGTATGTGGAATAGTTCTGCATGCTAGAAGTCTGGGCCCCGAGCCCTTCCCTAGGCTGACCACAGCTTTCCAGTGGTTTTCCTTGGGCCTCATAGTTTTCTTTTCCCTGGGTCTTCATGGGAAGGCAACCCATACATCAGGAGTTGCCCATTTTTAGGTCAAAATTTTCTTTTTCTTGCTCCAATTCACGGGTAATGTGTATATGTGGCAGATGACTAGACCACAGTCATGTAGTGGTATAAGATTTTTATTTAATCACAGTATTGAAATTGCCATCTACCCCCTGTCTCTTTTAGTTTAATTTTTCCGTAAATCCTGAAAAAAATTTAAGGGACCCTTTCTTGAGTAATTTAACCTGGACTTTCTAAGAGCAAGGGACATTTGTAGCTAATACTAGAGTCTAGACCTAAAGTCAGAAAGAGCTGAGTTCAAATCTTGCCTCTGACTCTTTCTAGAAATCTGACTGGGTAAACCACTTAACCTTATTCAGACTAAGTTTCCTTGAGTCAAGTCAACAAACCTTTATGCAGATTTATTCTGTTCCAGGCGCTATACCAAACACTGGAAATCCCAATACAAGCAAAAAGACACATAGTTCCTGTCCTCAAGGAAACTTCTCTGTAAGATGGGCATTATTATAGATTATTATGATTATTTTTATTAATAATAATAGTGCCTACCTTACAACGTGATTGTGAGGATCAAATGAAGTGATATATGTAAGGTCTTCTGCGAATCTTTAATCACTCTATAAATGTTGGAAACTGATATTACTTTCTGCACGTAGAGCTTGAATCCAGCAGCCAACGTTTCTTTATCACCTACTGTGCGCTAGGTACTGTGGCTACAAAGATGGAAATGAAACCATTCCTGCCCTCAGGATGCTCATAGCTACTTCATCCCTAGACATTCAGGAAACCTGGCAGAGTAGAAAGCATCGGACTTAGCCTGGAAAGACCTCGCTTGGAATCCTGGCTTTGCTGCTGCCTCGCTGTGTGACTTGAGGCTGTTGACCTCACCTCTCTGGATGTGTTTCCGGAAGGTTTTGGAAGAGATGAGCCCCAAGTTCTGTGCCCAGGCTAACATTGCGTGATTGGTTAATTGTGTTTGGAGGCTCCATTCCTTTTGACCCGATATCTTGCTTTTTAAAGTACTGATGGAATTGATCTTAAGCATAAAAATGGTAATTCAAAAAAAGGAACTTGGGACTTTTTAATAAACTTATTATTTTTCTTTGTTGCTGATGCTACTGATAACAATTCACCTTTAGTTAGACTTTTACTCTGAGATAGGTCGTGGGAATTCTAGTTTCCCTGTTTATGAAGTGAGCCCCTGTCTGAGAGTCTGGCTTTCCTTGTAGCCACCCAGTGCTGCAGGTTTCTGACCTCCAAGTAAGCAGAGGACCCCCCTATTACAGACAGTGCTTCTCAGGGAACTTCTTTCCCACAGTGCCTTGCATATACTGGGTGCTTAATGCATTTGATTGGAATTTAATTGATAAGCCTATTTACTCCAGGAAAATTTCTTAATTGGAGAAGAAATAATGCAAGAACCAGAGGAATCATTTTTAACCCAATCTAAAGCCCTTGGCTTCAGGATGTGGTGGGGGAAGGCTCTTGTCATTCAGATTGCTAACAACTTCACCTAGTTGCCATTTTGCAACCCACAAGTTAATATTTTTTCTCCAGAAATCCAAGAATCCAGTTGACTTTTCTCTAACAACTGAACGTAAGAGACATTTATTAATGTCCAGCCATGTCCATTCAAAGGTCATCTGATTAGAGAGTCATAGACCTAGAACTGGTATGATGGAGAAAGCATTGCACTATACCTCAGGGTGTTACATGTGTATGTGTGTGTAGTGTCTGAGGTCACATTTGAACTCAGGTCCTCCTGACTCCAGGGCCAGTGGTCTATTCACTGCACCACCTAGCTGCCCTGACAATATACTCTTTCAAGGAGATGAGTGTCCCAAGCTCTGGGGGATCATGAAAGGCCTGGTGTAGGAGGGGGGACTGGAGCTGTGCTTTGAAGGAAGTAGGACTTCTAAGGGTCCAAGGTGAGGAGGGAACCAGTCCAGGTGTGGAGGATGCAAGGTGGGGGGTAGAGGGCAGGTGGCCTATCAAGCTCTGGGAACAAGTCAGCCATTTGGACTGGAGTGTAGAGTGTCTGAAGGGGAATGATTGTCAAATGTCTGGAAAAACAAATTAGAGCCAGGTCTTGGTTGGAGGGCTTTAAATACCAAACAGAGAAGTTTGCATTTTGTACTTGGAACAATAGATAGCCCCTGAAATGATAGGTAATGAATATGAAAATACAGAACATTCCTTAAGCACCCCACATCTTAGTGAATTTTCTTTTGCTTTCAATGTTAAGAGAAGCGAACGTTTATCCCTTTTGCAACTGGCTCAAAAAGAATGCTGAGAAAATCTTCACCCAAGACTGCCTTTAGAAAAAACCCCAACAACCCCTTCCTCCTCTTGGCAAATAAATTCATCGGCTTTTCAGTGAAAACTTTAAACCTCGAACTGAAATGACGTGAATGAAATTGAATACCCCACAAGTTGGGGGAGCCTTCCTAAGAAAGCAGTGATTTTCTTATGTGGCCAACCATGCCTCTAAGTTACTTTCAATTCATTTTAATTACAGATTGCCTGTCAGCCCCTTTTGAAGTGTCCTATTATCATAAGTGGAACAGTAATGGGTCTACGGGGAGGAGAGTAAATGTCCTTCAGTGCTGGGGTGGTTTCACAGTCCATAGGCGGTCAATAGAAACATCTCGATAGTACCTCGTCGAACACTGCAGGTGGTACAAGAGATCCCAGGTTACTTTCCTCAGCTCTCAAACAATCCCCCACCTCCCCTTTAATTCTTCCAGCTGTTTCCTTTTTAATTTTGCTTTATTTGAAGCCACATTCAATAAAACATGCATTTCCCAAGAGGAAGATAATTTTAGGGCTGGTCTGCCATATGGAATGCTAATTTTTCTCCCCCACCCCCCTTTATTTGGGGACCTCCGATTTGGGGGAAGGACTAATATGAAACTGTGCTCCTTTTATTTCCCTACTGGCTTTTATGATGACCGAGTTTGAGAGTGTCTTGGGGAGGTTCGGGGATTTGGGCGGGCAAGTCCTAGAGCTGAAGTTTAGAGGGGGAGGAGATGCTGCTGCCAGCTGCGGTCCCCGCCACTATTGACAGGTAAGGCCACATGGCCCATCAGCTCTTGGAGATCATTGGTGTGAAGGAGTCAAGGGCCAAATATTTGAGTGTCTGTTATAGACAGGGCTCAAAACCAAATGTAACATGGCTCCTGGCTTCATGGAGTTTATAATCTAGTAGAGGAAAGGGAAGTGTTGTGTGGGACTGACGAGGGTGTGAGAGATGGGGCACAGAGCACTGCGCTAGTTCTGAGAAAGAAAAGGTCACTTTCAGGGTTTCCTGGATGAGTCTCTCCCTTTCTCTGTGCCCTGCAGCTGCAAACTGGGAAGATCTCCAAACACTTCCTCTCATTTTATAGGGTTGGAGACTAAGGCCAGAGAGCAAAGTGATTTGCTCA
>CM053590.1:24579901-24620332 GCA_028646515.1 Pseudochirops corinnae | reverse complement strand
GAAAACAAGCCTGGCGCCACAGGCTCCACGTGACCACATTCAGCCTATTAGGGAACAGAGTATACTTTCAAATATCCAAGGGTCCTCAAAGTCACGTAGCCACTTCAGCAAAGGGCCTAGGGGCAGGGAAGATCTTTAGATTCCCATAACAGGCATCACTTCACATAGTGTGGGCATGAGAGAGACAGACAGACAGAGAGACAGAGAGGTGGAGAAATAGAGACAGAGGGAGAGAGGAGAAGAGAAGGAGACAGAGAAAGGAAGGAGGGTGGCATGGGGATGTGGTGTATGTGAATTGACAAAACCATTCCCCACTCTTAAGAAATCACAGATCTTTTGAACTGAAATAGAGACACTGCATTCCAGTGACCAGGTATTATAGTGTGGTGATTGTGTTAAATCAGACATTGATACGCATTTATTATGTGTCCATGATATGCCTTGTACAGATAAATTGTATTCCTGTATCAGTGACAGGCAGAGGCATTGCAGCATTGTATACACTGAGCCTGCCTGGAAATCAGGAATGGATAAATGAATGAATGAATGGAAGAAAAACATTTGAGAGACCTGGTTTTGAATCTTGCCTTTGACATGTACTGACAGTTTTGTGGCTGATCATGCCTGTGTAAGTTCTCAGTGCCCCAGGAAACTCTCAAAGATTATAAGTTACAGAGAAGGTGATGATAATGCATTGGTAGAGGGAGTTTCCTCACCAGGAGCTCCTTATCACCCCTTCACAATCTCTCTCTTTGTCTCTCTGTCTCTCTGTCTCTCCCTCTCTCTCCTTTTCCTTTTTCCCTCCCTCCCTCTTCTTTCTCTTTCTTATTAGTGGGGAAATTTTCAATTTTCAATTACACTAATGAAACTAAGATGCTGCTTCAGATTGGGCTACAGGAATACAGATATTTTGATGACTAACCAGTGTGTATGGTCTAGAGAGAGCAGATGCTCATTTCTAGCAATTTCATTGAGTAGAGAAAAGTTAATATGGGGACAGAATCCATTCAGGTGCAATTGGCGCTGAATCTTGGAGCTGGAAGGAGGTGAGAGGCCACCATTACAATTTGTGTCCAAACAAAAACATCCCCTAGTAGATATGTCGCACTAGGGCTCAACCAGCCTTCGCTTACAGACAGCCTAAGACATGGAAACACCATCTCCCAAAGCAGCTCATTCCTTTTTTAATTACTCTAATTGTTAGGAAGTTGTTGTTGTTTGAATATCAAACCTATGTTCATCTCTTTGCATCTCCCCCATTATTTCCAATTCCCCCTTCTAGGGCAGTGCAGAACAAGTCTTAGTTCTCTTCCAGGCCCATTAAATATTCAACCATCTTGGAATCTTCTCATGGCACGACCTGGAGGCCCTTTACCATCATCATTATTTCTAGTTAATCAGTCTCTTCCCTAAAATACAGCACTCAGAATTGAAGACGATCCTACAGATACGATCCAGTCACCCATAGGAAATATAACACATAGTCTCCAGAGTAGCTTCTTTTGATCTCAAAAAGTAGGTTTTAAGCTCTAGCTGCCAGATTTTTGCAAACAGATGAGAGCCTGAGTGGAAGCAGCTTGGCCAAGTGGAGCCAGTCTTTCCTGTCCGTGAGGGCAGAAAACAAGAGCTCCATCCATGTCATGAATTCCCATCCTGACCAATGTTAACAAGTTGGGGTTTTGTAGGCATTCAGTCATCTGCCTTAGATTTCATGTTGCCATCAACTTTGGGTTTGCTGAGCTTTAAATCTCCCTGTGGAAGAATCTGTCTTTGATTTGTGATTGGACATGCTACACTTGCTTAGCTGATAGGATTTTTGTACTTATCATAAAGAAAAATAAAAATGCCTCGAGTGATCAGCTGGCAACTTTTTGTATAATCATCTCATTTGGTAGTAATGCTCAGAAAAAAAAAGGGCCAAGCCTCAGAGTTCTAAGAAGGGCTAAGATATAGTGTTTTAAAAGTCACAATGCTCAGAATATGCTTGGGTTCTGCGCCACCCCCTCCCCTCCATTCCCCTCCATTCCTGATGAAACTGCTTAACAATTCCCTTTTTATTTAAAAATTTTTAAAAGAGGTTTTTTTTGTCTCTTATGCCTCAGTCATATCTGGCTATAATTCTGTCAGACAGCCTGTACAAACTTACACGCCCAAAGCCCCTACTTTTAAGAGGACAGAATTGTATTTTGTAATTTCATATTTCCTCGACCAAGACTGGTCACTCCAATTAATCTGAACCCTGTACTTTTTGTCACGCTTTTCATTGACATCCGCCGTGGTGTGTATTGTTCCCTGGTTCTCCTTTCTTCGACCAGATTGGCTTCCCAGAAGTTTGCCTGAGGTTTTCTGTACTCTTCATTTTCATCGTTTCTTGCAGCATAATAATATTTCATTATCTTCTTAGACCAGAATTTGGTTGGACATTCACTACATCATGGGGACCCATTCTGTTTCCAGTTCTTTGCCACTAAAAAAGTGCTTAACAAAGATTGTGTTATATATGGGATTTCCTTTCTGTTTTTTGATGTTAAGTATATACCCAGTAGTGGGAGAGCTGGACCAAAGATCATGAATAATTTATTCTCTCCCCATCCCCCACCCCCTATTATTCCTAGTTGTTTTCCAGAATAACTGTCTGACTCTTCATGACCCCATTTGATGTTTTCTTGTCAGAGATACTGGAATGGTTTGCCTTTCTTTCTCCAGTTCATTTTGTAGATGAGGAAACTGAGGCAAATGGGGTGAAGTGACTTGCCCAAGGTCACACAGTGAATAAGTGTCCGAAGTGGAATTTGAACTCAGGTCCTCCTGACTCCAGGCCCTGAGCTCTATCCACTTTACCACCTATCTGCCCATGGTCATTTCAGCACAGAGATGATTTTTATCTTTAATTCTATGTTGGTTTAATAGGTGGAAACTAGAAGCTCAGAGCTGGTTTTAATGTGCATTTCTTTTGTCCTTAGTGGTTTAGTGGCATTTAAAAAAGTCTGATTGTCATTTAATGACAATTTCTCTTGAAAACTGTTCGTCTTTTGACCACTTATCTGTTGTAGGAATAACTCTTGGTCATATAAAGGACTTAAATATCTTCAAAGTCTAAATCTCTAAATCTATAACTCTACAAGCTCTTAGTCCATAACCTGATGAGCCCAGACCAAACAGAATAAGGGTGGGTGGAGAGAGTCCTATGAGATTCATTGTGCAGGACCAACCCGTACTCACTGCATGAGCCTTCTTTAGACATCTCTGTAAACTGTTAGAAAAGCAGGCCTTACATTTAACTGTTTCTTTCAACCAACATGTGTAGGAGACTAGCTGGGACTGAATTAATAAATTCCACCAAGTTTCTTCTTTCTTCACTGAGAGAGGGAGAGAGAGAGAGAGAGAAGGAGAGTGTGTGTGTGTGTGTGTATATGTGTCCATGTATGTCCACAAGTACCTACACGTCAATTTGAACCGTTCCCAAGGTGAGGAACCTTAGGGTTCTGGCCTTGGCAGTATTGTCATTACTCAACGGAACTGGTCGTCATGTCAGGGAAGGCCTGTTATCTTTGCCCAGTGCTTCTGCAAGGCTGACTTTTCAGTCTTTTAACCATCTAGGTGATTGAACAAGCAATTCTGATGGTTGTTACCAATGAACCATTTTGCTGAGTTGAAACAAAATTTAAAATGCTATGAATATTCAAGAAGGATATTGAAAAAAATACTGCCTACGTAATAATAGTTAACACTTATGTTGTACATAAATATTATCTCAGAGTATCATTTCATTTATTCCTGGGACAACCCTTTCGTGTAGGTGCCTTTATTATCCCCGGGGTATACCTGAGGAAACTGAGGCTGAGAGGGATTAAGTAACTCTCAAAGGGGCACAGAGCTAGTAAGTGCCTGAGTCAGGATTCAAATTCAGGTCATTCCGATACTCAGTTCAACATGCCAACCACCACTCATAGCTGCATCCACAAACTAGAAAGAGAGTAGGTGACTATTGATTGGGATTTGGCATTCATCGAATGGAATATTTTCATGCTTCAGAAGCTGATAACATGTATGGGAAGACTTATGAAGAGATACCAGGTAAAGAAAACAGGATCGTTGGACCCCTGTATACAGTGACCTTAGTAAGAGAAGTGAGAACACTGAGAAGCGGTTAATTAGGTGCTCCTTCTCTATCACTTTGAAGTCACTTTATACATATTTTGTATTTACTTATCTTTATGGATAACATAAGCTAACACATCAGCTAAGCACCTACTGTATGCCATGCACGGTGCTAAATGGGGGATATAGATGTAAGTAGGCAAGACAGTACCTGCCCTCAAGAACTCAAATGAATATCAGGAGAATGGGAGTCCATTTTCCTGTTGGCAGGGAGATGGGAATGATGGCAGGAGTGTAGGCAGCATGATGAAGAGATGGCCAGGAAGGGGCAGGGAGGCCTGGTGAAAATAAGGAGAAAGCCACCATTTATCTCCAATAGAAATAATTTCCTTGATAATAGGGATTATTTCATTTTTCTCTTTGTATCGCCAGTTTTATTTTCTTTTTTTGGAGGGGGGAAGGCAGGGCAATTGGGTTAAGTGACTTGCCCAAGGTCACACGGCTAGTAAGTGTTAAGTGTCTGAGGCTGGATTTGAATGCAGGTCCTCCTGAATCTAGGGCCAGTGCTCTATTCACTGTGCCACCTAGCCACCCTTGTATCACCAGTTTCTAGTGCAGTACCAGTAGCATAATTAAGCATGTTTAATTCATGCTTATGAAATGGATGAAAGATATATCATAATTAGCAATCTTGTTATTAGAGAGCTGATGAGGAAATAAACCTTCCTTAGGAGAGAAGTGGGGGCACTGTGGGTATGGAATGTGGCATCCATAAGTTGTTTTTTGGGGGAGGAGTGGGTGGTTCTGTTGCTTGGCTTTCCCTAAATGTTTTCCTTTGTAATTAGGCTGGGTGATGCCGGGACTGGTGTTGTGGAAAGGTGAGGAGGCTGGAGTGTGAAGAGAAAATGACTTTATTCTAAGATAAAGCCAAGAGGCAACAATAAAACTTTAAAACAGTCTTGCAGAATGCATATTGTTTGGTCGCACCCCTGCTCTGTTTTGTTAAGTGGCCACGGAGTTTAAGAGGCACATCCCTAATGATACCCTCCCAATTCCACAAGGCTGGGCAGGGCCTCTGGGGAAGAGTGGATAAGTAAAGAAAGGCAAGGAGTTGGATGGGTAGGTTGGAATGGGTGAATGAGGCTGTGGTTGGCCTCTAATTGGTAGGGGAGCTTTCTAGCCTGAAAGAGATCATGAGTGATAGGAGTTCTGCCTTTCTGGGAAGCAGATTGCTATTTAATTTGAGAGGAAGAGGGGAGTTTAAAAGAGAGCCAGCCTAGAAGGAAAGAATTGGAAAGGTTTGTTGTCAATTCACTGGCTTATATTTCATGCCCATGTGGAGAATGGAACATAGAAGGTTGTGAAACAAAAGAAAAAAGAAAAGAAAAGAAAGAGAAAAAAAGAAAAAAATCCTCATTCTCTACATCTTTGCCCCTGGTCTGCCCGTGGGCTCTCATGTCCCCTGGGAATGCAGGAAGTAGTTATACAGAATTAGGTGCTCCTTCTCTATCACTTTGAAGTCACTTTATACATATTTTGTATTTACTTATCTTTATGGATAACATAAGCTAACACATCAACTAAGCACCTACTGTATGCCATGCACGGTGCTAAATGGGGGATATAGATGTAAGTAGGCAAGACAGTACCTGCCCTCAAGAACTCAAATGAATATCAGGAGAATGGGAGTCCATTTTCCTGTTGGCAGGGAGATGGAAATGATGGCAGGAGCACCTATTCTGCCAGGACCTGAATATTTCTTCCAGTGGGAAATTATTTCAGGTAAAATCTAAGCAATTCTGTACTAGAGCCTGGAATGTGTACAAAAAGATGTCGACAAGTGTGAATTTATCTAGTGATTACATGATTTTCCCCATATTTTTCTTGGTATATTTTAGACTAGAGTGTTAGCAAAATGGAGACATTGTCATCCTTTAAGGTACGTTAAAAATACCAAAACGCCCTCCCCAAAGTCAATTGTGTAACTTGCTCTTCAGGAAACAACAGCTCCATAATTCATAGTGTTGTGAGTTGTTTTGATGTCAGAAAAATGAGACTCTAATTTGGCTGAGGCGAAATAGCATGGAGGGAAAACCACAGCAGGAAGCTCCTACCTAGTAGGGAAAAAAATGAACGGACTTGGCCTATCGATATCGAAATACTCTGGGACTGAAACTGAGTCCTTGTAAAATATCTACTCTCAAGTCCAGATACAAGTGGGACCTGATGGGTCAGTTTTCTCTTGGGCCTTGAGCCAGTTTTGAGGGACAGCTGAAATTACTCACTGACTGAACCTGCTGATTCCCTGACAATCTGGGAACTTTGTCACATAACGAATGCTCAGATTCCGGGTCTGGGTGCCAGCGTTCATGGCCCCACAGTCAGCACACTGTGTGAACACCTGCATCAGCTCCTGGCTAAGCTGGTGGAGGAGAGAGGGGTTGGGAGACCTAGAAAGATGGAATGGGCTGGATTGAGGGAGCTAGTGTTGGCTATGCCGAGCCTGAGAATTCAGGGAGATGAATGACCTGGCCTCTGATCATCACAACTGTGGTCCCACCAGTTAGTCTATCGACAAATGTTTATTGTGACCAGACCTTGGTTAAATAAACATTATGGGGAAAAAAGAGCAATATACAGAATGTCTCTTTTCTCTCTCCCTTCCCCTTCCCACTGGCCTCATGCTTAGCTAACAACTCATATGTTATTTGTGTTTGTGTGTGTGTGTGTGTCTGTGTATGTGTGTGTGTGTCTGTGTATGTGTGTGTGTGTGTGTGTGTGAGAGAGAGAGAGAGAGAGAGAGAGAGAGAGAAAGTGAATGTGTGTGTGTGTGTATGTGTCCATCCCCTGCACCTGGCCTAATTCCTTGTATACAGCAGGAATTGAATAAATCTTTGTTGAATTGAATCACATTGAACCAATAGCATCCCTTCATTGTCCCATTGAGAGGAGAATGTTACCGCCATTTTATGAGAGTGGCAGTTTTAAAGGGGGAAAGAGTTTGTGGTTGGATTTTGCCTTGGGTTTTAGAACAGCTAGGGGAGAGAGAGAGGTCAGGAAGGAGGTAGGTGTGTCCATGATACACAGAATACACAACAAATCCTAAACAAAACATCCTGTACCCAGGTTCAAATCCTAGCTCTGGCACTTATTACTCATAATGACTAGGGGCAGACCAGGAGGCAGCCGAGTATGGCGGATACAGTGCTGGATTTGGAATCAGATCAGGCCTCGTATACTCATTCACTGTGGGGCTCTGGTCTAGTCACTGAACCTCTCTGGACTTCTGTTTCCTCTCCTGGTACAATGAGGGGGCTGGATTTGACCTCTAGCTTGGTTTCCAGCTCTGCAACTGTGATCCTGGGTCCTCAGTTTCCAGGAGGGTGAGCCTTGAGGATCTCTAAAGTTCATTTCAGCCTTATATTTACTATCTTTGTATCTGAGATGCTTTGAGTTGTTTGTAGCAGTGATGAATTGTCTTCAGCCTTCCAAACTCTCACCCTCCCATTTTGGGCTAATAGTATACATCCATTGTAAAACAGCAGACTGCACTTAGTGGTGTAGCCTGAGGCTGTGTTAGTGATGCTGGTGAAGGATTTTCTAGGGAGATGTGCCAGTTTTACTCTTTAGCAGAAAACAGATCCTGTTGAGACTCTGAAACTATGTCTTTTAAGATTTTTAAATAGCACTAGCTTAGTTTCACCTATTTGGGCATATTGAAAATACAAAAGGGAGTCAGGAGATCTTGGTACCAGTCCCAATTCTGCCGCTGGTTGCCTCTGTGACTTGTCAGATTGCTTAACCTTTCTGGGTCCAATTTGGTTTCCTCCTTTCTAGGGATGCATCAAGCTCTATGATTCTATAAAAAACTGCTTTTATTTTAAGAAGCAAAACTTTTTTTTTTAAGTTTAGGGCATGAGCTAGATGAAAACACCAGTAAATTCTTCATTCAATCAATATGCATTTATTACACACTTAATATGTTCTAGGCATCTAGGTGTAGTGGATAGAATTCTGGGCCTGTACCCAGGAAGATTCACCTTCTTGAGTTCAAATATGGCCTCAGATCCTTGCTAGCTCTGTGACCTTGGGCAAGTCACTGAACCCTGTTTGCCTGTTTACTTGTTGGTAAAATGAGCTGGAGAAGGAAATGGCAAACTGATACAGTATCTTTGCCAAGAATACCCCAAATGGGGTCACAAAGATTTGGAAATGACTGAAAAGAGCTAAATAATAACACATTGTAAGCACCAGAGGTAAAAAGAAAAGCAGAAATTTGGTCTTTGCTATGAAGGCAGTCCCATTATGGGGGTCCATGGGGAGTACATAGAAGATCTATGCAGAGAGCAGATGGAAGGTGATCTCACAGGGCATATGCCCAGGGGAGAGGAGACTCACTGGGCCAGGCTTCCTACAGAATGTGGGATTTGAGCTGAATCCTGATGGAAGCTCTAGAAGCCAGGAGCCAGGGGTGAGGAGGGAGGGCATTCCAGGCATGGGCCATAGCCAGTACCAAAGTACAGGGTCAGGAGATGGAATCTCCCATGTGATCAATAGCAAGCCATTGACATCAAAGAGCTCACATTCTGGGAAGTCCCATAAGTAATAACTCATGTGCCAAGAACTGTGTACGTGGTAGATATGTACAGCATAAATTGCAGATAATGGGAGGGAGGCCCTAGCAGTTGGGGTGGTGGGGAGAGGGAGAAAGGGAAAGACTACTTGGGGACTCTCTCTTGGGAGTTTGCAGAATTTACCCCAATGGAAAAGCATCCTAAATTTAAATCGATTTGTATTTTACATGAGATCTTATTTCTTGGTAAGTTGAATGATATTAAAATGTGGCAGAAGGCAGCCTGCTCCCCCAGGGTTAACATCTGGATTTCTTCCATGCTTATTTTTAGTAAAGGCGATGATGACGGCTTGCCCTGGGCACAGGAGGGCTGCCTCAGTGGTTGCATGTTGCATAGTCCAGTGCCAAAAGATGTGTGAGGATGGGCCTCTGGGAGATTTATAGGAGCCTTTCTCAGGCCCTGGAGGGCGAATTTGGAAATGTTCTCTAACTCTCGTAAAAGCAGTGGTTTTGGCTGTGGAAGTTGCCACGCAGACCCTGGGATGGATGGCCTGGGATGCAGGCACATATTGCCTTAGAAACGACATCTGCCTGCTCATGATTGGCATGGGGGTGCTGCTTCCAGACACGACACATGTTTTATTGGAGTTGAAAACACTACTGTGTGTGTAGGCTGAGAGGGCAGAAACCCACATTAGGAAGGAGAGTCCTGACTCTTCACCTGTTCTCTGATTTGCCGGAGGTAACGTAGTAGAAATCACAATGAGAGACAGTATAGTTTAGTGGACTGAGCACCAGCCTTGCTATGAGGAAGCCCTGGTCTCAGGTCCTGACATGACTGCCCACATCACCCTGGGCAAGTGCCCAAGGCAGCTTTCTAAATCCATAAATTATACAGCAGATACCGGTCTGCATGGAGAGAAGTTTCTGCAACAGGAGTTCCCTATATCAATGAAATCACAAGTCTAATTTTAAAAAAGTCTTAGAAAATCTTTCTCTAAATGTGAGAAGTTGAAGTCTCCATTGGGAAAATGGCATTGGTATGGCAATGCTTAACCTTACCAAGCTTGTTGCAAGTGGCAGGGGCATGTGGCAGCCCGGTTATCACAGACAGAAAATGGGGGATCGTAGGTGGAAGTGGAATGCCTTTGAAGGAAGCAAGTTCCCATGACTTATGTGACATATTTACTGTTTAAAACATTGACAATAAAATCTAATTACCGCCTGGACATTGTTGGAGGTCCTCAAACAGAGGATGGATGACCACTTGTTGATCAAGTTTATGTAGGAATAGAAGGAACCTTAGCAGTCATCTTGTCTGGTCCCCTTAATTTACAGATGAGGAAACTGAGGCAGAACGAGGGAAGTGCCTGGTCTGAGGTCGGGCCAATCTTGTACTAAGGATTCCTGGGCTAGATGACCATTGAGCTCCCTGCCAACCCTGCAGGTTTATGATGCTGTGATTCTGTGAGACAGAAGCTGGTTTTGTCCTTGCTGCAGCCAGCCATTGCTCATAGCCCTGATCCTTCTTTGCCCCTTTCACTACCATCCATTCCCTGTCTGCCATTCTCTGTCTCCAGGCAGAGAAGAAACACCTGCAGCTTTGAAATCGTGGCCTCTCCATTCAGATGCTTGTGTCTCTGAAGAGCAGAAGCAGCTTGGGGCGAGAGGCAATACCTCTTCTCTTTATCCCCTTGGCAAAGCTTTTTTTCTTCCCTTTCTTCTGAAACCATCTAGTATTCCTTCTCTCTCCCACTGTATTAATACTGGAATTCAATTTCTTCTTAAGTCTTTCCTTCTCCAGAGTAAATGTGCCCAATTCCTTTAAATAGGTCACTGTCTTCATTGTCCTCAAATGGACACTCTGGTCTATTACTTCTTTTCTTTAAATAGGGCACACAGGACTGTGCACAGTACTCCAGATGGGGTCTGACTAGGGCTGAGGAAGTGCGGCTCATTGCCTCCTGCTCTGGGCTTGAAGGTTCTCTCTGGAGGTGTGCAAGATAGAGCAGCAGGTGCTGCTTTTTATTCTCTCTCTCTCTCTCTCTCTCTCTCTCTCTCTCTCTCTCTCTCTCTCTCTCTCTCTCTCTTTCTCTCTCTTGCTCTCTGTCCCTCTCTCTCTCTCTCACACACACACACACACTCACGTGGATATATATGTATATATGTGTGTGTGTACACATATGTATATAGCATATATATGCACATACAATATATGCCTATATAATATATTTAAATTGAACATCATTATATGTAGTGTGTGTCTGTGTAGATAGATCTAGAGATAGATAGGTAGTTTATAACAATTACACCATACAAACAGCAAGGCTTAAGACTGTAGGTGCTGAACTTTCCAAGCCTCAAATTTTTCAGAATACTACAGGGAATACAAAGGTAAAAATGTAGGTTTAATAATAAGAAAAATCAGACATGTTTTTGGAGCAATCTTGGGATTTCACCAATGTGGGGGCATTCCCAGGGAGGAAACTGCCTCTGCTGGTGCAGATGGGCACGTTCTCAGCACCTTATAGTCCTAGAGAAAGTGACTCGCCCAAGGTAACACTATCAGTCTGCATCAGATGAAAGACTTGGCCCTGGGCCTTCCTGACTTGAGGCCAGCCCTCGATAACGAATGTTTTTAAGGTTCTTTAATATTTGCAAAGTGATGTATGAATTATCTAATTCAACTCTGATGACCACCCCATGAGGTAAATGTTTCAGGAAATATTTGTCTCCATTTTACAGATGAGGAGACTGAAGATCAGAAAGAAAAGTCCAGGGTTACACAGACAGTAAGCCTCAGAGGTAGATTTTGAACCCATGTCTTTCTAATGCCAACTTAGGCATGCAATCTGCGATACCATTTTACCCCCAACACATGAGGGTCCACGGGAGGGACTGCTGCAAGTCCAAACCAAAACTTTCTCTAAACGACAGCACCATCTCTGGTTATAATATCAATCAGTCCATCTATCCATTTTTAGTGAGCAGCTACTTCGTGCCAGCCTTTCTGTTCAGTACCGGGGATCCAAGTACAGCAGGGAGATAGCCCTTGTCCCCAGCTAGGCACATTTTCCTGCCTATATGAGACCTTGGTGATGTGTGTGCCATTTTATCACTTGGGTAGCCTAACTACTCTTTAATGACTTAGAAGTGAAACTAAAGCATGTAAATATTAGGAAAATCAAGCAGTCTTCAATCTAGACATCTCTATTTTTCAAAGAGCAGTTACTTAGTTTTGAGAGATCTGTTTTATATTGAGAATGGAAATATCTTTTAAAATTTGAATTAAAATGAAACAACATCCTACAGCATCTGACTTATTTTAGAGAGCCTATTTTCAGACTTCTGAATGACCAGCCGTAGGTTTTTTCCACCTGCCATAGAAAGCTCTGGCCATTATTTGGCAGGATGCACCAACAAAGCTGCCTTAGCAGCCTCTCATTCATCTCCAATGTTTGCTTGCCATCTGTCAATGGGACGTGATAGATGCTGTCTTGCCTGCCATCCTGAAACAGAGAATTGAGCTTCCAAGCATGCTCTGCCATTTATTATTTTCATCCACCAAATAAAATGCAAAACTCAAATAAAGCAAGAGCAGACAGCTCTCCCTAAGTCAGTGTCTCTGATTCCATGCACCACTTGCTGGTTTTTGTTGGGTTTTATGGATGGGAAATAGTGGGCACGTCTTCCCATCTCTGCATTGCTTTAACACCCTGTTGGGCCCAGGTACTCTGGGTGCTGTTACTATGGTGGCCCATGATAGGCTGACGTGGGGTTATGTTTACCCAGAAACTTGGCATGGTCCCTGGTAATCTCTGTTAGGCTGTTCAGCTCTCTTATCAGATTTAGGAGGCATTGACTTATTAAGCTGACACTTGCTGGGTTTTTATTAATATCTGCCTGACAGAAGCAGGGTGGCCCCAATGAGGAACAGATGTGAGAATCCAATTATGATTAGAAAACATGAAGGTTTGGCTAGTTAAGGACGTTGAATCCCCAAACCATGAATTCTTTCCCCAGTGCCAATGTAGCATCTGCAAAGTCAGGATTGCTGTTACTGGAGGGAAAATAGCCAGAAATGAAGGAATATATGAGTTAGAGATGTCTTGTTTGCTCTTGTTCCCCATGGGCTGGACAATTCTCTGATTACCTGATGTTGGGTCTTTAGGATCTGAGGAAATAGGACACAGAGGTGGAATACTTTTATGGATGGACATGTCCAAAATTCCAAACATGAGTGGGATGAATTGACGTCTTTGTTTCCTGAAAAGGGAACATCTAGACTATAAGGGTGGGCAGCTAGGTGGTGCAATTGATAAAGCACTGGACTTGGAATCAGGAAGGCTCAAGTTTAGGAGTTCAGATCCAGCCTCGGACATTTGTCAGCTCTGTGCTCCCGGGCAAGTCACTTAACCCTGTTTGTCTCTGTTTCTTCATCTATGGAATGGGCTGGAGAAGGAAATCGCAAACCACTTTAGTATCTTTGCCGAGAAAACCCCAAATGACGTCATGAAAAGTTGGGCATGACTGAGATGACTGAACAATGGATCTTAAGAGTAGAGAGGAAAAGTCTTAAAAAAAAAAGGAAAGTCTGGTACAATGGAGGATAAGGAAACATTTTCCCCAGATGGTTTCCCAGAGGCAGGCTAATAACTCTTCCAACAGACCAAAGCCCTTCCACCTCAAAATCTTTGATCCTGTGAAAGTGATCATGAAAATCCCACAGGGAAAGAGGCTAGTTTAGGTGTCGTGACCTGAACTCTTAGTGTAGCCAGCAAACCCATTTCAAATGGTCAGATAGTGATTCTTCATCACGAGATAAATGGTGACTTTCATTTTTTTCAACTGGTTCTGAACAAAGAAATCAATGTTAATTTAATTTTATTTCATTTGTTAATTTATTTATTTTGCTTTTTGGAGGGAAGAAGATAGGGCAGTTGGGGTTAAGTGACTTGCCCAAAGTCACACAGCTAGTTTTGTGTTAAGTGTCTGAGGCCGGATTTGAACTCAGGTCCTCCTGACTCCAGGGCCGGTGCTCTATTCGCTATACCACCTAGCTGCCCCATCAATGTTAATTTTAAAATATGGTGCACAAAATAGATAGATTAAAGAACTTGGAATGAACTGGACCTGAGTTCAAAACCTGTCTCAGACAGTGAATAGCTGTGAGACCTGGGGCAAATCACTTCACCTTTTTATATTTCATTTGTTAAATGGGGATAATAACAGAGTTATTTTCTATTTATTATTTATATTATATTATATATATTTATATCATATATAATACATGTTATTATTTATATTTTTTACAGAGTTTTGTGAGGATTAAATTATATAGTATATTGGGGTGGCTAGGTGGTGCAGTGAATAGAACACTGTCCCTGAAGTCAGGAGGACCAAATATAGCCTTAGACACTTGACACACTTACTAGCTGTGTGACCTTGGTCAAGTCACTTAACCTCAATTGCCCTGCCTTCCACCTCCAAAAAGCAAAAAAAAAAAAATTAGATACTATACACAAAGCTTTTAAACCTTTAAAACGCTGTATAAATGCTAGCAATTATTAACATAATTCCTGTATTATTCTACTATAAAATATCAGTGTATTATAAATATCATTATACCCTATACTTTATATTATAAAATATATTGTTATAAACACAATTGTGATCACATAGTGCTTGCCTTCAGTGCAGTGCTGATAGGTTTGGTTTGCCTGAGTATATACATTGACTGATAAAAAAAAGACAAGTTAACTCATCTAGTTCTTTATTATTATTAATAATATTTCCCTTCCTGCCAATTAAGAAATTGACAATATGAAATTGAGGAGTCCTTCCAAGTGTGTTCATTCAGACTATCGTTATCATTCCTAGACCTTTTGATTATCAATAAGCAAGGGCGCTGTCTTGTAGTCAGATCTGGATTCAGCCCCACCAAGTTACTTACTTTTTACATGTAGAAAATGAGGAATTTGGATTAGGTTGGGTTTTTTTTTACCTGAGGTCCATGAACTTGTTTTTTCCCCAAATATTTTGATAATTATAATTCATTATAATAAAATAGTTAGATTTTCTTTGTAATTCTATGTATTTTATTTCATACACTTCAGAATATCATTCTGAGAAGTCCAGAGTCTTCCTCAGACTGCCCAAAGGCTCCCTGATACAACAAGGGTTAAGAATCCTGGAACTTGATGGTCTCTTTGGCCCCTTCTAGACCAGGTTGCCTATGATTCTGTATTGTCATTCAGTAGTTTCAGTCATGTCTAACTCTTTGTGACCCTGTTTGGGGATTTCTTGGCAGAGGTAGATACTGGAGTGGTTGGCCATTTCCTTCTCTAGTTCATTTTATGGATGAAGAAACTGAGGCAAAAGAGGTGAGTGCCTTGTCCAGGGTCACGCAGCTAGTGAGTGTCCTAAGCTGAATTTGAACCCAGGAAGGCGAGTCTTCCTGACTCCATGATTGTTATTTTAGTAGACTCATTGGGCAAGCACTTGAATCGGTCTCAGAAACCATCAGTTATGTGAACTTATCCAAGATCACAAGTGTCGGCTCTGGATTTGAAATCAGAACTTCTAACTATAACATTGGTGCCTTTTTTCTTGTACTAGAGCTAGAACCCTTTATTTTACTGATGAGGAAGCTGAGGCTCATATGTAAAGAAGCTTACCAGGAGACTCCGGAGGAAAATTCAGTCTCTTGGGATATTATTGATCTCTAAACATTGACATTCTCGATAATGACAGACCGGTCATTAAAATTCCTCAACTTATTTTATCCTTTCTTGAAGTGGAATTGATCACACTAAAGCCACCAGAGGAGAAATGCAACTTAATCCCTATCTCAGATGCTTGCCTAAATGACAGTGGGTATATGTCAGACATTAAAGGATACATCAGCAATGCATTTTTATCACCAGAGAATAAAACCCAGGAAAGCCTACATAAAAATGTGAATATTTAAAACAACAGATGAAAATAAAGTGGGTTTTTTTTAAAGATTATATTCTTTTTTTTTATGGGCAATTTGTTGTCTTTATTGCCAAGGAGAGAGAGAGAGCATGTGAAAGAGAAAACAAGGAAATGTTCAGAAGCATCTTAGAAATGATGGCTCTTGGTACTGAGTGAGTGGGTTGGTCTGTGTTTGAAGAATTGAGGGCATGGAGGACAAAGGGAAAGCATTTGTCATCTTTTAAGTGAGGAGAGCTGGAAAAGATCCTAGACATCAGGTTTATGGATGAGCCATCTCCAGGGAAGGGAAGAGACTTGGCCAAAGTCACATCGATAGGCTGTGGCAGTCCTGAGATTCTCTCTTACCCCTTTTTCCCCCAACAACCCTCCCAGCTATTGGAACAATCCTCTGACATGGGTCCTATTACCCTCAGGTTTCCTTCTTTGTCCCTTTTCATTTGTCACAAGCTGATTCCCAGGCCCAGGAAAAATAAGAGTTTATTTTCTTTCCAGACCAACAGCATTCCTTCCTTCAGAAAAAGAAAATGATCATTCATTTCTTAACTTTGGAATGACTAGGAGGCAAAATGGAAAAGGCTTCCTACCGGTGTTCCTGGACTCCGTCATTTGTAGTGGTCCCCAAGGATGAATGAAAAGTTCAGACAGATTCTTAGTTGAGCCTTTTACAATGGACAGGTTCTTTTTGGTCTATTCTTTGTAGGAATTGATTGTGATTCTTAGTTGAGGAGACAAGACCCAACTCTCCTATCTGCCCATCGGCAGAAAAGCCTGACCCGAAGGTCAACTAACCTGTTCTCAGCATAAGATTGGATAGATTGAAAGAGTCTTCAGGGTACTGACCAGAATAAAAAGGTTTCAGTAGGACCTCTTTCTATTAGGTTCTGATAATTTGATAAATGCAAGGACTTATAAAACCGGTGACCTATGGACCCATAATGACACTTTATCTTTCAGCTCTGTTTCTTTTCCTCAAGCCTTAAAGATTGGCATCAGTGCCAAGTGGATTTGTTGACACACATTCCCTTCTAGAAAGGTTTGTCCAGTCATAGCTGACAGTGGTCCTAAGGTCTTGAGAATTACATGAAGTAGTGGTTAGGCTTGCCATGATTGAATTTTGCTCATTTCATTGAAGGATAATTATGATGATTCGGAGTATTCCTCAGAGATAACAATCACCTTAAATCAGTTTATCTGCTGATAGGGATGCCTGGGCTGCTGGGAAGATCATATCATTTAATTAAAGCAGGAACAAACAAAATGCTTAATGTGATCTGTGGGGGGCAAATGAGGGGAGAGAAGGGATTCATTCTGGCTGAGTCCCACAGTTGGGACTGTGGTACTGTGGTGCTGTAGGTGCCAAAATTGTAAATATAAATCCTTAAATCTGCCAAATAATGGGCTGTAAATGGGTGATGTCAAATAAGACTGTGCTCATTTACATTTAAATAGTTTAGATTTCTTGGGGAAATGTGTCCTGCATGCTGCAAAGAATCACGGTATTTATACAAATATGATTTGGAAACAAAAGTAAATACCGGCGTCAGTTGTTAATTTTTTGTACCAGATCATCTCTTTCCAAGTATTGACTTGTTATAAATGACCTTTATCGTGTTTGCACGGTCAGTGTGTAAAACACAAGATTAGAAGCCCAGAAGAGTGCGTTTCATAGCTGGAGTCTGAAGATGCACCAGCTCGGAACAGAGAAAGACAGTCTCCACATTGCTTCATCCACAGGTCCTGACTGCATGGATTCCTCGTGGCTGTAAGCTCTTGAGGGCAGGGACATTTCACTTTTTGCTCTTCTATCTCCAGGTCCTGGCAACATGCTTGGCCTGGTAGCTGCTTCATAAACATTTATGGAGTTATTGAAAGGTCCCCATTAATTACTTTGTACAAATACTTCCCACCTAGGTGGTACACAGACTGCCTTCTCCCCAACTAGAGAATCACTGCTAGCATGTACTCTGATATCATGTTTCTCCTAATTTTGCTTCTCATACTATCTATAGTCAATTCAGCCAGTGACTCAATGCCTCTCTTGACTGTATTTGTGGCAACCAGTAACATACCCACTCTTTTCTTGTCTTTTTTTTTTTTTTTGCTTTTTGAAGGGGGGTGGGTAGGGCAATTGGGGTTAAGTGACCTGCCCAAGGTCACAGGGCTAGTGAGAGTGTTACGTGTCTGAGGCTGGATTTGAACTCAGGTCCTTCTGACTCCAGGGCTGGTGCTCTATTCACTGTGCCACCTAGCCGCTCCAACATGGGATCATACCAGAAACTGGGAAGGACCTCAAAAATCATCTCCTCCAATCTCCTAAATTCACAGATGAGGAAACTGAGATTTAGGGATGTCTCATGATTTGATCATTTGACCACAGCTGAGATTGGAGATTTAAACTCTGCGCTTCCTGGCTCCAATGTGTACACTATCTTGTCTTTTATTTTAACTCAGTTCAGTTATCCCAGGAATTTAGTTCACATAGCCACAGATATGTAAATGCAAAGCATATACAAAATCATCTAAAGTATTTTTGAACTAATAGAAAGTAATTTAAAGAAGGTGAGAGCACTAGAATATTAGGGTGGTGTGAGAGCACTAGAATATTGGGGTGGTATGAGAGCACTAGAATATTGGGGTGATTTGAGAGCACTAGAATATTGGGGTGATGTGAGAGCACTAGAATATTGGGGTGGTAGTAGGGGAGAAGGAAATCAGGAAGATTCTCATGTAGGAGGGGCACCCACCTTTGAGAAGGGAGTACATTTGGAAGATTTCTACCTGGAACAAGTCTATATTCTATGCTATTATCATAGTGGTTCCTGCACTTTTTCCCGACCCTTGGGCAACAACTTGGTAGCCAACCTTTAGTCCCATCTACTCATCTTGGCCAGAAAGGGTGCTTTCTTAAGAGGTCAGAGTGGAATAGGATGAAAACCTTTGGAAGACGGAAAAGCCCAACCTAATCCAAACCACGGCCAATCAGCTGGGCATCCTCTCAAATGAATTTCCAGAAAGGAGTGGAAACTTGCAGAAGTCTAGACTTAAAAAATATATATATTTTTTTTCCTATAGCAAATGACCAAAAGTACCCCCAAGTGAAAAAAATGACCGAGATTATAATTCTCTGTCTGTATAGATGCATTCCTGTTGGGACAAGAGCCTTCAGAAAGGCACCATGTGTGCTTCTTTGCTATAGGGAATGTTTCATTCTTTGTATTTGTTGTATTCCCAGCCTCTAGGTCATGGTCTTGGCATGTGGTCTCTGATTAATAAGTGTTTGTTGTGTTGTATTGAACTCTAGGAGGAGGAGAAGGCGTTCTGAACCTGGGGAATGGCCTTGTAAAGCAATCAAGGCAGGAAAGGGAGGAGGTGGCGCTTTAGAGGGGCAAGAATTGTTCAGTTTGACATTCGATGTCTTGGCAAAGTGATTGATGTCTGTTAGGACAGGATTATGACCATGAATGCTTAGCCACTCCATTTTCTATCCCATAATTAAATATTTGTCTACTGGGCCACATCTTGCAAATAAGGGTAGTTGGCACATGGGAGGCTGAATTTTCAAGTTACTTTAGAATTGGTGGGATGAGCTATCAGAGGCATACTTAGACTAGATAAGAAATAGCCTCTTTGAAAAGAAAGTTGGCTGCTTTATCTTCCCGTTTGTTGGATCCGACAATGTAGGAGGGGAGTGGGCCTCCCACTCACTGGAGCTGGGGCCTCCTCTGAGCAGCCTTCTGGCTGGGTGGGAGTAGTCTAATCTCCCGTCCACATACCCCTGCTTTGAAAGTGTGCACTGGAGGAGAAGGAATCTACATATATATTTAGGAAATGGTTTTGAAATGGGCTTTTAATCTACTGTCTATCGGTTGGAGAAATTTTTTTTTGATGCCTCAGGCACATTTCTTTGGGGCATTCCTTCCCACAGCCATCTACCATCCTGTACATCTTTAACGACAACAGCCACAACCATAGCAACCAGGACACCTCCAGACCAGGAGCAGCTGAGTACTTTGTACTTTGCCAGGGATTGTACAAAGTGCCTCACAATTGTTGTCTCCTTTGATCCTTAGAGGAGCCTGGGAAGGTGGGCGCTATTATTTTACCATCTTATAGATAAGGAAGCTAAGGCTGACAGGGGTTAAATGACTTACCCAGGGTCCTACAGCTAGGAAGTGTCTGAAGCCAGGTTAGAAGTCAGATCCTTCTGACTCTGGGTCCAATGCCCTATCCACTGTGACACCAGACTGCCAACTAAGCATTTCTCGTGAATAGAGGAAATTTCCACATCAGATGTTCCCTGTATAGATTCAGTTGTACAGGGGGTACAAATAAAACCAATACACAGATAAAGGCTTCTACTCTTCCTCCTCCTCTTTCTCATTTCTCCTTTACTTTTTACAACTGAGTCAAGAATTTTGAGATCTTGGAATCCTACTTACAAAGAAAGTCCCTGGGACCCTTGCCCAAGGGTGGCATTGTTTATAAAGGCAAATTTTAATTTGGTTTTCCTGGTGGGGAAAAAATATCCTGTCTTTTGGGTGGATTTTCCCCATATTGTCAGATTGCTCAGCCCAGGATTACTTTGTGCTGTTAGCAATTAAGACCCTTTTGACTGAAGGAAACCCTTGAAGAAATACATTGCTTTTGTCTTAATGAAAGGGGACAAAAACGGTGCCCAGTTAGCCATGGAGAACTGTGCTGGCTAAGAACGTCTTCCTTAATATGTAAAGAAAGGCTATCTCTGCCGTACAACATCTTCTTCCCCTCCCCCTTTCTTCCAATGACTTTGAAATGTATCTTCCCCCCTTGCCTGCATTTGTCCAAAGAGTTTTTATTTTTATATTCAAATACATAAAAAAATAGGACAACTTCTTGTGGATCTTTCCAGAATTATATAGGTATAACTGTTAACTTTTTAGTTCCTTTAATTCATACTAAGTAAATGAAAAGAAAGATCTGAGAAGCAAAAGGAAAAATTGTTGGGTTAATTAATATATTACATAACTGACTCCAGTTGTACATTTCTCTTTGTGAGCCTATCCTGGTTTCTCGAAAGAGGGACTTGGGAAATATTTGGACCTATTTACTTTCCCAGTTGCTGGAGAAAGGCATAAAATTTCTTTCTGGAAAGATAATCAGGTGTTTATTTTTAAAGATAACATTTACTGATGGTACCATGGATGATTAGAAAGATCTGAAGGGAAATTAACTTAAATGTTAGAGGGATGAGCCTGAGTGAATTGGACTTCACAGAGCTGAAATGAGGCCAGTCAGCCCCTCTTTACCCAGGTCTCTTTTGGTAATGTTATGCAACATTTCTCCCATCCTTCCACCCCCCAACTGATGCCTGTCTGGGACCTTATAAACTTTTAAATCCTTAGAAGTTTAGAATTGGTGTTGATTAGTCAGGGACTAAGGAATCTTCTATTTCCAGTATAAAAGATGGCACAACCTTGTTATCTGTGTCCCTCAGCTCCTTCCTGCCTCTTAGTCATTTGAAGGGTTAATGCTGGATTACTCCTGTTTCTGTGTCTTAACTAATTGAATTCCTCTTAGGCACTTGTCTGTAAAAATTGCTATTTCATCTTCCTATTTAGGGAAAATAGAGGGATGGGGGTGAAAAGGTGCGTTCATAAAGGTATGATGGGTGTATCTGGAAAACCAAGAGTTGAAGGTCAGAGGGTCAAATGAATCATTGCCGAGAAATCATGTAATCAGGAACATTAGAGAAAAGACCATTGGAGAACTGATTTTCAGTTGCAAAGGGAAAGGCTGACATTACTGTTAACATGAAAAAGCATAATATATAGCAGTATGATTGTTACCATTTAAACCTGACCTCAGAGTTAGAAAGATCTGGGTTTGAGTTCTGCCTATGATACATATGGTTAATGTGACCCTGGATAAGTCATTAACCTTTTAGTAACTTAGCAGGAATTCCTAATGTGGATGGAATCAAAGGCCCAACAGAAACAAATGAATGAATGGACTAAAAAAAAAAAGAAGCAGACTTAAGAATTTTGTGTGTCTAGGACCACGTGAGGATGAGAAGGTAGTAACTTGACCTGGGACTATTGGGGAGGGAGGTAATAGTATTCTTCAGGATAACTTAAGATTTTTTTACTGTTTAAGGACTGGACGTTGTTGAGGAGGTTGGTGGTGGAGTGTTCTGTGTGCTGAGAATGAACCTTTAGGGCGTAGAAGCATGGCTAAGAACGGGGTCACTGGGGCCATCCAAATCATGGCAGGTGATGCCAGGGGAAAGCCCCAGGGGAAAACCTCAGCCACTCTTGCCCCATTCTGGGAGCTATGTCAATGCGCATATTTTTTCATTTTGTTTTTGAATCCCCCAACACATAGCATGACACCTTGCACATAGTAGGCATTTTAATAAGTATTTGTTCTCTCGGATAGCTGAATATTTCCGGAAAAGTTTGGAAACTTGAGAATAATCTAATGAATGTCAATGGGGGCATCTTTAGTAGAAATGATTATCCCTCCCCATTTCTGATTTTAGAAAGACCTCATTCCAGCTCCCTCTTCACCGTTTTAGCTTTGATAAAATATTGAGAATCATGACTGACAATGATAAAGCTAGTGTGTACGGTGATTTCTATACATTACTTCCTTGGAGTCTCATAGCAGCCTAGTGAAGTACATACTAGAAGTATCATTATCCCCATTTTATGGATGAGAAAACTGATGGCCACACAGACAAAAAGTGATGGGGGTAAGATTTGAATCTAAGTCTTTCTTGACTCTAAAACTAGCATCTATTACCTGCTGTCTCCCAAAACAAACTAAACCATGTAGTTGGAATGAAATTTCCATTAAAGACCTAACAATGGTGCTCTGGTACTATGACCTTGAGGTGAAGCATTTCCCCTAGATGGTCCTCAGTTACCACTTTTCCCGAAATCGAGGGTTGCTCTACATCAGTGTTGGCGAACTCTAGTAAAGGCTGCATATTGACTTGGACAATCACAAATTAACATGATCTATGTGGCATTGGTATTTTTATCTATTTTACTAACCGTTATATCTTAATCTGGTCCCTCCAGTTAGCTGGGATCCTCTGGAGTAGATAACCTCTAAGGCACCTCTTACAGTTCTAAATCTATAATACCTTGCCCTTTCAATGATTGCAAACGATTCCTTGGGGTGTAAAGATACCTCCATTTATTCAAATATCGGAGTTCTAGAAAGGCAGCTTGGTCATGCAGTGGATAGAGTACTGGGCCCGAAGTCATAAAATCTCACCTTCCTGAATTCAAATCTAGTCTCAGACACTTACTAGCTGTGTGATCCTGGGCAAGTAACTTCACCCTTTTTGCCTCAGTTTCCACATCTGGAAAAGGACAAAGCAAATCACTCAAATAGAGTCTTGAAGAGTTGGACATGACCGATTGAATAACAACAGAGTTCTAGAAACTTCATTCATCAGTACCATAGACTAGAGGCATCAGACCTTAGTGGATAGAACTTTTGGAGTCAGAACTATGGGTCCAAGTCCTAGTTCTGAAGCTTAGTAGCTGCGTAACCCTGGGCAAGTCACTTAACCTTTCTGGGTCTCTGTTTCTTCATCTGTGCAATGGAGATGATAATACTTACATTCTATGTCTCACAGGATTGTTGTGAAGAAAGTACGCTACGAATGTGAAGCTGACATATAAATGTGATCTATTGTTACAACATTCAAGCTAGAAAGGCAGAAAAACAAAACTCTTTAAGGGACTGACTCTAATGCTAGCCCCAAAGTTGTAAATATTGATCTGCAAACCTCAAGCAAGTGAGTTGTCCTTTATCCCTTCTAAGTCTTCAAGCTTTTATTCAGAACTTATTGATTCTTCATTTACATATGTTTCTAACTGCATTGACCTCCTGGTTTCTTAGAGCTTAGTTGATTAAAAACAGTTAATGAGATTGGGGAGGGCTTTGTTGGATAGCATCATTGATTGTGGTGGAGAAAAGGTAGCAAAAAAAAAAAAGGATTTTAAGGCACAGTTCAGCAACAGTGGTGACTTTGAATCATCAAGAACAGCTTTTATTATAGTCTGTGTTTTATTGAGAGATACAGTGTAAGGAGTTTTTAAAAGATTTCTGCCCTTTAGTGACTATTTAAAAAAAATTAGTCAGTGGTTGGGGCAGCTATAAATTTGGAAAATTTACACCTGAGGATCCTTCATTGCTTCCAGCAAAGTTATATGGATTAAGACCTGGTTATTATGATGTGAAATAACCACCTGGATCTGATCTCTCTCTCATTCTCAGTTGAGTTATTCAGTAAGACTTAGGAAGTATTTCTTGAGTCCCTGCTGTGTATAAAGCACTATGCTAGATCGGTTCTGAGAGAGAGAGAGAGAGAGAGAGAGAGAGAGAGAGAGAGAGAGAGAGAGAGAGAGAGAGAGATGAATAAAAAGGTACTGACTCTGATAGAAAAAAAAAAATCAGTTTCGTCCACAATGACCTGAATCTGATTAGAGAAACATACATCAAAAGATCCAGAGCTGATAAATGTCAACTTGGTTGGGTCTTTTGAACTGGCTACAAAATGTGCTAGGGGCTAAATGAAAAGGGATGGTATCCTATGATACCAGGAAAGGACTGGAAGAAAAAGAAAATATTCACAGGGTGTATTCATATTTCCCTGAAGATTCTGTAGGCCCCCTAGTCATACACAATTAGCCCAGGGTCATAATGTGCCTCTTCTGACTGCGGAATGAATGGAGGTGAATAAATTAGACCAGGCAGAGGGGACCATGAAGCTGTTTCTTCATTATTCTCTTAAATGACACGTCTTCCATCACTCCCATATACACAAGTTTAATTTTTATAGTTTATCGTGATCCTGAAATAAAAGTGATTTTTCCTGTTGCCACAATACTGTGTTGATAACAAAACAAAATAAAACCCATGTTGAAAAAATCCATTTCTCTCTTCCACTCAGTTTTCAGAAAAATCCTGGAACCAAAATTTTCAATTAAACTCATTTTAAACTGTCTAATTTAATTTCATTCCTACTCTTGCATTTCTCATTCATTCATTACTATTATTATTTCCTCTTTTCATTATGTACCTCATTTTGGGGGAGAGAGAGAGAAGGTAGAATAAAGTTTAGAAATATTTAGGATTATTGGGCTGGAAGGGATTTTCAGTTCATTTTTGGAAAGCCCTTTTTTTAGAGATCTTTTAGTCCAGCCCCCTTATTATATAGATGAAGAGACTGACGCCCAGGGTGGTTAAATGATTTTGGCACTGCCACACAGGCCATCCCTCAGAATAAATATCATCATGACAATTATTGCCACTTATATAGTCTGTTAAAGTTTATATCTTAGCATTTGACCTTTAGCAGCTGTTGGGGTTTAAAAGGATTCTTGGAATATCCCCTACTGTTTAGCTGGGGCAGAAAGAACAGCAAAGGCCCAAAGACCACCTATTATTCAATGGTCATAAATTTCTTATACCTAAGGGGTTCACTTACTAGTAATGAAGCTTATGTTCCTAACTGGATTTGGTTGTTTGTGTTTGGGAATGTTGCCTGTTGGGATAGAGATGGTAATCTGTCCATGCTTCCTAGATTTCCTTCCATTTATTCTTTGTGTTTATATGTGTGTGTCATATATGTATGTATATATGTGTATCTTGTCCACACCTGGTTTTTTGCATGTCATCTCCCTCCTTAGAAGGTAAGCTCCCCAAGGGCAGGCACTGTTTTTGCCTTTCTTCATATCTTTAGTACTAGACATAGTGCCTGGCATATTGTAGGTGCCTTAAAAATGTTTGTTGAGTGACTCTGGATCCCTTATGCATGGCCACCATTTTCTGTTTTGTCAGGAATCAGTTAAATGTACAAAGATGTTGAGAGACTTTGGTAAACATTGGTTCTGCCAAGGACAGAAGGTTGATTTGGCATCTCTCTTCCCAAGCCTGAGTGGTATATCTGTACAGCTTTCCTAAGCTTTTGGGTGCCATGTTTTAATGGCTATTCAGGAGAATTCCTTGATTTCTCCTCCCCTTCCCCACTCCAAGCAGGAGGAAGCAGAATTCCTCTAACACCAGAGGACCTGGGTTCAAGTCTTACCTTTGGCAATTCCAATGTGACCCTGGGTTCTTCTGGCCATGATTTTTCCTCAACTGAAGCAGTTATTCTAGATGGTTTCCAGGTTCCTTTTCAGTTTTGGATCAATGAATAATGAGTCTTTTACATCAACTGGTAGTCACTGAGGATAGAAGGCACATGACAGGACATAATGTCTCACCCTTAAGAAGAACACTTGAATCCCAAAGGGATGGATCAAAAAGAACACCAGACATTACACAAGGACCATCCCTTATTGGAGCAGTTACAACTGGAGCACGCTGCATCTCTTCCTCAGAGGTCGCTTGAGACTTTGGACAGGATGAGATAGACATGTGGAGGTGGAAAATGGTTAGCCCAGATCATTTAGGTCTGGCCCCTCATTATTTGTGTGAGGAAAAAGATGGGAGAGAAGTGACTTCCCCAAGGAGTCCATGGTGGAAGCAGGGCTTTCAGCTATCTCCTAACATTTCCTTCTACTCTTTTGTCTTTGTTACTTGTTGGAAGTTAAAGGTTGCTTTGGACAAATCCTTGCCTTCATCATATTTCTATAGGATCAGTCAATCAATCAATACTAGATGAGCACATTAATAACAATAAATGTCAACAAATATTTTAAATTAACAATTAAGAATAGACAGGCAATCTAGCTGTGTGACCTTGGGCAAGTCACTTAACCCCAATTGCCCACCAAAAAGCAAAAAAAAAAAAAAGACAGGCAGTGAATAGACATTTATTAAGCACCTACTAGAGGCAGCTAGATGACTCAGTGAATGGAATGCTGGACTTGGAGTCAGAAAGACCTGAGTTCAAATCCAGCAATAGACACTAGCAATGTGACCCTGGTAAGTCACTTAATCTCCCTTTTGCCTTAATGCATTGGAGAAGGAAATGGTAAACTACTCCAGTATCTCTTCCAAGAAAACCCAGTGGACAGTGTTGGTGTGCTATGGTTCACAGGGTCATGAAGAGTCAACTACAACTGAATGAGTGAACAACAAATGTTCCAGGCAGGGTGCTAACTTATGGGGTGTACAAAATTGAAGTATAAACTTTATTGGATGATTTCTTTGGGGGAAGAGCAGCTGGAACATCAGTAAAGACGTCCTGGAGAATGGGAGAAGCAGTGTTACATGGCAACTCGAAGACCTGCCTTGGATCCCAAAACACCCAGCATTTAGTTCTGCCTCTGAGACACAGTATCTCTGTGACCGTGGACAAGTCACTCCCAGACAATACTCTTAGCATTGTCAGGTACCAGATAAGTTACAGATAGACATCAAAGGATGTTGCTTCTATACCTGAAGCTTTCCAACAGTGATGAAGTCACAGGTTAGGACAAGAAAGAAAGCCAAAGTCAGGATGATCTTTTCATATCTGTACTGGGGTCTTCTTGCTAAAGAAGAATTCTCTTTGACAGACTAGAGTCCTGACAAGGAGAGGCTTAAAAAGATGTTCTTTATGCAGCAGAAGGGGGGGAGGGGGGGAGTAGGTAAGGAGCAGAGTATTAGGAAGGACCCTTGATTTTTTTTTTTTTTTTTGCATAATTCAGCATTGAATGTGAGTTTGCCACAGGACCAGCCTTGGAGGAGAACATCAATTCATGAGAAATTTGCCTTATTCTCCATCCTTTTAGAAATTATTTCTTATGGAGCTATTTGGTTTTTCTTTAAGGTGCAAAGTTACCATAAAGTATGGGGAAAATCTTTATTAATAAAAAATCATTTTCATATGCAGTCCACTTTTTTTTGTTTATGGTATGCTTGGAAGTGTTTCCTCCAAGGAGTGGGTGTTTGTTAAGTTCAGAATTTAGGAAAAAAAGGAAAATATTTTTAAATCCCTTCAATTTTTACATATTTGTTTGGGAGTGCTGGGCCTGGAATCAGGAATACTTATCTTTGCAAGTTCAAATCCTACCTTAGGCACTTGCTAGTTGTATGACCATGGGCAAGTCACTTAACCTTGTTTGCCTCAGTTTCTCCATCTGTAAAATGAGCTGGAGAAGGAAATGGTAAACCACTCTGGTATCTTTGCGTACTCCCCGATGGGGTCATGAATTATTGGACATAACTAAAAATATGACTTAACAATGACAACACCCTTTTTAGTTATCATTTGCTTTCAGAGATTTAGGACTGAATGACTTGGTTCAATTTATGGGGATTGGAGACATACGTCTGTAATGTCACATTTCATTTTCTTGTCTTTTTCTTTCCTGTTTGAAGTTAGTCACCCAACCAACCTAATAGGCGCCAAGCAATTATTGGAGACCTGCTCCTATACCTAGCCCTGTCCTGGAAAATTAGGTTAATGGAAATCAGAGAGAATGGTAATTTTCCTTGTGCATGAGATGGATAGAGTTTGCCTAATGCAATCTTCAACTGAATGTGTTTAGAAGGTTCTGGCCTTCTTGGAAGTTCTGCTTTTCAGAAACTATTATTGCTTACATTGAATCACTGTATTGATTCTGTGGTAGAGAATGAGACCTCTTTTCTAATTAAGTATCATTGTTGACAAGTGGGAAAAATGGATTCTGAAAATAATTAATAGCTAAATTGGTAGCCTAATGGCTCCTGCAAATTAAAACTTCAGAAAATTTCAGGCATTATGCTTATATCATGTCAGGGTCAGTCAGTCAATTCACCACCTCAACTCCTGCTAGCCTCTGACATCCTCCTGGCTGTAATTAATACCTGTGGGCCCAGGGCTGCCTATACCCGGCCTTGTTTTAGTACTCCCAGCTGACTGCAAGGGAGCTACCTAGGATCAGACAGAAACCCTCGGACCAGAGCTGCCATTGGCCTCTTCTCATCCTGGATGCTAATATCTCTGACTCTTCCCAGTGGGACCCTGGCCTCTACATGCCTAGACTTACAGAGCAATCCAGAAAGTCAATACCAGTCTGCCGTGGCTGACTTCTCTGCATTTTACCCCTCATCTCCCAGACCTGTAGCATTCACACAGCTCTCTATCTTCCTTTGGAATGCAAAATTTCTCATACCTCGCCTATCTATGGTCCTGACAGTTCTGATCTCTCCTGGTCAGCCCTGAATTGTTGCCACCTGCGTCCATTATATTATTCTGGCCTTGGGTCAATGATGAGGCAACCTTTTTGTATTAGAGTAGTCATTTACACTCTTATCTTCAGTGACATATTTTAATATGCTTGTGATCTAATGTAAGCACTCATTTTATTTTTATCTTGCTTGCCAGATTAATTGTTTTGTGACTTGTTTATGAATATAAATTGATTGTCATAGTAGCCGCTGAAGTCGTGGATAATTTATAACGTGTCATCAGAAATGTTCGATAGGATCATGATTCAGAGTTAGAAAGGCTTTTAAAGGCCATCTTGTCCATACCCTTTCCCATTTTATGGATGAGAAAACTAAGGCCCAGAGGGAAGATGTGTCTTCCCAAGGGCCATGCACATAATTGGACTTTTGTTCCTTTTCTGTGTATCTTTGCTGAGCAAAATCATCTCATTTTCTTTCCCATTTCTCTTTGGTAGTTCATTGACTTTGGAGTCAGGGGATCAGAGTTGAGATTCTGCCTCTTTCACTACTTGTGTGAAATTGGACAAGTCACTTACTTCCTTTGAGTTGGGTATAAAAAGGAGGCTGGATGAGCTGGTATCCGAGGTCCTTTCAGCTGCAGATCTATAAACCAAGGATATGTCTTGGATGCCCAAGAAAGCTGCTGAAGTGAAGTGGGTCAGAAGAAGGGTGATAGTGAAAGAAATGCCTTAGTAATAACAATGAATAATAATGAGTAGAATGGAGAAGTAGTGTGGTATAAGTTTTAGATGTCTTCATCCTGATGCCTTCTCAGATTCCTTGGCTTGCTAGAGTATTCTCTGTCCTCAGATTATCAGATTTATATTTATCTATCTATGTGTTGTAACTCTCAGTAGAATATAATCTCTGTGATGGCAGGAACTGTGTCTTTTTTTGTTTGTGTATACCCAACTGGCATAATACCTCAACCATAGTTTACTGAATACTTTTTGAGTAGGATTGAATTGGATTGGTTGGTGGAAAAACCTCTTAATGAAGGTGATAAGCAGAAACATGAACACCAAGTTTTGTTGAGCCATAGGGGTGGTGGTGGGGTGTGGAGTAAATGCCATGGGCATAAAAATAATTAGGAATTATCTATCCCACTATTTCTCTGGGAACATAAGGACCAAATGATGATAGTAATGATACTAGGCAATATTTAAATAACATTGTAGGAACTGCCATATATTTTGTTTGCATTATCTCATTTAATCTTCAGATTTTACCTTGGCAAGGTAAGTCCTTCGCCTGATTTTCTCTCTATATTTTATTTTATATTGCAATGGGGAAACTGAGGCTCATGAGCTAAGTGAATTGTTCATAGTCATGCATCCAATAAGTGTCAAGGGGCAACTGAACACAGAATTGTTGCCTCTGACTCTATCCTCTCTGCTAAGTCGGTAGTAATGTGCTGAGCCCCACTCCCCTCCCCCCACCCTGCACAGTGCTTCTTTTGAGGACCCTTACACACTTAGACTCCTTGAGGGAAGGAATTCTTTTTTACTTTTTTAAAAATCTTTACCGCTTAGCACAATGCCTGGAATGTAGTAGGTGCTTAATAAATGCTTGCTGACTAAATGTTCTGAGATCTTAATATTTCCTGTGCTGTGCCATATGATCAGCAGGACCTGAAATTTAAAAGAAATGGTTCTGAAGGAAGAAAAGACTTGGGATCTCCAGTGCCAGGGCACTCAATCTCTTCCTATTCATTCTGAGCTTGCTACATTGTCCACCCACTGTACTTGTCTGGTGTGTCAAGGTCTTCATTTCTTGGACAGCCATCTAATGCTGCACAGAAGAGTACATTCCAAGAGCTTCCCTCCTGGTATGTAGAGAATTCCTCTGCCCTTAGCTAACACAATCCTTGTTTGGGAGTCATATCCACCGGTCTCCTGAGATCACAGTAACTGGGCCGTTGCTTTTCTGCTGATTTAGCCAAGGATGAGCACAGAGATGCTTTCCCCGCCACTCAAATCCTGAGGATTCTCCCGTTGCTCTGGAAGAATTGTGTTATAGAGATGGTGTGGGCAGAGTTTCTCATAATTGACTCTGGCAGTTCATAGAAACAAATCTCCATTTCCCAAATTGATTGCAGTTAGCAGAACCCACTCTACCAAGCTCAGTATAATGAAGACCATTTAGAGGATTCTGCTTTGGTGTGTTGTTAATGGGCTTCTGGATTTTTTTCTTTCCAGACAGCAATGAGATTGCCTCCCTTTGTGACTTGATCTCATTTACTAGGGAGGAATTTATTTGTGCACTGTTGAAGATCTGATTTGATGAAGAGGGTCAGGGAATAACGTGGGTTTTATTGTGGCACCAAAACAGCTAGATGAAAAATTTAATCTCTTCCTTCCCTCTTTCTTCCTCCCTCCCTTCCTCTCCTTCCTTATTTTCATCAGCCTTAGATTATAGCAGGATAGGATACCAACACAGATGAGCAGAATAAAAATAACATTAAGCACTGGGTCCATTACAGAGGTGGAGAACAAAGTCATATGTGTAGTCATAGCAGCATAGACTTTGAACAGCAATAGATTTCAGAAACCACCTAGTCCAGCTGCCTCACTTTACTTATAGAGGACCTGAAGCCAGGAGAAGTTAATTGATTTGCCCAAGATCAGACAGGTAGTCAAAGAAGATGAATTCAGGTCTTCTGACTCCAAATGCAGCAAGTTTTCCATTGGTTAGAGATTTGGTCTACGTGGCCTCCACCATGAAACAATTTCTGGATAGAGAAGAGAAAGTGAACAACTTGGCTTAGAAAACATCACTTTTGCCTTTCTCTATCAATCACACTTGTCTATGGCTATGGTAGTGGTTCTCAACCTTCCTAAGACTGTGACCCTTTAATACAGTTCCTTACATTGTAGTGACCCCCAACCATAAAATTATTTTTGTTGCTACTTCATAACTATAATTTTGCTGTTATGTAATTATGTATTATGTAATTATTACTGTTATGAATCATAATGTAGATATCTGATATGCAGAATGTATTTTCATTGTTACAAATGGAACATAATCCACAGGTTGAGAACCGCCGATCTAGGGGCTGGTGTTGATGGTTCCATAACCAATAGAATGTGGCTTTCCCAGATTTGTTTTAGGCAAAAAGTAGAATGAGGTTGAATCTGAAGGAATATTGAGCAAGACCCTTAAACTCATGTGCCTGGAAGGCCCCCCCTTCCCCTTTTCTTCCCCTTTCCCTATGACTTTTCTCTGATGAGCTCCTGAAGAATAATTTTATGCTCATGAGATGCTCTCGTTATTTCCAATAGCAATCTCCCCCCTTTCCCTCTCTCCTCAGTCTTTTGTAAAACTTGCTTGTGGAGTAGTAAAGATTTGTTTTTGTTGGGATGTTGATTTCTTGGCATTTCCGCTAGTAAACCTTTTTAAAGGTCAATAAGTTAGGATGGATTGTGGTGGCAGCGCACCTCAGTGCCCCTGAGAGGCTGCTTCCTGAGATATATGTGAATGCTCAGATCATATATATGCTTAATGCGTGTCCATGCAACCATTTCCAACATTTTATGAATAGCCAGCAGTTTACTTTTTATCTATCTCTTTTTAAAATATAAGCAGTCTTTATGCCTTAGCTTGCCAATCCATGCCTGAGTGTGAGCTCAAAACCCACTTGCGTAGGTCATTGTATGAATCAAGTAAAGTTCAAAGGTTTCATCCTCATGTGTGCCCTTCTACAAAGTGCACTTCCAGGCTTGAACTTCCATTTTGTCAATGTGTTTTCTAAAATAAACTTGTATTGATGTCTTTTGTTTGTTATGGTGCCATAATTTCTTCTTATTCCTCCTTCTTTCCCTCTCCCTCCCAGAGATCCACCCCTCAAAAAACCCTCCAGTATTATTTTAAAGACAGAAAGGAGGTAAATTATTGGTTCTCAACCTGTGGATTATGTTCAATTTGTAACAATGAAAATACATCCTGCATATCAGTTATTTACATTATGATTCATAACAGTAGCAAAATGAGAGTTATGAAGTAACAACAAAAATAATTTTATGGTTGGGGGTCACCACAACATGAGGAACTGTATTAAAGGGTTGCGGCATTAGGAGGGTTGAGAACCACTGAGGTAAATTAACATAACTGATCAATACATTAAAAATATGAAATGTGTGCATTGTTCAATGCTTGTGGACCTCGTACCTCCACAAAGGGGTATGGTGGAAGATGCTTCTCATATCTCTTCTTTCAAGACTTGTTTATTCTTTGTCATTTGCAACACTCGCTTTTGAATTTTCTTCCCATATGTCTTGTTCCATTCCATTTCTATAGCCATTGTGTCCATTGTTTTATTGACCACGCTTTGGGCACTGAGAAGACTGCAGGAGAACATGTGAGTGGCCATGTAAAACTGAATCCTATACTGGGAACAGCAGCGTCACATAATGTCAGTGGGTCAGCTAAACCATCCTCGATTGCAAAGTACAGCATGATCCTGTGAACTATTTTAGGAAATGAGTGTGTTTTCCATCAAAATAGACTGTAGCAGCGGTTCTCAACCTGTGGGTCACGATCTTCTTTGGGGGTCGAATGACCCTTTCACAGGTCACAGAAACATATTTCTGATGGTCTTAGGAACCGAGACACCGCTCCTCTATCCGTCTCCAGGTGGGTCCGCCTAACCATGCAGATATGCTCACATACGAGTATTAAAGGGTCGTGGCATTAGGAAGGTTGAGAACCACTGGCCTAGAGTTTAACAGATGCTTCTAGAGTTAGGACTTTGCAAATATTCTTAGAAAAGGAAACATAAGAAAAACCCTCTATTCTATAACATTGCTTACTGACTAGACTTTCTTTACCTGTAGCTCCTTGGTGGAAACTTTTACCTTTGACTCTGTTAGTAAAATGGGCAAGTTAGAAGATAGCAGGGCCTCTTGAATTAATTACCTGTCTTGCATCATTATTTTGCTTGAATTTCATTTAGCCATTTCTTTTTTATCAGACTTTTAAGGTTAGTTCTGCGAGTCTCTTGTTTGTTTGTTGTCTTTGTTGGGCTAAAAAAGCTCTGATAGACCATTTTCTCCTCATCATCACCATTCTTTTTTTTTTGGGTGAGACTTGTCATTTCATTGGTATCAGGAGCTCCCAATCAGGAAAGACCCTTCACCAATACAGTCTGTTGTATTATACTGTATTATACTTCTAGTCTTATAGACCGAGAGGCTGACTTCCCCAGGGTCACCAAGGCATTTTGTGTCAGAGCTGGATTTTGAACCTAGGTCTTCTTGGGGCTGGCTCTCTATACACAACCAGCCCCATCTTGCCTCTCTCATCACTATAAAATAATGTTTATTAAATCCATATGCAGCTAATATATTGCTGGCTCTATGTAAATCAGATTCAATACAGTTGGGAAGAGTTCATATCCTTGACACATTTACAGTGGCCCAGATCATTTATCGACTAGATACTTAGTTGGAAAGCCTTAAATTCTTCCTGGGCATCAATTCTGGAAAGCTGTGAGGGAGAGTGTTCACATTCAAGGACACTGCAGGGTTAAGTAAAAGGCCTGCCAAATTAAAAACTCTTATGTTTTCGATGCCAAAGGTATAAGGTCTTGAACCAAGATTTTGTTGCTGTTTGGTGTTGGTCGAATGCCACCTCCTAGCACTGCACTGTACATCACTGCTGCATAATTAGCGCAGGAATGAAATTAGCAAAATGTAAATGTGAAGACGCCACTAATGCTTTTTTCTGCAAATCCCATCCAGACTGAATGTAATAAATCATTCTGAACTATCGCGGTGGTGAGAGTGTTTGCAATTAGCTAAATGCAGTGCTGTGCACAGTATATCTAAATTAAATTCAGGCCTGAAAGAAATCAGCATCTGATATGCAAAATTCAAATAATTTTAGTTCTATTTTTGGTGCTTAAAATGTGTAATTTTGGACGGCTAAATATGGAGTGTGCTTTAAAATAAATTGGTTTTATTTGACTCTGAGAAGATTTAAGTTTTTGAATGAAGTTTGGGGTATATTTAGGTATCAGAAGGTTTAGAGAGGGAAGGTGTGGGGTGGCCAGCAGCTGAGCTTGCTAATTCAGCCTTTTTGCAGGTGTCATTTCCCTCATCTCATAACTGGGAATCCTTGCAAGGTGCAGAGCAGTCACTCAGTGAACAAACATTAAGGAGTGCCTACTGTGTTCCAAGCACAGTGTATTTGGGAATACAGTTAAAGGCAAAAGACAGACCCAGCCCTGGAGGAGCTCACAATGTAATATAAGCAAACAGACTTATGCAAACAAGGTACGGATGGGATAAAGTAGAAAAAAAAAATCAGAGGCACTAAAATTAAGGGGGATTGGGAAAGGCTTACTATGGAAGGTGGGATTTTAGGTGGAACTTGAAGGAAGCTGGGGGTGGAGATGAAGAAGGAGAACTTTCCCGGAATCATAGCGACAGCCAATGGAAAAGCCAGAGTCCAGAGATGGAATGTCTTCTGCAAGGAACAGCATGGAGGGTAATGTCACTCGATCAAAGAGTCATGGGAGGACCAGGATGGTGGAGGTGGGATACAAGTTATGAAGGGCTTTGAATGCTAAACAGAAGATATTATATTAGATCCTGAAGGTGATAGGGAGCCACTGGAGTTTACTGAGGAGGGGAGTGACATGCACTTTAGGAAGATCCCTGTCCACTGAGTGGAGGAGGAACTGAAGTAGGGAGGGCAACCAGCAGGTCATGTAGGTGGGAGGTCTGTTCCCAAGGGAGTGTCGGTGTCAGAGGTGTTACAGAGATAAAGCAAGCAGACCTTGGTAACGTTGAACATGGGCAGTGAGAGAGTAGAGTCGAGGATGATGCCTAGTTTGTGTTGTGGGTATCTGGAAGAATGGTGATACTCTCAACTGTAATAAGGAAGTAGGAAATGGTGGGAAGGGGTTTGGGGTGGAAGATATTGAGTTGAGTTTTGAATGTGGGGCATTTAAGATACTACAAGACAAGATGTCCAGTAGGCAGTTGGAGATCAGTAGAGTGGTTAAGGCTCGCTATGTAGACTTGAGGATCAGTGAATCTATGGGAGCTGATAAGATGACGATAAGTGAAATAGTATAGAGGGGGAAAAGAAAAAGGCCCAGGACAGCGTGGTTAGCGGGTATGGCCCAATGAAGGTCTAGCAGTGGAGAATGGGAATGAGCTGCCATGGTAGGTTGGTTAGGCCTCTGTCATGAAAACCTGGAGAGGTGGACAGTACCAAGGAAAAGAGTGTAATCACGGGAGTCAGCTTCTTCAGAGAGATTAAAAAAAATGATGATGGAGAATAGGCCATTAGATTAGGCAGTGAAGAGATTATTAGTAACTTGGGAGAGCAGTTTTTGTTCAGTGATGAAGGCGAGAGCTGTTTCCATAGTGCCAACCTGCCTGGAGATTTATGAGCACATCCTGATCTACTGTCTGGGGATGTGGGGCCTATCCAAGCTGCCCTTGAGCTTCACTGAAAATAAAGTTCTTTTATTTCTTAGGTGCCTTTGCTCTGCCTGTCCTTACCTTCACCATGGCCTTCAGGACTCAGCTCAAATGTCACCTTCTCTCTAGCACCTTCCCCGGTCCCCCCATCTGCTAGCGCCTTCTTTCCCAAATCATATTTTTGTCTTTTTGGTGTATGCTTAAATGCAAACTTGTCTTTTATGGCTAGACTCTTAAGTTCTGGGGGTTGGGGAGGGGTTCATTTTTGTCTTCAGATCCCTAGTGCCTGGCATGAACAGGAAATGAATAAGTAGTTGCTGATTGTTTCTGAGTTCTAGTAGCAACCATGTTCCCTTATGTTGGTCTCTACATGTATAGGAAGACATGCCCTCCTAAGTAACTTCATTTCTGCCTTAAAAAAAAAAAATCTAATAAAATCACAGCCAAGATGAAACAGAGCTCCCATTGCTTCTAAAAGAGGTATAAATACTATCTTTCCCCCATAAAAGGATAATGTCACATCCTGGGGGACATAGGGATTTTTTGGAGGTGCCTCGTGGGTATTAGGAATGTTGAGATACCGCCCTTACTAGGTGATAGACTCTGTAACACAAAGAGGAAATATGTAAGCTTGAGAAGCCACAAGACAGCAAGTGATGCTTGCTCAGGCTGGAATCCCACGGCCTGATGACAAATACTAGTGTGCCTCACTTTAAAAAAACCCATTATGGCATGACAGTCATGGTATCATTGATCTCGAACTGTATTGGGCCTCAGAAGCCCTTCATTTTACAGAGGAGGAAACTGAGGCCTAGGTGGCTAAGGGACTTCTCCAAGGTCTTATAGTTTATAGGCAGCATCAAAGGCAATGTTTAAGACCAGGTCCTTTGATTCCAGACCCAATATTCATTTTATTATATTACACTTCCTTTCTTCATGGTGAGTTTATAAAAAGAAAGTTGGGTCAGGAGAGAGGGGAGATTGAGAACAGCTGATTTAGATGGATGTAGTTATTTTTTTTTTTAAAAGCAATTTCATCTTTGAAAGCCAGTGTGGATGCCTTCCTTCCTTCTTTCCTTCCTTCCTTCCTTCCTTCCTTCCTTCCTTCCTTCCTTCCTTCCTTCCTTCCTTCCTTCCTTCCTTCCTTCCTTCCTTCCTTCCTTCCTCTCTCTTCCCCCTCAGTGCTCTCTATTCCTCCTTCCCTCCCTGCCTCTCTCATGAGAACATGTAGAAAGCTGCTGTGACTTTTTGAAGTATGATGGACAAATCACTTCACATGTCTAGGGCTCTACTTCCTTATCTATAAAGTGAAGGAGTCGGACTAGATGGCTTTGAAGGTCCATACCAGCTCGAAATCTGTGATCATTAAGGCTGTATGGAACTACGGGAGCTTATGACTGAGAAATGACATTGTCAGACTGTGCTTTGATTTAGAAATATCATTTTAGCAGCTGCATAGATCCTAGATTGCAGTGGACAAGGACTGGAGGTTGGGAGACTATGGAGGAGCCTGACCCAGTGTTTCTGACCATTATATTGGTACTCTTGGGAAGTCAAGTTTGTCTTGAGAGGGACTTGACATTCATTTTACATTTGGAAGTTCTGTGTTCTAAAGGAACAAATGGATGGAATTGGAGCTTGAGTTTCCATGCTTCCAGGAGGCAGAGCTATGCCGTCATTGCCATATGGTGTTTGGAGGGTTTTCCCATTTGGTCAGCTCAGGAAGAGAAGTGGCTCACATCTCCATCTGTCTTCATCATGTCTCACACATCTCAACCTCACCTGTCACCAAGTGAGACTCAGCCTTTACTTGACCCACAGAATGTCAAGATGGGAAATACCTCTGAGTTCATTCAATTCTCCCCTTGGGAATCCAGGAGCGGATTCATTTTGCCTTGGGTTTAGTGATTTCTAATGTCTTGTCCAGATCAATTTATGGCTGATATTTTTAATGAACACTGTAGTGGGTGGAACTGATTGTTTCCTTGAACATTTATCCTTAAGAGTCTTTTTCAAGTTTCATTTTTTCAGCCCTGAGTACAGTGACCCACACAGTAGTGCAAAGACACCCAGAAGGAGAGAATTGAGTCTTCTGGCCAGATAGGTTTTATTTATTCATGGAGGAACAACTAAGGCTGGGGTGGGGAGGGTGTAATGTTAATGGATATAAGATCTACCACATCCATTAATAGGTCTCATGTGGAGCCCATTAAGGGAAGCTTGCTTAGGAGAGGCTTGTTTGTAGGAAGGCTTTCACACCTTTTGTTATTTTCTAATTAGGTGGATATATATACTCTGAGATTAACATTTTGCTTTGGATTCACTCATTGGAAGAGTGTTCTTGTGATTTGACCAGATGGGACTCTGAGTAGCTCTTAAGGAGCCCTCTGGCTTTGAAAAACCCAGATGTTGGTGCTTTTCTCTCCGGTAACTATGTATGTATTGCCTTGGTCAGACAGTTGGATCTGTCTATTGATCTGTGCTGATTTCTCAGACAGTTAGAAGCCCTGTCTGTTGGTCTTTATTTTTCTGCTTGTATTTTCTCTATTTTCTTCATTTGGATTTTCTCTGAAGTTCAGGGTGCTGATTTTTCCCCTGAACTAATTAATATAATTAAAAAAGATTGTTGACCCCTTGAACAGCTGTGTTTCCTAGTAAAGCAGATCTAAGAACCTGTTCTAGTAGCATTCCTGGGTATGTGGGTGTGTTTTGAGGGTAGTGGGCTTTGATCCAGGGCAGGAAATTGAAGGGATCTAGATTGATAGCATTTGTACTTCCATAAAGAAAGTATTTTCTCGAGGAGAGAGTGCCAGACTGACAACTTTGCACAGCTCTGCCCCAATCATGTCGAATTCATGTGCAAGTCAAGACATGATGTCATTGATCCTCTTCCAGAATGAAGGATGAACAAGAAGGAAAGTGTTAACAGTAGGGGTGCTTTGCTGGGATGCAGCCTAGTGATGAGGTGGTGAGAATGCCAGGCAGAGAGAGAAGGCTGGTATAAGCTTAGAGAAAGGGAGGGAGCCCCAGGCCTGGGCACTCAGCTTCATCTACATCAGGAGCCCACATTTCCAGGTGGCAGGAGTAAAATGAAAGAATGAATGAATATGCATTTAGTAAAGTCTTCAATGCTAAATTCTGAAATTACAAACTAAAAAGCAAAACAGTCTTGTTTTCATGTATCTTGTATTCTAATTGGGCAAAATAATACGTATAGAGGGTTGAATCAGCCAATCAATTGAAAAGATCTAGTGGTCCTCAGGGTGCAGCATCAAAATAGGTGGTAATGCCCACATGCCCAATACAGCACAGGTTAAGTCAACAAGGACTTAGTAAGTGTTTATTCTGCCGCTTCTTGATGAGACTGCCCTCTCTGGTGGGTTTAGGGCCAGAGGGCTCCTGGAAAGGATAGAGAAGTGTAGTCCTTTGCTTAAATTGAGTCATGACAGCAGGAGCTAGTGCTTGGCAAGGAAGGGCCAGTTCAGTATCTCAAGTGACTAGATTTCAGAAACCCAGTTGAAAGACCAAAGGATCAGGAGATGGGACATAGGAATTCTAGTGTCTGTTGAGACATTAACTCTGCATCCTGGAAAATGAGGTGGTTGAATAAAGTAATCTCTGAGATTCATTGTCCCCCTACCCTCCAGAAATCTGCTTTCTTGGTTGTCAGATATGAAGAAACAATGGTCCTGAGAGCCTAGTTAGTCAGAATAATTAGGAAAATAGAAAAGGATGAATGCTTCTCCCTAGGAGGAGTTTCCTGGGGGAAGGAGGAGGGAGAGAGACAGAGGGGGAGAGACAGAGAGAGAGAACTTTTATGAGCATTTTTAATATGCTTAACTTACTATATATTATATACAGGTACTGTGCTAAGTACAGGGCATATGCCAAGCTAGATATTTATGTTGAAGGAATTTATATTATGATGGGGGAAGATGACACATAAAAGGGGATTAGAAAAGTGTGGAGAGTGGTACCTTGGAGTTGGCATGTTATAGAATGTCATTGGAAGTATTCTAGAGGCCTGGGCCCTGAAAAGGCAAGGTAGAAGCTGACCTGTACAAGCTGAGGCTCCCAGAGGCATAACCCAAGTTGCTGGTATAGGAGAGTTTGAAGTGATTCTAAGGCTAGAGGCTATATAATGTGGAGGCAATCTTTCCTCCTTTATAATCCCTTCCCTTCCCTTCCCTTCCCTTCCCTTCCCTTCCC
>CM053590.1:24550488-24579401 GCA_028646515.1 Pseudochirops corinnae | reverse complement strand
TCCCTTCCCGTCCCTTCCCTTCCCTTCCCTTCCCTTCCCTTCCCTTCCCTTCCCTTCCCTTCCCTTCCCTTCCCTTCCCTAATTTTACTTTTTTTTTCAAAATATTTTTGACATTGGTTTTAAAATTTTGCGTTCCAAATTCTTTCCCTCCCCCTCCTTGAGAAGGCAAGTTGATGTCATTTAGGCATGTGTCTAATAATCTTTCAGTTTTCTCTGGCATTTTAGTTGCTGAAGAGCACACAGAGTGACTTTGGCATCTTTCCCCCTTCTCTCCCCTCCTCCCCTTTCCCCTGCTTCCCAATGTAGTTTTCCCCTCCGGCTGTTCCTTTCTGAGAAGGAAGTGTGGTGTGAAAACCTCAACAGGGTTCACACATGCTCTTCTTTTTCTGATTGTGGGTATTGGGGGGTATTGGGATCTGTCCTTAACGTTCTGGCCACCATCCCTCTGGATGATAATGTCAGCTCAGGTGTTTGCTGCTAGTTCTACCTTTTATTATTCCTCTCCAATAAAATAATCTACATTTTAGGTACCTTCTCTTTTGAGGAACTTACTTTCCTTTTCTCAGCCTAAATCTCCTTTCTGCCCCTCTTCCCCTCTCTGGATGGATGGATTATGGAGATGGCACGTGACACACTGTGGTGTTGGTAGCACTTCTTGCTTGAGCCTCAGCTGTGAATAGAATTAATGTCATTGTGAGAGAAGTATACATTTCCTGGTGATTGAAATTTTTTCTCTTAAAAATCTAGCTTAATTTATTTTAAAAAAATTGCAAGAAAACAAAAACCTTCCATAAAAATAGCCTAAGCAAGGCCACATGAAGGAAGGGAGACAGAAGGGCTGTTGACTTCAGATCTTGGCTGTCCATGAGTCAAGAGTTGTATTAGTATTACCAATTCCTCAGGCTGGGGTGAGGCCCAAGGGCCAGGCAGGGTGTAACCACCTGGGCCTGGGTCCAGGGTTGGTTCCTGGCAATGCCATTTTGGAGAATCACTTAGAGGTAGAATGTGTGCCTCATACCACAAGGCAGTGACTTTTCCTGTTGATTGGGATAAAATTTCCATATGGGAGTTGGTGACATCATCTGGAAATCTTTCTTCTGAATCAGTGTCGTCAAATTCTGTTTTCTTTTTTACTAATAAAATCCAAAGAAGTGATCCATCTACTTAGGAATGAGGATTGCTGTTAAAAACTTTTTTTCCCTTTTAATCCCTTTTAATAACCCCACTGCCAAACTGAGGCAGTAGTGCCATGCAGTTCTTCCATGAAATGTTTTTTGGGGATGCTTTTCCATCAATTAAATCAGTAAGTTAAGTTTGACCCTCAGTATCATTATGAACATTGCACAGAAACTCTGAGGAGGAAAAGTCTTTAGAAACCATTTGATCTAATTCATAAACTCAGCAAGAAGTTAATCGAAACATTTCAAAATTGGGAATCCAGCCTCTGCAATCAAGGGGAGCCCACTGTTTTCTGAAGCCATGCACCCAATTGACTTTGGCATCCCTGCAATTGGGAAGAAGTTGTTCCTTGTTAGACTCACCTCTCTACAACATCTCCCTATTGCCTCTACCCTGGGAGAGCAAGCAGACTGAAATGTAATGTCTTTCCCTTGCCAGTCCTTCAAATACTTGAACATAACTGTTCTGTTGCCCCTCAACCTTCTCTTCTCCAGCCTACACATTCCTAATTCCTTCACTTGGTCTTGGCTGTGGCACTTTAATGATAACTTTAGTCTTCAAAGTATAGAGGAAGAAAAGAGAAGACCAATTCTACTGAACCTGGTTGTTAGCAGAAACTGAAGTTGACATTCAGACTGCGAGGGAAGCACTGATTCCATCACAGCATTTCTGACTGGAAATTCCATCACTCGTGATGGAGACAAGACTCAAATCCTGCCTTCTCCACTGGCTACTTGTGTGACCTCTTGGGCAAGACTTTTCTCCTCCCTAAACTTCTGTTTCCCCATCTGGAGAATGAGGAAGTTGGTCTCATTTATGGCTTTAGAGTCTATGAATGAGAAGGGAAGTGAAGCATCATCCGACCTGCTCCTTTGAGTTTTTTTGAACAGCTTCCCCAGAGCTCATAAATTCTACATGACGACGGTATTCTTAAACAGGTCCATGAGAGACGGAGAAAAGCCAGAGCAGATAGCTTTCATCTGCTCACATCAGGGGTGGAAACTCTATCACTTTTATTACCCTTTTCTAATTCTTCCCATAATTCTTAACTAGGGATTGACCACAGCTCTCTGGTGGCTATCATTGGGTGAGAGACGGGGAGAGTTGACTTTGACCAAAGAGTGTGGCCACCCCAGAAGTCTATTAGTAGGACACACAGACTAGTCTGACTCATGAGGCTGCCAAGTTTTATGCAAAAATAAATATAAAGATGATGAATTTAGCCATAGATTAACAGGATGGAGATATGAAAACTGATATTACATTTATTAAATAAACTTTCAGTGCTTAGCACAGTGCCTGATACACAGTAGGTTATTCACAAATTCCAGTTGACAAGACTGCTTTTCATATCCATAAGCAAGTTAGTTTCCTTGCATCCTTTCTATATTATTTCATCTCAGTCATAAAGTTTGGTCTTTTGATAGATATCTGACATTATCCCCAGTGCTAAGTGTGCTCAGTGGCACTGTTTTAAATTGATTACACCCCCAGTAATTTAACCTGAACAGAGCTAGTTCTAACATAAACTAGTTGGGCTAGCTTATGGTAATGTAGTTTATGGAGTTGGATTAGTTTCTGGTAAATTCTTCCTCTTTAACAGTTGTCTTAATTTTACCTGAAGCCATTTTTCTTTTATAAGACAGATGACTGTTTATAGGCTCATAGAACCATAGAGTTATAGTTGGAAGGGACATTGGAAGACATCTTGTTTGATCCCTTTATTTTGTAGATGAGGGACGTTAAGGCTTAAAGCAGGTAGGCAGCTAGATGTATGGGGTGTTGTACTCAGAATCTTAGTTTAATGTGTATGTATGAGTCACCATCCTACCTCATATACTAATTAGCCTTGTAGCCCTTGGAAGTCCCTTAGCCTCAGTTTACTTATTTGTGAAATGAGCATAATAATAGCACCTACCTCACAGGATTGCCGTGAGCGCCAAATAAGATAACTTATGGAAAGATGTGAAAACCTTAAAGTGCTACAAATGCTAGTTACTATCATATTATTTTTATGAAGTCACTTGCCCATGGCTATCCAGGTAAACAAGTGGCACAGCTGAAATTTGAACCCAGATTTTCTGCCTCCTGATCCAACTCTCTTTCTCCCCGTACTGGGATGTCTTTCATTCATAGCATTGTTGCAGTGCCCCCTGAATCTCATAGAATGACTTCACATTGTGCTTGGCTATATCTTTTTAAAGACGGGTTTTTTTTCCTTTTTAGTACAATAGATTACCCATGATGATTGAAATAAAGATTCAGTGAAACTGGCAAAAATTGAGTTTTTTAAACTAGAATATTTGTGAGATACTTAGTAGACCTTGAATGAAAGTTCATCCATGGGAGGTAAATTAAAAATTGCAGAAAGCACATACGTATGCTTGTGTATAGAGTGAATCCAAATTTGAACATTTTGGAGGAAGGAAGTCATTTAATCTGCAGGTTCAAACTGATGAGTGATGGATTGGATTACATTATGCCCAATGAGCCAGATAAATGCTCTTACTTCACGGAATTTTAAAGAGTGCCACCAAGACCAGACCTTCCTGAGTTTGGTGCTATGTTTGCAGTCCATTACTGGGGTAGGAGAGGAAGCAGAAGGGTTGGTTAGTAGCCCAACATTCACCCCATTGCAAAATTCCAGGGACCAAAGACGCCCAAATGTGACTCTGGCACTCCACTTCTAACCTTGATTGGTAGGTCAATTAGTCAACCAACAAAGCATTTATTAAGTGTTTATAATATACTGTGAAACATTTAGGCAAAGACAATCCTGCTCTCAAGGGCACATCCTCATGGGGGAGATGGCATGCAAAAAAAACCAGATATGTAGAAGATCTATGCAGCATCAGTGGAAAGATGGGGATTTGAAGAAGAACTAGTTAAGACCTTCTGCAGAGAGAAGGTGAAGTTTAACTGAATCTTGAAGAAAACCAGGAAATGGAAGTACAGAGGGGGATATTTCATTTATGGGGAAAGACAGTGAAAAGGCACAGGTTTCTGTTGGTTCTCTTGGGGAATGACTACTCTGGCTACATTTTTCAGAAGAAAACTGGATATTATTGCTGAAAAATACTCTTGAACCGAAGCTGGTGGTTGCTCTGAGTTAGAATATATCTGTGTCATATCAATTTTTTAAAAATTTGGCTTTTCCCCACAAGAGATGTGAATTGGGGCCCTCGCTGTCTTTAAGACATAACCTCCTCCTTTCCATCATTGAGAGCTAAATATGTTGTTCCTGGACCTTGGTCGTTTGATCTGGAACTCCTCAGGAGGCCAGTATTGTCCGGATCCGTCCTTTTTTTTTTTCCTTTCAATATTTTTGTTTAACTTAAAGGCTAAAGTTAGACATCCTGGGGAGCTATTTTTCCCTCCGTTCTTTGGCTTGCTAATGCCTGGTTTTTATCTATTTTCTGTCACCGCCACGGGATCCTTTGCCTTGTCATGAATTATTATTCAATTGGAAATACTAGATATTGGACATTAACTCCGAATATCTTGACCCATAGCTGCCCTTTACATCCCATGTTAGTTAAAGGCTAAAATAGAAAACAGCGATGCCTCAGAAGCTCTCGTTGGAGGGATTTGGCTGTTTTCATAATTACCAAGGAAGGATGTCTAGACTTTAAAGCAACAACAACCATAACAAACACACCCCCCCCCCCCCATTCCCAAGAAGACTAAATGTAGTCACATCTATTTGACCTTGACTTGTCCCAGAATAGACCATTAAGAAAAAGGGCAGAATGTGAGTGTAAAGGCAGTATGTTTCTTGAAAAAATCATGAGTAATTTAATTCCCTGTAGGTCTCCTCCTCTTCCCCTCTTCCTTTTCTTCCTCCTCCTCCTCTTCCTCCTGTTCCTTCTCCTCCACCTTCCTCCCCCTCCCCTTCATTCCCCTCCTCCACACCCCTCTCTCCCCCTCCTATCTAGATGAGAAAGATTGGCTCAGATAATGGGCATATTCCCATAGTTGACTAGATTAAGGCAGTTTCTCAAGTCTTTGAAAACTTTAAATTCCGTATAAATGCTAATAACTCTTGTTTTCAACAAATTTTTATGAAGTGTCCATTGTGCCAGACACTGTCTGTGCGGAATGAGGGGGAGGCAAAGCAAGCCAAACACATGGTTCCTGTCCTCAGCGAGCAGAGTAGAATCTCTTCTCATACAGGAGCTCATCTGATGGCCACATACAAACAACTGTGTGCTTGAAAGACATACAGAGTAGATGAGAGGGAATAGGAAAAGAGAAGGCATTAGTAGCAGGGATTGGGAGCTGGGGAAGGTCTTCCTGAAGGTGGTGAGCATTGTCTTGAGGCTTGATGGAAGACAAGGAAAATGAAGAGGCAAAGGTGAAGGGCCAGAACATGCCAAGAATGGGGTTCAACCAGTGGAAAAGCAGAGAGATGGGGAATAGAGTAGCCCATTGTAGCTGGGTCATAAAATAGGAAAGATTAGATGTACGAGGCCTGTAAAGGTGGGAAGGAACCAGATTATGAAGAGCTTTATATTTGATTCTGAAGGTGATCAGGAGCCATCCAGCTCATTGTGCAAGGGGGTGATTTGGTCAGACCTATGTTTTAAGAAAATGACCTTGGCAGCTAGCTGAGTGAAGGATGGATATAACAGGAAAAGATTTGAGGCAGGGAGATAGAGGAATAGGCCATTGCAATTGTCCAGGTGAGAGGTGATGAAGGCTTGAGCTAGCGTGGGAGGCTGCATGAGTCATAAAAAGGGTCATATGTGAGAGATGACATAAAATGAGAATACCCCCCCAAAAAACAACAACAACAACAACAACAACAAAAGGATAGAGGTAGCTCAGTGGTGCAGTGGATGGAGTGCCGGGCCTGGAGTCAGGAAGACCTGAGTACACATCCAGCCACTTTCTAGCTGTGTGACGCTGGATAAGTCCCTTAACCCAGTTTGCTACAGTTTCTTCTTCTGTAAAATGAGCTGGAGAAAGAAATGGAAAACCATTCTAATATCTTTGCCAAGAAAACTCCGACTGGGGTCAAGAAGCCTTGGACGTGACTGAAGTGACTGAACCATAACAACAAAAGTCACAGAAGTGTAGGGTGAGTGTGAATGAGGACTCAAGGAGAACATCTAGGTTGTGAGCCTAGGTGACTGGCAGGCTGGTGCTGCGCTCAACAGTAATAGGGCGCTTTGAAAGAGAGAGGAAATAGGGGAAAGAAACACTTTTTGTTTTGGACATGTTGAGTTTACAGAACATTTAGATCAGGGTGTGGGGGGATCCTGCACACTTGAGGCCATGTGGCCTGGAGGCTGAAGGTTCCCTGCTCCTGTTCCAGACCGAGGTGTCCAAAAGGCATCTCGACATGTAATCTCACAAAATAGGGAGTTCCTTCTGTTTTGTCTTGTTTTCAAAGGAATGTACATTTGGGTTTTATTCATCTTCTTTATGCTAGTTTGGAGCTAAGGACATTAAAAGTGTTCAAGTGGAAGCTGAATGAGCATCTCTCAAAGGCGTTGTGGGAATGATTCCCAACCAGTATGGGAGTTTGGAGTAGATGTCCTCCAAGGGTTATTGATTTCAAGCTAGAAGGGCCCTAATACTGTTCCTCTCTTATTGCCCCATTTTATATTTGAGGAAACTGAGGCCTTTATGACTGTTCCAAGGCCACACAAATTGTAAGAGGCAGTTGAGGACCGAAACTCGGGTCAGTTTACTATGCCTTCTTGAGTACCATACTTCTTGTTTCAAATCTTAACATTCTTTCTTCCTGTTTCCTGTGTCAGCTTTTCCTCTTGGCTTCTCTTTCTTGGAGTGAGAAAGGATTGTTTCTGTTCCACGTGGAAAAGCTGAAATGCAGATAAGCCACTGTCAGATAATCAAATACATATAGTCAGCACCTCAGGGTGTTAAGATGGCAAGTCAGCACTGCAGGGACAGAGATTTCACTGGTGTGGGCAGTAATCTTGTCGGGCAGAGCAGATTGCAGGGTTAGTACTGGGATTCATGAGTTGTGCACCCCGCCCCCCAATCATGAAATCTCCAAATTACCTCCCAGGTTTCTATTCTCCTATTGCTGCTGTGCCCTCCCCCCTCCCTTAGGATCCTGGGTGAGGAGCTACAGCAGATATCAGAGCTCATTTACTCAAACCCACTCAACTTACACAGGAGAAATTGAGGCCCAGAGTGGTGGAATGAAATAGTTAAGAGTCCAAAGGGAGATTTGAATACAGGTCCTCCTCACTTGCCATCCATTGTCCCATACCATTCCCTCTGGAAAGATGGAGAACTAGAATCAAAATGATTGTTTCTGGAAAGGGCATGCCAGTGGACTGCCCAGTCATTCCATTCACCATGCCAAGGATTCCTAGACCACAGTTCTCTTCTCTGGACCCTAATCCCCCAGGTCTGGTGCAAGAATGTCAGATTCAGGATGGCAGGAACTCTCTCCTTTTTTCATTCCCTCTGGAGAGATGGAGAACTAGAATCAAAATGATTGTTCCTTCCTTCCTTCCTTCCTTCCTTCCTTCCTTCCTTCCTTCCTTCCTTCCTTCCTCTCTCCCTCCCTCCCTCCCTTCCTTCCTTCCCTCTTTCCCTCCCTTTCTTCCTCTCTACTTCCCTCCTTCCTTCCCTCCCTCCCTCCTTCCATCTCTCTCTTCTTCTCTTCCTGCCCTCCTCCCTCCTGGACGAATTTCAGCTCAAATTCTTGTCTGAAACCCTTCTTCTATCTTGTTCTGCTACTTAATGACTTGTGTGATATTAGTTAAGTCACATGACCTTTCATTTTTTCCCCATGTGAAATTAAGAACTTGGCCATGATGCTCCCTGAAGTCAATATTAACTTTACATCATCCTAATCTCATTCCTGAGTCCTAGAGATGTTAAGTAACAAGGTCACAGAAGGGATTTGTGATACAACCATGACTTGGACCTGGCTTTTTGGAATCTCCATCAACTTTTATTTCCACCATAGTACTGTAATATGTATTGACTCTAACTAAGATTTGAGCTGAAGAAAACAACTCTGAGAAGCAGTTGTAAGCCATCAGCATGGTACAGTGGAAGGTACTCTGGGTTTGGAGTCAGAAGATTTAGCTTCAAATCCTGAGGTCTCCTTGCTACCATAAGTCCCTTAACCACTCTGGACTTTAGTTTCTTTTTTCTTGTCAATGAGGAGGGCTGGACTACAGGTAGATGACCTCTCAGAACTGTTCTGGATCTAAATTCATTATTCCACAGTGTGATCTTATAAATTCAAATTTATTATGATATCAAAATTGTAGTATTGGCACAGAGTTTGAGTGTTTCATTTTTCAATATGTAATTTCTAGGAATTATTTATAAAGAATATACCCTGATCTTTTTTTTTAAAGCAAAGATTTAACATTTAGGGCTAAATATCATTAGTAAAATGAAAATTTTACTTCTTTTACTAAAATGAGAATTTGAGAACATTGAATGTGGGAGGAGTAGAGTGAATTGACTCGCCAATCATGTCTTTAGCGGCTCAGCCCTCTGTATTTCTAACCTATCTTGTCCTTTCATTTTCTGTATTCTCAACTGGAACAATGGAGGTTTACCTCCAATCCTGGGAACGTCTGTTTTGATTACAACCAGTGGGGATCTGTGGCACTGGAAGGAACTCGGGGCAATTTTCTGAAGTCCCAAATAAAGAAGTGAGAAATTCATTGGCTTCACAGAAATTTTTAGCTTGACTTCTTACCACTGACTTATCCCTCTGGAAATTCAGAATGGGATATTTGGTCTAAGTTTTAGAATCAGAATCATTTTTATTGCCCTGCTATTCAGTAGTTCACAGTTCCCACGAGCAGTATAGTAGAGTGGAAAGAATATTGTAGTTGAAATCAAAAGACCTGGGTTCAAATTCTGTCTCTTATGTGCTACTTGTGTGACCTGGTCAATTCAATTCGAGAAATAACAATTACAGTAATGGCTACTAGTGATGGCTAGCATTTATATAGTGCCAACTATGTGTTAGTTACTCTACTAAGCACTTTGCATATGATTCTCACAAAAAAAAATTGTGCCTTTCCCCATTATCTGCATTTTCCAGTTAAGGAAATTGAGGCAAATGGAGCTTATGTGACTTGCCCATAGTCACCCATATCCAATAAGGGTATGCATGATGGGATCTTTCTGACACCGAGTCAGTACTCTAACCCATATGGACCTGGCTGCCTTTCAAGAAAGCACTAACAAGCAGGAAAGGTTTCGTTCAGTCCTTCTATGTTGTAGTAGATGGATCTTCTCGATTTTCTGTGGTAAACAAGCATCAGCTTTGAGTGATGGTTCTCTCATCCCTGATCTGGGCTGATCCTCAGATGATGGAGACAAGGTCCATGGACCTGGAGCTTGGCCAGATCGACAGATCCATCCAAAGCCTGACCCCCATTGGCATAGCCATAGAGAATTCAGGATCCCCTTCATACCATGGAGAGGAATCTGAGTTCGGTCTTGAGTGTAGCAGCAAAGGTAAAAAAAAAAAAATGAAATAAAATGGCTTTCTGGTTTTTTTTTTTTGCCTCATCCATCTCCAAAAATGCCTTATCTAAGCAGAAACGTCAGTTGTCCATACATATATTATGGTAATTAAAATGCCTTTCAGGATAATGTCTTTAGTCATTGTATCTCTGAAGAAACATCCCCTACTAAAGGCCTCTTGGGGAGTTTCATCAGTGTTGACCATCCCATAGTGTTTATCGGTTTTCGATTTTTTCTTGTGAAAATTTGAGATCCTTCAAGTCAGGTAGCAGATTGTGGTGGTTGCCATATTAATTAGGTCTTCTGGGCTTGGGTTGGATCTTAGGTATAAATTTTAAAAAATCGAACGCAAATGGGCAGAGATAATCCATTCATCCTCAACACACAGTAATGAGACAGAGCATTTATGTAGTGCCTTCCCTTCCCGGCTCTGCTGCAAACGCTTCAGATTTTTCCCACATAGTGCCTCAGCTGGATTCACTCCCTGGGAGCATCCATCAAGCCTTGCAGCTTTCTCACCCCAAGCCTCTACTATGCCAGCTTCCTTCTCCCTTTGGAGAACCAATCTTCCTGGGCTTTCCACTTTGGGGAGGGGCCCAGACTGGCCAGTATTTAGTCCTCTTTAGCACTGCATCCTTGTGCTAGGCATCTTTGAGGACTCCAGCCTGCACCTCCCCCCCCCTTACCTTCCAGTTCCCTTTTGGGTGTTGTCTTCCCCTAGGAGACTGAGCTGGTTGAGGGCAGGGACAGTTTTTTTGCTTCTGTTTGTACCCCCAGAACTTAGCACTTAATATGTGCTCTCTGCCTTGCCTTGACTGGCATTAAGATTTTCAAAGCACTTTACATAGATTGTCTCATATGATCCTGGCAACAATTGTGAAGTAGCTGCTGTTAATATCCCCATTTTACATTTGAGGAAGCACAGTATAGTAATACCCAAGCCATTGTGGTAAGGGATTCATAAGAAGCAATGAATTTTAGAGTTGGGAGGTACCTTAGAGATCACCCAGGGCAGCCCCCTCAGTGCTGTAGAAATGCTATTATTATAATAATCTAATGAGTATAAAGTCTAGGTACAGCTGTTAAAGCTTCCAATGGAACTAAGACTTTTGGGACAAATGTTTAGCTCAGAGAACCATTGGACCAAATGAATGAAGTGGGGGGTGGGAATGCTAAGAGTGAGTGCTTATAAATGCAGATTGATGAAGGTGACTTCTCTTCAGTGTATTCCAAATAAGAAGCTCAGTAATGGTAGAATGAAGGAAATAATATAGCTAGGATTTCAGATGGTTTCAGATGACGATGGTCATCATCGAGGTCCTGGTAGAGATGAGATCCCATCACAGGCTCGTAGATTCCAAGCTGGCAGCGACCTCAGGCTCCATTCACTTCAGCCCTTCCATGTGTTGTCTTTTCCATTAGGAATGTATACTTCTTGAGGGCAGGGACCCTTAATATCAAGTCCTGCTTTTTCTGCTTGTCTTTGCATTCCTGGTGTTTAATGTGTGCCTGCCACATCCATTCAGTGCTTAAAACAAGTGCCTGTTGCCTCCCTTCCTTGCCCTTTCTTTTTATAGAAGAGAAGATGCGTTATATAGAGAGGTCCTGACTTGCCCAAGGTCATGAATCTTATAAGAAAGAGAGTGGAAGCTACTGGCCAGGTCCTTTGGCATTCTTTCTTTTCATTCTATGGGAAGCATTTCTGTCCTTCCTTCTCTATCTCAGCCATATTTTTTAAACTGATGGATAAGTTAGACACACAGGGGTCTTTGAGTAATAAAAAGCAAATTAAATGGAGAAAAGAGAGTTGAAGGGAGAATGATGCTAATTTCCATGGTTAATCACCAGTGACAATATTATGGACTGACTGTCTGTGTTAGATAGCTTAGCTTAGCTGACAAATGAGAGATTTCCCAGTTTCTCAGTTAACAGAAACTTCAAGCAATATTCTTATCTAATGGGCAGGGCCAAAGAGCATAAAAGTGGGTGGTTTCTGTCTTCAGAATGTCTTTGCAGAAAGCAGTCTTGCTTATGTTTTTTTCCCTGGGTTACTCCTGTGTTCCTTGCATCAAGTTTGGAGGCCCTACACTTACTCGGTGGTGAGGCCAGGGAGAGATTTCTTCTAGCGACATGACATCTTCCTGGGCAGATTGGGCTGCATTCACTGCTCTCCTCTGCTGTTGATCAGGGATCTTCCTCAGGGTCTTTATTTATACTCTCTTCTTTATGCTGCTGAATATTTCAGATTCACTCCTTCTATTGAACTTAGTGATCAATTCCAGATTGGCCTATTGGTAAACTGGAAAGAGTACAGGCCCTGGTTTGAGTACTGACTCCTCCAGTGACCCAGTGAGGCACTGGGGCAAGTTGCCTTGGTTTCCTCACCTGAACAATGTGGCCAGTTCTACATACACCACTTACTCCTCACAATTGTTGATGGATCAAGCATGGAAAGTGCTTTGTCAGCAGTAAATTTCCGATATACTTAAGGGAAATATCACTCCTTTTCCCATAGTCCTTTATTTTTCTATTTAAATGTCTTTATTGCTACCTTTTATTTCTATATCACCTTCATCTATGCATATATATTCGTTCCCCTCCTTCACCCCGTGATCTGTCCCCTTTTTGTTGTGGCGTTGTTCTTCAATTGTTTCTGACTCTTTGCATAGATGGTGCAGTGGGTTAGAGTACCAGGCCTGTAGTCAAGAAAACTTCATGAGTTCAAACCCCTATTTGGGGTTTTCTTGGCAGAGATACTGGAAAGATTTGCCATTTCCTTCTCCAACTCATTTTACAGAAAGGGAAACTGAGGCAAACCTGGATAAATGACTTGCCCAGGATCATACAGAAAGTGTCTGAGGTCAGATTTGAACTCATGAAGGTGAGTCTCTCTGACTCCAGGCCTGGTGCTCTCTCCATGGCACCATAGGTACCTCATCTGTCCCCTTAGAACAGTGGTCCTCAACCTTCCTAGTGCCGCGACCCTTTATACTTGTATGTGGGTATATCTGCATGTGGAAGGACCTGCCTGGAGACAGAAGAGCGGTGTCTTGGTTCCTAAGACCATTGGAAATATGTGTTTTCCGATGGTCTTAGGCGACACCTGTGAAAGGGTCGTTCGACTCCCAAAGCAGTCGCAACCCACAGGTTGAGAACCACTGCCTTAGAACAAAAAAATTAAAAAAAAAAAAAGGAAGCAGGGGAAAAAGCAGTTCAGGAAAACTTACTAACACAGCAGCTGTTCTTGAAACTGCCTTCATTGTTCAACACCTGTAGCCTCCCACTTCCCCTTTCTATTTTTTTTTTTTTGATCCCTGCAGATTAAATCTTAGGAAATAAAAGTCAGCCATTAAGGCTAGACTTGAGAAAGTTAACTTCATCCAAGGTGTGTTTACTATCCAGCGCAGTGTGTAATTTTGTGATGAGGAATTAAAGAATGTTTCAAAATCTTGTGAGCTTGAATCATGTAAAGTAAGTATTTGTAAAAGGGAGGCACAGTATGCATTAAACGGGTCTTTTTCTTTTGTTTTGTTTTTTAGACCAGCCTAATGTTGAGTCACTTTGAACTCCCTGGTCCTAGTTCCTTTGACAGGGGGGAGGAGTTTGCCCTAATGCTATCCTACAGGTCTCTTCCAGCCCTGATGTTTTCTGCTTCTGTGAGCTCCTTCTAAGATTTTCAGAGAATTATTCCATTATATTCCATCATTCCAGCCCAGGAGATTTGGGATACATTTGAAACTTTGCTGCTGAGAGACTCTATCCTTCAATGGGGTGATCTCTGTATAATGAGCAGAACTCTCCTATCCCAGAGTGAAAAGGCTGCCTTGGGAGGCAGTGGGCTCCTCTGAGCACTTCGAGATGCCAAGGACTGTTTCCTGCTCTTTCTGCTTCTCTGTGCCCTGTTCCTTTGCTGTTGGTCAGGGTCCTTCCTCAATGTGTTTATTTACATCCTTGTCTTTATGCTGCTGAATATTTCAGATTCACTCCCTCTGCTGCACCTTACTGATCATTTTTTATTCCTGTATCTCTCTGCATATTATTTTATTTAGTGGAATATGAGCTTCTTGAAGGCATGGAGTGTTTCTTCTCATCATTCCTGTTTCCTCATTACCTAGCATTTGGGGAGAGGGGAAGGCAGGGGCTGCAATCTGGACCTCTGATTCCATCCAGGAAAGAATTCTTTGTTATCAAAATAGATTAGTAATTTTCCTACAGCTTAGAGCCTTAGAGAGCCACATGGGTCAGTAAGTGACTTGTCAAAGAAAGATTTTAGTGACTCTATTGCTGGGCTCTTTGTCTCACCTGGAACATAGTAGGTACTTAATAAATGTTTACTGAATCCCATTGGATTGAATCAAACGAAAGCAAACGAGCACTTGTCTGGTGTGTTGCAGAAGGCATCCTTGCTTAGGTAAGTGTTGAACAAGATGACCTTTGGGGTCTCTTCTGGCTAGTGTAGGATAGCATGTTGTCAGTCAATCACTGAGGATCTGTCAACTACTTATTTATGATGCACTAAGCACCGTGTTAGCCACTAGGGATACAAGTACAGAGAAGAAACAGCCTATATATAAATAAAGTAATTCACATATAACATGTGGCAACTCCCATGACAAGATTTGAATATCTGTGTTATTTTTATTATTTTTAATTTTCTCTTGGATCTAGAAAGGGAGTGTGGTATGGTAGGTAGAATATTGTACTTGGAGTCAAGAAGACTCATCTCAGACAGTACCTGTGTGATTCTGATCAAGGCTCTTAACCCTTTTGTGCCTCAGTTTCTTCATCTATAAAATGAGGTGGTTAGACTCAAAATGACCTGTAAGGTTTCTTTCATCTTTAAATTTGTGATCCTATCTGGGCAGTGAGGTGGCGCGGTAGATAGAGTTCCAGGCCTGAAGTCAAGAAGACTCATCTTCATGAGTTCATATGTGACCTCAGACACTCACTAGCTTTGTGACCCTGGGCAAGTCACTTAACCCTGTTTGTCTTAATTTCCTCATCTCTAAAATGAGCTAGAGAAGGAAATGCCAAGCCATTCTAGTATCTTTGCCAAAAAATCCAAAATGGGGTCATGAAGAATCTTACATGACTGAAATGACTGACTAACACATGCTCCCATCTACTCTGTGCCATTCTCTAAAGGAGAGGTTCCTGACGTGAATCTGCCTGTCAGAGTGAAGTTAAGCCAGAAGCTGCATCCTAATGAGTCACATGAATATTTCCCAGTCATTTGTAAGATTTCCCAGGTTGGCTCACCCCAGTTACCCTACAGGAATCTTTTAGCCGTGAACTTCTTGTCCAAACTGGCCTCTAAGCTCAGAACTAAGTGCTCAAAATAGCTCTTGTTCATACCTTAAAAGTTTAGGATAAGGTCTTGATGAAGCAACACTTTCATCAGCCTTTGTCAGATTTGAAAATACCGTATGTGTCCCTTTGGGATTGGTTGGTTCAGGACTGAGGCCATCTACATCTACATGGCTCCTGGAGGTTATCCTTGACTCTTACAACTAGCAATTGTGCTATTGCCAATTTAGCCAAGCCAATAAGATGCCATATTATCTACCTACTGTATGAATTGTTGGCAAAATATTCTGTCTTTCTGACATTTAAAGCCTTGCCAAACCATTTCAAACAGGGAACTAACATAAAATGAAATGTATTTTAATGGGATTAACCCTTGGAATGACAAACAGATTTGGTTTTGAGTCAAGAGGGAGAAAAATCAACTGCCAACTACAGGATAGGGAAGAAGTTTTTAATCTGAATCTTTATTTTTTTTTTAAAACTAGATTTTGGCAGAAGTTATTCTGTGAAAATATTTTTCACGCAGCTACAAAGAGCTCCCTTGTCCCTTTTGTCTCCTATTCCTCAATTATATGAAATACTGTAATTAAGAAAGCAGGAAGATTAAAATGTCAAGTAAAATTTTTCTTTTTCTCTCTTTCTCTATGTGATTTCCATCCAGTGCATTCTGACTTAAATAGACTAGAAAATTTGGTTCCTAGATGGGATGAATTCCAAGATCAGAACTCAGTAGCTTTATCAAAGGTCACAGTTCTGACCTTTCTCCATTTTCCATGATTAGGTGCCATGTATATAGTAAGCCCTTCACAAATATGGGTTTTTATTTTTATTTTTATTTTTTTATGGAGGTAGCATTGGCATAAGTGGCCACCAACCTACCTTCCTGGAATTTGATGTAACTGGTGGTAGTGGTGGTGGTGGTGGTGGTAGTGGTGGTGGTGGTGGTGGTTAGAGACCAGGGAACAGGATTGTGTACTTCAAGAGAGGAGCAACCCAAATGCCATCCTTTCTGTCTTCTGTCTTTCTTCTCCAGCAGACTTTATATAGGCAGGAGACAATAGCATTCCATTGTGGATTTCTTTGATCATTCTTGGGGATGATATTCAGGCAATGAAACCTCTCTGAGATTACCAGTTGGGAAGAAGGGTGGAAGGAACCTGCCACCCTTTCATTTATTTTCCAAAGTTAGCCAATGAGAAAATCAAGGATCCCTATGGGATTCAGCCACAGAATTCTGCCAACCAGGGTTCACAAGTCCCTTGTTTATTGATTACAGCGTCTGTTAACTCTCATAATTAAGGATGAAAATCTAAGGAATATAGTTCTGCTTCCCTCATAGGCACTCAAGGAATCTTTGATAATTAGATGAATGAATGAATGAAAAAGTGAATGAATATCTATATACACACATCCAGAAATATGGGCAAGGAGAGATAGAAAGTGATAAAGTATCCATGGAAAAGAGAAGGGAATGCTAAAAGGGCATTAAAACACAGGAAACCAAAGGGAAGAGTATATACAGAGGTGAAGAGATATACATCTATCTCTCAGACTTTTAATATCAACTCTAATCTGACTCTTCTTGTAGGTGTCCCAAATTCCTCTAGCCAGAAGTGATCCATCTCTGATGATAACAAACTTAACAACTATCTTTTTAATAGACATTGCCTACCAATTACTCTTAATCTCCAAGCTGTGGTGAAGGAAAAGCTCTCAAAATATAGAGAATTAGTGGACAAAATCAGAATCATTTGGGAAGAGTGCAAAGTCCTATCATTTCCATTGTCCTTTCTGCCTCTGAAACTGACCTGAGGATGTTCCAGTAGTTTGCATAATATTGAATATAAATGGAAAATGGTAGGGTTTGGTTTAAGAGGTAGTATTGAAACCAGGCTTTCTAGCACTTTCTCCACTGTACCAAACATTCTTTGAGTTTAGTCTCTATATTTTTAATAGGGATTCACCCTTGATTTTGTATTAGATCTGGTCCTCTTTTTCAAATTTTAAATTTTAAATTCATGAGGTTATGGGTCTTCTACCAAAGTCCGATTCTGATACTTCATTAACCTTAAGATGACCTTGGCTATACCAATCAAATCTGTGGTCAGTCCTGCCAAACTGAGAAGGCTTTAATTATGGACCCAGTGATGGATGGACTTGATTCTTCATTTTCTTAGGGCTTGACCTTGCCAAATTCAGAGAGGTTTATTGCTAGATTGGCTTACAATTGATACCATTTTTAGCTGCTGAGGTACATGTTTGTAAGTACTCAAAATTACACCAAGGGCCAATTTACTTGGAGAAGGAATTGACTTAGAGGACAATCCAATGGTGGGCAAAGGGAGATGAAAGCCCAGAGAACAATCACACTGTGGGTACAGTCATGCTGGGACTGTCATACATAGTGTCCAAGAGGATCACATGGAATATTGCATGAATGGGGGAAGTATGGAATTTCCAGGGAGGAAATGTGCCCCCTAAATGTTAGTACCCAGTGGGAAAGCATTGTTCGCCCCTAGCTTGTTATACCTCCTCCACCCCCAAATCATAGTAAGGAATGCCCATATTGATGAAACCATATATATTTGAAGTATAACAAGATAAAAAGATAGGACCAGACTTTTATTCTTCCTTGTATATCCAATACTTCCTACTGAACAGCCAGCCTCAATATGAACCCTTGAATTCAAGAGGGAGGGTCTTTGTGGAATGCAACTGGAGATGAAAACACTATTGGGTCACAAGAAACTGCATTGGTGACCTGAGAGTGCTTTCCCCTTGGCTCAGGGGCCTGTGTCCCATTAAGCAACAGGTTCTGCCGTGATTCTCAGTATTGTCAGGAAGCAATTCTGCAGTCAGCATGAATTCTGCTTTGCCAAATCTGCCTTTGTTTGCCATTAAGCTAAAACACACAGTTATGCTTGGAAACTTTTAAGGATGTACGTGTGTGCGTGTGTGTGTGTGTGTGTGTGTGTGTGTATTTTTTTTTCTTTCCCTTTCCTGAGCTCCTTAGTTCAGACACTTACTTGCTGTGTGATTCTGGACAAATCTCTTAACGTTTTTCAGCCTCAATTTCCTAATCTGTAAAATGCAAATAATGATAGCAACCAGCCTATGGACTTGTAAGGATTAAGTGAGATAACATTTGTAAAGAACTTTGCTCTAATGCACCATAGAAATGCTCTTGTTAGTTATAATTAGCAAATCCACATGAAAAATAAGAATGATAATAATAATATATAAAAATTTCTTGTGTCAGACTTTCGAGGTGCTTATAAGATCATGTGGGAAGATGATTTGGGAATGTACCTAATTTTGCGCACTGTGATTCGGTAGTCATGTCCTAAATATATACCTGGAAAGGATTATATAGTTGTTATTTTTTAAAATTTGCCATTATATTCCCCAAAGACTAGTACATAGCTGGCACTCTATATACTTATATTTTATTGGATTGGATCTAGTCAAAATATCTCATTTTACGGATGAGGAAACTGAGGTCCAGAGATGTGAAAATACTTCCCTAAAGTCATATATAGAATAAAGTCCATCTAATCTATAGAACAACATCCCCCCACGAGCAGATCTGAGATCAGCAAAGCTTCCTTCATTTTTATTGGGAGGATATGAACTAAATGAAATTAATTTCAGCTTTCTGAACTCAGTTGCCTGGAGGGAAACAAGGGTCAGCATTCATTGTATCGGCCCTTCCTTCCTCTGACAAGACTGTTGAAACATGAGATCAGCTGGGTGATGGACTGTGAGTATGAGAAGGCTTCCCTTAATGAGATGTTCTCTAGTGGTATTTTATTAAGAGGAACATTGATTGAAGGATTCTGAATAGGGAGACCAGAGGAATAAGAAAGATGATGCCCTAGTCAATACTTAGAGAGTTCTCTGAGGGCGGTATCATACTGGCATTTGACATGTGAAAACACTTCTTGCTCTTTAAAAAAAAAAGTTTCTTTTCCAGGCAGCCAGTTAAGAGGCTTTATTCCCTTATCATATATAGGAAAGAGATTTTTCATGTACCTTGAAGACATGTCCATCCAGCTGGAGCCAGGATGGGGCCATTAGTGGAAAGGGTGGGAGATTAAGAGTTACATTTGTTTGGCTACTTAAAGAAGTGTGAATTCAGGAGCAAGATACTTGCTTCTCTCAACTCCATTTGTAAAATTGTGGGTGCTAGGTCACATCACAGTTGAAGGGCCTTTCCAACCTTAAATCTTACATATGATGTCAGTGCTATGGAAAAGGTGTTTGTAGAGCTACTCAGCTTTGCAGAGAGGTTCTCATTACATGCACTGGAGTTCAGCACTTCTGGTGGCAATTATCCTATTGGTGAGTTTTTTACAGATACCCAATAGAAAAATGTTGAATAAGTGAAAAAGCATTTTTTTAAAAAGTGCTTACTATTTGTTAAGCACTGAGGATACAAGAAGAAAAGTAAGATAATCCATGCTTTCAAGGAGCATCAAGAGAGAATGTGTCAGTCCATTGGTTCACAAAGATTTATAAGTGCTTACTATGTGTCATGCATGCTGCTGAATACTAAGGATACAAGAAGAACAGCAAGACAGTCTTTGCTTTCAAGAAGCTTAGACAACACTGGGAAAGAAGGTGAAAGACGGTTGATGGGGGAAGGAGGTAGGACAGATGGAGTCCAGAGAAGGGAGCTTGGTGGTAAATGCAGAGATGGCTGGGCTGGGCACTCTTCTTCAATGGAAGTTCTGAGAAGAGTCCTCCAATCAGAGCAAGAGTCTTAGGGGCAGAGAGGGTACTGATGAGGTGTGAGGGCCAAGGCTGAAGTGACCTTCTAGGAGGAGGAATTTCGGGGACATGATGGAGAAGATTTAGTGCCCTGTGATTTATTCTGAAGCATTTGAAAGCAGGAAAGTAGAAAAAAGCAATCAACACAGAGCCATGCTTTTGGCAATTTCTCCATCTAGTGTTGGCAATGTTTAATTTAAGATTCTCCCACTAAGTCCCTCCCCTTTTCCCTCCCTGTCTTTAGGGTTTAATCACAAAGTTTTTAACCCGTAGTTAATTCTGAGCTTGGCTCTTGCCTCAAAAGTACTGGCTCTAAATCTGCTGGAAACACAAAACAGCAAAGGGAAATTGAGGTGAAAAATGTGATCTTGGAGACCAAAATTGTACGTGTTAATTTCTCTAAGACACATGGTGCTGAAGTCAGTCTCATTCAGTAACTATGGAAAAAGCTCCCTCTTGTGGTAAACTGTGGACTTCTTTCAAATTAGTTCTCCATTAATGATGGTATCATTATGCAATATTGACATACACTTCTGTATTTGAGCCAACGGGGAGGTTGACGTATTAGCAGTGGGCACAGGTCATCTCTGTGTGTGTCTCGGGCTTTCTTCTTGCTGCTTAAGACAGTGTGACTCAATGAGCAGAAGAACTGACTTGAAATTAGAAAGATATGGGTTAGAGCCCCACCTCTGACTCTCTTGTAGATTTGTGGCCTCTGAGGCCTCTGGGACTCAGTTTTCTCACTTGGAAAATAGGAATGAGAACCTACCCTCACTGTGATGCTGTGAGACTCATATCAACTAATGTCTGCAAAGACCTTGGCATGCTTGGAAGTGCTGTATAACACGTCAGCTGTTATGAAAATGGCAAACTCTCCAAGCTTTACCATTGAGACTTTTTTTCATTTTTCCCTTTCAGCAAATATTTATTTAGTATTTACTTTGTGTAAGGTATCATATCTGAAGTTATTCAGTTGAAAAATAGACCTCTTCTGCAACTTGTGTCTTGGTGAAATGGTTATAATAAAGATAGTTTTTATACCTCTCCATTGGAAAGATGGGATGAAGGAGTTGGTATATGGGTGCAGAATTCTACATGTAAAATAAGACTTTAAAAAAATTGATTGATCAGTTTTTCTGAAATTCCTTCCTTCCTTCCTTCCTTCCTTCCTTCCTTCCTTCCTTCCTTCCTTCCTTCTTTCCTTCCTTCCTTCCTTCCTTCCTTCCTTCCTTCCTTCCTTCCTTCCTTCCTTCCTTCCTTCCTTCCTTCTTTTTTTCCTTAAAAACATTTTAGCTCCTAGAGAGGAGAGTTGTGAAGTGATTCAGGAGTATATTTGGGGAAAAAAAGATCTATAGATATCTATATTTGCATATAACCTCACCTGTGATTTGTTAGTAATCTTAACCTTGACCAATAGTGACAGAAACTTATTAGTTTTCATGACATCATTTCCAAAGCCAGGAGGAAAGAATTAGCGATGTGTGAAGCCTGCTTCCAGATGAAACATGCTGTACCCCCAGCACCTTCCTAGAGGAAAATTTGTCATTTTGTCAAGAGGACTCCCAATTTTCTGACACTTCTGTAGATATGCACTATAAGAATAACTGAGGCTTGTATCATAATAGTACTCCTGAAGTCTTTTTATTCAGAATGCTTTCAGAATTATTATAGAATGATTGAACTATTTAGTATAGTTTTATTATTAGGTCTATTTTATTGTATTCTGAGACTTTGGAAATTGGAAACATCTGTTTTATCCTTATCCATATCCATATCCATATCCATATCTGTATCTATTTTTTTTACTTGTGATTTTTATTGTTATAGGAAATAAGTAAGGAAATCTCTTTTAGAAATGCAGATTGGCATCAGCTCTTCAACTTATAGTCTTAGAGAATTGAGAACTTAATGGACTTATCCAAGGTCACACTGTCAGTATGTATCAGAATCAGAACCTGAATCTATTTCTTCCTGACTTCTGTCCTATCCATCCATCATAACCCAACACCTCCATTCAGCTTTTTCTTAATAGTATTATATATTTTTTCCAATTACCTATAAAGACAATTTTCAGCACTCATTTTTGTAAGATTTTTAGTGCCAATTTTTTCTCCCTCCTTTCTTTTATTCTTCGTTCTCTAAGACAGCAGTGAATCTGATATAGCTTATACATGTACAATCATATTAATCATATTTCTACATTAGTCATGTTGTGAAAGAACAATAGAAAAAAATGGAGAAAATCATGAGAAAGAAAAAAACAAAAATCAAAGTGAAAATAGTATTCTTCGATCTGTGTTCCGATTCCATAGTTCTTTCTCTGGAAGTGGATGAGTTTTTTTTTTATTAATATGGCAAGTTCATATGTTGTCATGCATTTGTTCAGTAATGTCTGACTCTCCGTGATCCCAATAAGAAGTTTTCTTGGCAAAGATACTGGGGTGGTTTGCATTTCCTTCTCCAGCTCATTTGACAGTTGAGGAAACTGAGGCAAACAGAATTAAGTGAATTACACAGGGTCACACAACTAATAGGTATCTGAGGTCAAATTTGAACTCAGGTCTTCCCAACTTCAGGTCCCTTGCTCTATCCATTGTACTACCTAGCTGCCTTCCAAAGAAAAAGAATAAACCATGATATTAGCTTTTGGGGATGCTGTTAGTTTTAGTACAGCCTGGAATCTTTTCCATGTTGTAACTTCAAAATAAGAGTAGAATGTAAAAGAACTTAAGTAAGTATTCCTTGCCTTATTCATCCGTGTGTTAAAATCCGTGTTGTTATGTCTAGATTTTGTAAGTAATGGAGCCATTCCTTGAGAGAGCTTAGATTTAATACAACTTTTAGAGTATCCTGTCTGTGTCTGGTATATAGTGGGGAGGTTCTGCAGAATATTGGAAAGACCACCAATTTTCAATTTACCTGAGATCTGAATCAGAGTCTCTTGCTTTGTAGCTGTGTAAACTTTGGGTAAACTGTTTTGCCTCATTGACCCCTCTATTCATCTGTAAAATGGGAATGATAATTCTAGCCTCTACTATAGAGAATCATTATTACGGAAGTGCTTTAATCACATTGCTGTCACAAACTTTCCTCATAATAGGTGGACATTACCGTGCCAGTTGCCGAATCTAATTTTAAGCCAACTGCTAATTGCCAGTAACCCCTTAGTACTGGGTTTTTGTAATCATTTTTTACTCTTCGCCAGCATTTTGAAATACATATTTTTGCAACATGTGACTAATCTTAGAATCAAATATTGACTTAAAGAAAATACTTCTGTATTTGATGAAAAAATCATAGTTTTCCTTTTTTTCTCCTAGGTGATAATATTAGAGAAATAAACATTTCTTGTTGTCTCCTACGGAGCATGCTTGTTTTCAACCTTCAGTTACCTTCTTCAGGTTCTGCTCTTCTCTTTAAATGATGACTTGTCAATGTTATTAACAAACTAGTCATATGTTAGGGAGTTCTGAGGGGTAGCTCCCCTTTGACTGCCTTGATAAAGAAGTGCCATGATATACAGACAGTGGCTTCCTTTCCATGGAACCAACAGCAAATCTTGCTATTTAGTGGAAGCTTAGAATTAATGACTTCTTGTTTTGGCCTAACAAATTACTTGTCACTTTAAAAGCTATTTTTATTTTGAGGCATTAAGGAGTCAAAATTTTCCCCTTCATTGTATGAATAAAAGCATTGAAAAAAATGGGTTGATATCCCAGGGGACCACTAGTCATCCAAGTGGACTCAGAAGCTGTGCAGTTGAATTTTTCCTAGGAAGGGAACAAAGGCTATCAAATTAGGAAGTAAATCCACAGACTTACCAGGTAATAGGCAATCTTAAAAAGAGGAGACCTTCCTGAAACCTATTTTTAAATCATCAGACTTTGAGAGAAAAATGATTGTTGATATCAGTGACCCAAGAATTGAACAGAGAGAGAGAGGGAAAAAAAATGGAGTAGAAGAAATATTATACTTGGAAAAGTGTTGACTGCCAAAGCCTATGGCAAAGGAAAATGCCACCCCTGACCCTTGTTGCGCTGATCTAAATCCTTTCAGAAGCTAATTGGGACCTTCATGTGTCAACCTGAATAAAGCATCAATCAATTTGTTCATATTTAGATGGAGAATGAGGCCGCTGCCATCAAGGCTGGCCATGTCATGAGGGCATGATGGAAGAGAACATATCTTTAGCATTATGTGCTGAGGCATAAATTTAGTCATCAAGAAGAAAGACTTGAGAAGTAACCACTCTTGTGACATTCAAGAATTTTCATGCTCTGAGGTGATTCTTTGAAATATCAGTAATTAGAAGGAAAACAAAGTATATTTTTATGAGACAAAGAAATCTTGCACAAAATTTTAAGAGGGAAATTAGCATTTCTTCTCTTAAATAAATGAAAAATGAAGCTAAAGATTGGCTTTCATTTTTCATTACAAATTTTGAACATTTTTCCCTGATTACTGTTTTTTGCTGGTTTTAAAAAATAGCATGAACATACAAACTTTTCTATCGTACATATGTATGTATATATGTGTATATAAGGATTAATCCACTATTTCTACATGATGAATCAGTCAGTCAACAAATCTGTATTAAGGGCCTACTTTCTGTTAAGCGTTGGAGATACAAACATGGCATAAACACAATCACTCTCAAATAACTCCCATTTTGGTGGGTGGATTTTAACATGTAAATATTCCATTGTACGAGTGCTCTCTCTCAGGTGAGCATTCCCTCCAACTACACAGATTGCAACCCATCCATTCCTAACCATCCTGTGGCTCTCAGTCACTCATGTTTTCCATGTGGGTTCTGCCCAATACACTCAAGCTCCTCCTTGCTTTCTGATGGAATCACCTAGATTCCAGTAGACTAAGTGGGTTCTCTCTCGGGCATTTATCACTTCCTATGTGATCAGCACATTTTCTTTTTTGATCTTAGGTTGACATCCTCTCCATCACTTCTCCTGTATTGTTATTACACAATTCACAAAGTTACTGCTCACTATAATTTAACCATAATACACTGTTTTCTCCTTAATGGATTTTACCTTTTTGATTGCAGTTTATTCTAAACCTGGCCTTTACAATTTAATGAAATAATGAAGAGTGACTCTGCAGCTTTCTGACTGCGTGATCTCAGGTGGATTGATGACTGCCAGGCCTCAGTTTTTCATATATAAAATGGTTGGACTGAGTTACCTCTAAAGTCTCTTTGCATTGTAAACCTCTGATGCCAAAGTCCTTTTGAAAAATAATTCTTTTACCTGAAAATAAAATCATTTTGCAAGCTGAACATGTATATATTACCCCTTCTTTTAATGTACCAAGCAATTTTGTTTCCTGATCCTAAATAGTTTGCTCTCCCTGGCCTCTGTCCAGGGAGATAGAAAAGAAAAGAGGCATGAAGGCGGGGTGCCCTGTTCCTTGATACCACATGCACCCCGCACAGTGGATCATGCCTGTTGTATGAATGAAATGGCAAAAAGCATGACATAAACAAAAGAAGTTGAAATCCAGGGATGGGTTTGATGGGAGAGAGATTGAATGACCCTTTGTTCATGGATCCCACAAATGTCTTTCAGCTGCTCCTGGCTGGAGGCAGCTTAGATGGATGTTTTACATTAAAGCTGTGGTTACATGGAGGGGTACCGGCTTTTGCTGCTGTCATAATTTTTTTTCCCCTTTCGTTCTGATGGCCTAAAGCTGGCATTAATTACCGTCATGGTATGCATGCCCAGAGCAGTTCTGTGGTTGCCAAGAAAACTAAACATTTGAGTCAAGTCAGAAAAATCACTCCAGATGCACCCTGTTATGTGGAAGATTTCAGCCTTTATGAAAGTGATGTCAAATTCATAAGCCAGTGGGTGTGCCTGAGGAACTTACTCACTTTCCGTTTTTTGAACTAAGGTACATGCATTTTACTGAGTCACAGCAGGCTTATAAAACCATGAAAAATTGTTGTCATTTTCGTGATGGCCTGTCACTTTGCTGACACTGATGCTCATCTAGTTTCATCATCCCATTTTGTTCAGCAGATACTTAGTGGCCGCCTATTGTATGGAGGGCAGGGAGACAAAAACCCATTCATCCTTGGATATGGCCAGCTGCCAAATGGAAATACTATGTTAGACAGAACATAGCCAGGATGGCTGTTCTTGGTTCCACTGCTTTTATACCTCCTAGAAGGAAGAGTGGCAAGTCCAGGAGAATTAATGCTTCCTGAAGGCAGGGATGTTTTCTTTTTTGGTCTTTATATCTGTGGTGACTAGTTCAAGTCTTGTCAACAACTGTAAGGTGGAAAGAACACCAGCTCCAGAACCAGAGGCAGTGGATTCACATCCTACCTCTGGTGCTGCCTGTCTGAGTGACTTTAGGCATAGCACTTGAACCTGGGCCTCTGTTTCATGAACTATAAAATGAAAAGGTTAGACTAGATGGCCGGGGGGGGGGGGGAGGGGGGTCTCTTCCGGTTCTAGATCTATGGGCTTATAAAGCGAACTAAAAATATGTATTTTGGGAACTGGTAAAAAATCTCCCATTAGTTTATGAGAGTCACAGGGTAGTTTGATGCACTTGATGTCAGAAGAATTTGGTTTCAGTCCTGTCCCTGTCATTTACTCCCTGGGTGACATTAGGAAAGTTATTTTAGCTCTGTGGGTCTTGGTTTCTTCATTTTTGGAAAAGAGGCGGCAAGACTAGATGCCCTCTAAGGGCCTTCTTATGTCTCATGACATCCGGCTCTGAGTCTATGATTCTTTGATTCTCCATAGAGTGTATACTGTACAACCTTGGGCAAGTTACTTAACCTCTTAGGTTCTCAGTTTTCTTATCTGTAAAATGAGGGAGTTGAATTAGGTGGCCACTGATATGCCTTCTAACTCTCTATTGTTTTTTGTTCAATCTTTCTGTTTTGTCTGACTCTCTGTGATCCCAAATTGGTTTTCTTGGCAGAGATACTAGAGAGGTTTGCCGTTTCCTTCTCCAGCTCATTTTACAGATGAGGAAACTGAGGCAAACAGAGTTACGTGACTTGTCCAGGTTCATACAGCTAGTAAATGTCTGAGGTCAGATTAGAACTCAGGAAGAGGAGTTCAAACTCCATGCCCAACACTGCTGTACCACCTAGATGTGGGACCATAAAAGTTGGTGAACCTGAGTCTTACATAGATATATAAATATCTGAAATAGGATTTTAACTCAGGACTTCCTCACTCCAAGTCCAATGCCATCAGTTCCTGTAGGTATGGTCCTATTAAGGAAGTTTTCTATCTAGACAATTCATGTTATCTTTTTTAAGAACACACACCAGAAAGTGCCTTTATGCCCTTTATCGGTTTTTTATTGTGTCTTCATAAAAGTGTCCAAGATTATAAAAGACATTGAATAGAAAAATTGTCTGGTATGGTTTGACTATGGGACACTGATCATTTAGTGTTAATGAAAACATCCCATAATTTCTGGAGAAAGATCTATTATTCTTGGAATTTTCTTTCCCCTTATAAGTTTCTATTAAGATTTACTCTTTGAGGGGGGGTGGAGCCAAGGTGGCAGCATAGAAGCAGGAAAATGATGCAGCTTGCACATAGCCACCTCAAATACCCATAAAATATGACTCTAAACAAATCTTAGGGCTCCAGAACTCACAAAATTACAGAAAAACACATCTCCCACTGAAGGCAGCCTGGCAGGTGGGACAGGAAGGGCTTATCTCAGCATGCTGGGGGCTGAGCCCAGCCTGGCCTGAAACCGTGGCTTGGCCCGAGGTGGCCAGGACAAGCCGCAGCTGGAGCCTTCAGGAGAGTGGATGAGCAGCAGCTGTGGTGATTTCCAGAATTATCAAGCCACAAGAAATAAGGACTAAGCGAAAGGTTAGTTGAATCACCTAAGTTTCGGGGGAGAAGGTCCTGCCAAACTGCCCCCAGGGCAAGGAAGCAGTAGAAGCTGTGGACCTGCAGCCACTTCCCCGAGGGTGCTTGAGAAGCTCCTGGCTTGCAGATAGCAGGGGGGCCAAGCAATCATTCAGAGGCTAAGTGCTCTTGCCTTGAGCTGCTTGGATCCTGATTATGGTCTTAGGTGGCGGTCCTGAGGTACGTTTTCAGTGAGCCAAAGCTGGTGGGGACTGTAGAAATGGTGGCCTCCTAAAAGCTCCGGCAGCTGCAAAACCCCCAGCAATTTGGGATAGAGCTCTCTCCTCTGAAAGCAGAGTTCTACTGAACCTAAAAGTCAACAAATTAACTGGCAACATGAGTAGGCAAAGGAAGCAAAGCAAACTCAGTAATGCAACTTTAGATTCCTTTTTTGGGGACAAAAAGGATCAAAGCATGGAATGGGAGGAAGACAACACAGTCAGAACTCCCACATCAAAAGCTTTCAAGAAAAATGTAGACTGGTTACAAGCCATAGAGTAGCTTAAGAAGGATTTTGAAACCCAAATAAGAGAAGTGGAGGAAAAATTGGGAAGAGAAATGAGAATGATGCAAGAAAATCATGAAAAGAGAGTCAACAACCTGACTGAAGAAAATAACACCTTAAAAAATAGATGAACTCAAATGGCAAAAGAGGCCCCAAAAGCCAGTGAGGAGAAGAATGCCTTTAAAATGTTGAATTTGCCAGATGGAAAAAGAATCTCAAAAGCAAGCTGAAGAGAATAAATCCTTCAAAATTAGAGTGGAGCAAATGGAAGCAAATGACTTTGTGAGAAATCAAGATAGTATTAAACAGATCCAAACAAATTAAAAAATAGAAGGCAATATGAAATATCTCCATGAAAAACCACTGACCTGGAAAATAGATCTAGGAGAGACAATTTAAAAATTATTGGACTACCTGAAAGCCATGATCAAAAAAAAACCTAGAAAGCATCCTTCAAGAAATCCTCAAGGAAAATTGCCCTGATATTTTAGAACCAGAGGGCAAAATAGAACTTGAAAGAATTCACCGATCACCTCTTGAAAAAGATCCCCAAAAGAAAACTAGGAATGTTATAGCCAGATTCTGGAGTTCCCAGATCAAGGAGAAAATATTACAAGCGGCCAAGAAGAAACAGTTTGAATACTGTGGAAACACAATTAGGATAACCCAGGATCTAGCATCTTCTACATTAAGGGATTGAATGGCCTGGAATATGATATTCCGGAGATCAAGGGAGCTAGGATTAAAACCAAGAATAACCT
>CM053590.1:24538638-24549988 GCA_028646515.1 Pseudochirops corinnae | reverse complement strand
TGACTTTAGTGGGAAGTATCTGTGTGCGTTTTTGAAGTTCTAGGTTGGTCCAGAGTCCTATTCCATGGGTATTTGGGGGTGGCTATGTGAGAGCTGCGATATATTGCTGCTGCTACGCCGCCATCTTGGCTCCGCCCCCCATGTCCTTTACTCTTCTTTGATCTCTTTGGAATACAGACCCCATAGTGGTGTTGTTGGATCAAAGGGCATACATAGTTTTATGACTCTTTGGGGGTAGTCATAGGTTACTTTTTTAATAATAGTATCAAGGATCTCCCCTTTGGGGACATGGGAGTAAACAAGCACATGGGACTCTCTCTCATGGAAGCTATTAATAGTTCTTATTTCTCCATTCCTCCCAAATTCAGCTCTTATCTCCTAGGATCTCTTTGAAAGGAAGACAGGTGGAAAAAGGGAAAAGGAATCTGACTGTAGTCTTCCTCCTCCTCCTCCTCTTCCTCTTATTTTCTCAAAATAGTTGGTTCCCCTTAATGGCAGTTGAGTCAGGCAATCCTGGAATCTATATGATTCTTCTTGAGTGCATCAGTCAAATTTGCCCTTTAGGGCAGAGATATTAAACATACCATCTTCATTTGGCCTGATACTTCCCAGGACTGCTCAAAACCATATTAAAAATTTCACAAAATAAATAAAAATATAGGAAAGCATTGATAATGTTAATATTTGGTTTTCTAAGTTAATATATACCACCTGGATCTTTTGTATGGTTTGGTGCTTCCATTTCTCTTTGAGTTTGACACCACTGCTTTAGAATGCACTAAGGGATATGCACACATCTTCCATAGGGTGATATGGGTAACAGTCCTAACAGTGGCTTGCTGACCTATAATATTATTGAGTTCATCAAAAAACTCATTCGATCAGCTTCCTGTATTTCATGCTGAAATGATGGAGCCTTTGGCCCTGATGCTCTCTAGGAATATATGATCCTTGACTTTTTCTTCAGGCTCACTTATGGATATAGGGCAAAAAGTGTTTGATACTGAATAAAAAGCTTCCCTGGAGTAGATAATCAAGAAATTGTTAAGGGAGGCAGTGTGATACACTGAGCACTAGATGTAAAGTCAGAGGGCCTGGGTTCAAATCCCACCTTTGACAGTCACTACCTGTATGACCTCATACAAGTTTTTGGACTCAATTTTCTCATTTGTACGATGAAGGAGTTGGACTATATGGAATCCTAAGTCCCTTATAGGTCTAAATCTATCTATAATTTTAAGCTTTGCAGTTCATTGAAGTAATGTACTAAAATGCTTTTCTTCCTATGAGTTGATATTTAATACAAGAATCCCAGGGCTGGTCGATCATGTTTAGTATTGGGTTCTCTTATTTTTGGTCTTTGTATTTTCTATGTTTAGCACATAGTAGGAATGCAATCAGTGTTTGTTGATTTCACCTAGTAGGTTTGTGTCTTGTACACAGACGACTCCCTGACTGCTTTCTCATCACATAGCTCCCCCAAAAAAGAAATGCAGTCATGGCCAGCTTTTTGTTACATCAACTGCCACATACTTGTTTGAACAGCGCCATTTCCCACTGAGATTGAAATCATGATCTTTAGAAACAGAATGCTTTTGAAGCCCTGATGTTGGTGGAAAAAATAAAGCCAGGGTGTAGGACCTCGCTTTGGTTGACTTTCTCCTCCAGAGAACCCCAACTCTGTTTCATCCCTTTTCTCTCTCATGACACTCACTTTTGCTCCAGATGCTTCTGGTCACTTATTCCATGGTGATTGTTTTATTCTCTCAGTCTCTTTTTTGTTTGATAGACAGTGTCAATGAGCAGTGATTCTGTAGGTATGGGAGGCAGATGCCAACCGGACTGTAACAGGTAGTCTCTGAGAGTTCCCTGAGACTCAAGTTGGGGAATGTGCCTAAGGTGTCAGACCCTGGAATCAAACCTAGGTTTTCCTAACTTCACTCCAACACATGCCACCTCTTTTCTTTTAAACTATTTGAGTTTAAAACGGCACTAAAAGTTTTGGGATACCATATGGAAAGGTGTGAAATATACATTAGTTTGTCAATGCCCTGACATAATAAAAATCCTAAGACTTGGATTCCAGTTCTGGGTGTGCTCCTACCTTGGTGGTTTCTCTGGGCTACAGTCTCCTGATCTGTCGAATTAGGAGATTACTAAGAGTCAGTGATTACTGAGGGCCTTCCAAGCTCTCCATTTTCTTTATTATGATTTGAGTTATTGGAGGGGATAGTGTCTGCAGAAGTAGATTAACAAGAAATCTAGACATAGTATTATAATTTACTATTTTTTTCTTTCTATCACAAAATCTCTAGTGGATGGAGAACTGGTCTCAAAAACAGAAATACCCGGGTTCAAATTCTGCCTCTGGCACATCCTGGCAGAGTGACCCTGGACAATTAACTTAACTTCTCAGTGCTTTAGGTGTCTCTCTAAGACTGTATGTTGAAAATGCTAATCTACATGGTAGTCAATTTTCTCCCTGGGGAGTACTTTAGACCCATTGTGTCAAGGTCAAATGGAAGCAGGGGCTGCTGATCCATACATAAGGATCCTTGTGGGCCTTTTAAAATGTAATATCTACATTTCATCATATTGTTATTTATTTCGTTAACTATTTCCCAACTGCAATTTTATCAGTCAATCAATTAATGAATTGGTTTTAATTTGTGGAAATTATTTAATAGTTTAATCTGGTTTATCTGTACTCACAAGAGTTGTAGACCTTGATTGATACTTCTGCCATAGACCAATGGAATCATAGGACTAAATAGGACCTTCTTTTCCCCATCATTCTCTCTGATTGTGTCACAATAACATAGCTAAGTAAGGATGGTTCATGGAGTAAAACCGGAGGAAGGGAAGAGTGGACAAAGCTGTAAAAGAGTTCCGTACTTTTCCACCAGTTAAAAATTATCTGTAATGGGATCAAAAGGGGAACAAAAGAAGTAATTTTATATAGAATGAAATCAGTGATCATTAAGTAATTTAAGAAGAATTAATGACTTTTCTTTACCATAGCTTCTTCCTTCATCCCTTTAAACAAATGTTCTCCCCTGAGACTTGCTTGGGAAGGACACTGTTTCAATTATTTTGTTCCGAAGCAGTACTTTCTGTGCTTTTCTGTAGAGACTCAAATAGGACCAAGAGATTTATTTTCTCTTGAGGTTCGATAAGCTCTTGAAGGCAGCAAGTACTATCCTCCCCCGCCCCCCCCCTTCAGAAGCCACTTAATAAATTACTAGGGCATCAGGTGGTTAAGGATCCACTGTGTGTGAAGAACAAGGTACCTTCATATCAGATATCAGAACCCTCAAATTGGCTGTTCCACAGATAAGTTCTGTGGGCTATTCAGGGATAACACTGTGCCAGGGCATGGTGGAACTGGGAGACAAGTCCTCCTTGGGGAAAGTAGGGCAGGTTTGAACCAGTGCAGTCCAACAAACACATATGATGTGCCTGCTCAGTTCCAGGTAGCATGCTAGATGAAAGGTGTAGGTGAGAGGAACAACACAAAAAGCAGAATTAGTCCAGCCCTCAAGTATCTTGTGTTCCATTGGTCTGGGAACAGCATATATACAAGGCAGCCAAGTACAGTGGAATTTGGGGAAATCATTTGATATCCTTGGGTTTTAGTTATATCATAAAATGAAGGATTTGGACTTGGAAGCCTGTGAAGTCCCTTCAAACACTAGTACCATGATCTTTGGTTTGGACTATACAAAATACGTATGAAAAGCAAGTTTTGAAGAGGTGACAGAGAATCAGGAAAGGATATGTGCAGGAGGTGGACCTAAAATAGAACTTTGAAGAGAACTAGGGCTTCTAGGGGGTGGAGGAGAAGAAAGAGTGGTCCACACATGGAACGTGGAGGGGAGTGAAGGAATAGTGGATAGCATATAGCCAATACATAGATTGTAAGAGATGGCATATTACCTACAGGGACAGTAAGTAAAGTGCATGAGGGCCAGTAATGTGTAATTTGTTTGGAAAGATAGATCAGGGCCAAACTACAAAGTGTCTCAAATGCTTTCTTTTCATATGAAGCTAAGCAGTTAGTTCAGTTTAAATAAAAGTGTCTTTAAGGAAATCCAGTATGCAAAAAATCCTAAATAAAGCAGCATGTGTTCAATAACATAACAATAAATTGATGGACAAATTCAGAGCAGAGTTCTTTTATCAGATAGGGGTCTTTTTTCTCCTTCAGTCATTGTTTATTGGTTAATGATGCCTTAAAGAAGCAATAAAGTATAGAAATTTAAGCCTATTATGCTAGGAGCTCCTACTAATTGAAGAACAATCAGGGACTAATTACTCACATTTTTGTGGCAATCAATTATCTTAAAAAATGCATGGCATTTTTTTTGCTCACAAATGAGCCCATATTCAGGTTTGCTTTGGAACATATAATGTACGTATTTTCTATGATTTATTCTGTATATGGAGCCTTTTGCAGGAATTTGATGCTTTTGGGACCACAGATATGGCTTGTAGGGCATGTAAAAATATAAGGTGATAAGACTAACTCTATTAAAAAAAGATTTAAGATTTCTGACTTCTTTGGGGAACCGCCATGGTTTGTTCACTTTTGCTGGAGAGTTAATCTTTGACTCCAGGCTAATTTATTCAGCATTTTTTTGGGTTCGTATTACTCTAATCTTTTCTTTCATGTCTTTTCCTCATTAAGTTGTCTTGCACCATTCAAATTCAGGGATCCTCTCTGTTAACAATCTCATCAGTTACTCTATTTTCATTACTTTCAGGCAATTTTCTTTTTTTATTTCAGGGAATATGCTATTCAAATTCTTTGTATTTTTTTTTTTCTGGAAGGGCAGCAATTATGATCTTTCCTTGCAGAGTTCTCTTGTTTGGGTTTGTAGAAGTTTGAGTTTATCTTCTAACACTTCCACTTAAAAATTTCTATTATTAGTTTTATTTTCATCTCAGCAAACTTAAAAAAATGCATGAACCTCTCTGCTCTGTCTCACTGAGATTTTCACTCTTTTATACTTTATTTCTCATATTCATTCTCTTGAATTCTTCCAGTAATTTAATCTCCAGTTTTATAGCTATTAGATCTTGTGCTGAATCATTTTGCTACATTTCTATACAACTCTGGGGCTTTGGAGACACATATCTCTATTTTTGAGGTTTAATTGTTGCAGTTGTGTTCTTCCCTTTGGAAGATTTCTTTCATCTTACAGTACTTATATATTATATTGGCGCTCCCCCCCCCCTTTTTCTAAAAGCTTTTTCCTATTTTTTTTTCACTTCCCCACTTTTTTTGATTTAAGCAAATATTATTTAGCACTTTGGTGAAGGTTTTGCAATAATGTAGAGCAGCTAGACTTTGCCTTGACTCCTCCTTAGCTACTTGGTGAACATTTTCCCCGTTCTATTTTTTCATGACTCTTTTTGCTCCTTCTTTCCCGTGATGTACTTGGGACACTCGCCTGTATCCGTATGTCTCATGAATCAGTGCAAGAAGGGTGGGCCTGGGTATCTTGTTGCATAGTTCCCGCTTTTCTGTTTTGTAACTATTGGAAGAGGAGAGACTTCCAGCTGGGTCCTGAATCTCCCCAAATGGGCATTGTCCAGGAAAAGTCAGGGTGTCTGGATATACAGTGCAGTGAAGGAGGAATGATGGCACCCTTACCTCTGTCCAAAGTACTCTTACGTTGTTAAACTTGGCTTCATGTTGGCTATCCTTTAGTTTTGCCATTTATAGTAACGTAGCCTGGATGCTTCCTTTGAAGCAGTGACATAAGAAAATCTTTAGTTATGACTACCTAAAAAAAAAGGTCCTGATTGAATGCCGCGCACCACAAACGATGGTGCCTTAAGTACATCTCATAAAACACCGTCTTTCTGAAGGTTCTGAAATCACTTTTCTACACTTAAAAAATGATGTGGGCAAAATCTTGGGAACCAAACAATTAAATGATCATAAAATTGGGGGAATGTGTTTGAGTAAAGTTCTGAATATTAATAAGGCCTTGATGGATATTTTAAATAGCTTTTTTCATCTAGTCACTAATGATTCTTTTTTTTCTCCCTTTGCAACTGTCACTAGAGTGGCAAGGAGAATTAATTTTTAATGTGCCATTGTTATATCATTTTCCAAAATGCCTGCTTGATTGAATCTTTGTGGGGGTTTGTAGATTGTGTCCCTCCATGATAAATCAACTGCAGTCCCTCTTGATAATTGTGTCATTCTTATTCATCATGGCCCCATTCAGCATCCTGGTAACATTCTCTAAAGTGCACCCGACCATCACTTTCTTTTATGTATGATTTCATCTTACTAGAACATACACCTCCTGAAAGCAGAACTGGTTTTGATTTTGTGTCTTTGTTTCTGTCTCTTAGCAATTTTTGACACATTTCTTGTTCAATCATTTTCAGTCATTTCCGACTCTTTGTGACCCCGTTTGGGGCTTTCTTGGCAAAGATACTGGAGTGGTTTGCCATTTCCTTCTCCAGCTCATTTGACAGATGAGGAAACTCAGGCAAACGACATTGAGCGACATTCCCAGAGTCATACCGATACTACATGTCTGAGGCTGGATTTGAACTCAGGTCTTCCTGACTATGGGCCTGGCACTCTATCTACTATGTCATCCAGCTTCCCTGTATTTTTTTTTTTGGACACATAGCAAGTGTTTAATAAATGCTTTTTCTTCCATCCTTCAATTTTGTTAGAATAGGATAATTAGGCTTAGATCTGGAAGAGATCTTAGAGGTCCACTTTTCCAGCCTCCTAATTTTATAGATAAGGAACCTGAGACTAGACAGATGAAGCAACTTGCCTACAGTCATATAGCCATATAACAACTCTCTGTATTAGGTGTGATTATTGTGCTTCTTTTTCACACAAGGAAACTGAGGCTTGGGGAGGTTGACAAGCCCCACAGAGTTACTCACCGTCTAAGATGGTAACTAAGTCCAGATCTTCCTTCCTCTGTGTTCAGCACTCTGTCTGTTAGGTCACACTCCTGGTGTTTCTTTAAATCTATCTAGTAGGTATGATTTGAAGGGTGACCTGGAGGGGAAAGAAGAATAGATCCTCTCCTTTCATTTCCCTTCCATGAATTGATTCTTTTTGGCCAAGAATAGAGCCTCTCAGTCATTTGATAAGATCGTTTGAAAAAAAAAATCATTTTTGTTAAACTCTAATTTGGAATTTATTGTTTGACTTCAATGCTCCTTCTGTAAAACTACCCAATAAACTTGAGCAGCTGAATTTTTCAGATTCTAGAATGATTATCATGGCTCAAGCAAAAACCCTGTTGATGTATAGCCCATGTTCAGTAGTCTCAGGCGTGACTCTAACATCCTCCTCAATGGCAGCTGCTGCTGTCTTTTGTCAAATAGCCGTCTTGCTCAAGTTCAGGAGTGAAATGAAAAAATTTTTTTTTCCCTTTTGGAAAGAGATACACTGTTCTTTCCTAGGAAGCAGTTTAAAGAGCGTCTTGACAGAATGATGTCAAGTTGTGCCCATTTCCACAAAGGTCGGGGTGGCCAAGCCATCATCAATCGGAGAGGAGCATATCAGAGAAGACAGAGCTGGATGCACAGCTTTCCCGTGGAGGGAAGTGGACTCCGTGCCAAGCCCTCAGCCTGCTTCCCTGGCTAGAAAAGGCTTCTGTGTGCATGCCTGTGTTAATTCACCAGCAGCCCAGCAGGGAGCGGAACAGCTTTGTTTCAATCTTGAGAACCTGGTCCTGAGTCACTACTTAGCCAGGCAGAACAAGGAAACCTGTTTCCACGGACCCAGAGGAGTGTTGCAGAGAGAACCCCTGGGATTGAGTGAGGGCACCAAAAGCCTTCAGCAGAGATTCTGCCTTGTTTCTGCCTCCAAAAGCAGGGGTCTAAATGACCAATCCAGACAGAAGACATTTCCAGAGATCTTAGAAAAGAAAATAAACCCAACGACCAGAGACAGAAGCATTTCAAGAAAATAAAGCACACGTTAAAAATAGAAACAAAACATTTTTGTGACATATATGAAACCTCATTCTAACAAAATAATAATTAATGGTATGGCCTAGTAGCATGAGTATACTGGTAAATGTTTAACAACCAAATCTCTAGGATAAAAAAGGACCCGTCCCATTTTTTTTTAAATCAACATGTGTTGATTTTCTCTTTTCCCACTGCCCCCCACCCCCACCCCCCAACACACACCTCAGTGCACACATAAAAATCAAAACTCTTGTAATTAGTAGACATGGTCAAGCCCCCCGACACTTTAAGTTTAATATACATTATTGCTATTTTCTCCGTTACTTCTTAATCAGTGCAACAATACATCAAACTTTCTTTTGTAATGTTTACCAATTGCTATGGTGTAAATGCTCTCACTGAAAATTAAATAGTGGGCTCTCTGAGAGCCCAACTCCAGCATACCTCATGTGTAGAATAATGGGCTTAGACATGAATTCAAATCCCACCATAATGACCTATACAAATTCCAGTTATTATCTTCTGTTCTCCTTTGCCCACAGCCGATCTTTTTTCTCTGTATGACAACGTCTTTTTGTTGGTACTGTTATTAATCATATAGGTGAATACAGAAAAGATCTGTCATTTTACCAGTATAAGGAATCCCTGGGATAGAAACTCCTTCCATGTTTGTAGATAGAATTAATCTATGACTCACTAGATCTGTCTTATGGACTCAGTTGTCTGAGGACCAGAGATGTCCAGTGACTTGCTCCATAGTAACACACTTAGTGTCAGAGGAAAGATTTGGATTCAAGTTTTCCTAATTTCCAGCCTGTGCATTATGCCACACTGCCTCTTACAGGTCGTGTAACATAACTTAAGAGAATCTTTGGACAGGATAGTGATGGGGTCATGGTCCCTCTGGGTCCATGGAAATAGGTTTCCTTGTTCCCCCTGGTAATCTCCCCATGTTTATCAACCTGATTGTTGGCAAATTTTTCCTTATAAATAACACTGACTCCTTATTTTCTGATTTATTTCTTATAATGACTGATAGCAGCTGGTCACCATCCTCTGTGTGGGTGTTCTTCATACTGAATGTCTTATATTTGTTACAATCTCCACTTGAAAAGCCATACCAAATCCTCCTTTCTCTTATCTTGATCTGATTTCCGATTTTTCCCCCTCTCTTCATAAGTTACACTTTCTATCTTTTAAAAGTGCTTTATTCTAGATAATATTAAAAACTCCAAGACAACCCAGTAACCTTGATGCTTAAGTATTTACCTGGAAATAAATGATTTTTTTTTTTTTTTGCTTTTTGGAGGGCAGTTGGTGTTGTGACTTGCCCAAGGTCACACGGCTAGTTTTTGTGTTAAGTGTCTGAGGCTAAATTTGAACTCAGGTCCTCCTGACTCCAGGGCCAGTGCTCTATTCACTGCACCACCTAGCCGCCCTTAAATAAATGAATTTCAATGCATAAAGTATTGGCTAGCTAGTAATTATTTCTGAGTCAGTCTCCACCAGGATTCTTTCTTTGTTTATTCATTTCCATTTACTTTTCTTCTTATATGATCATTGTGTGTGCATATGTGTGTGTGTAATGTACACACATACATATTATACATGTGTGTCTATGTATACACACATATATATCTATACCACTCACTCACACACACACACACACACACACACACACACACTCTAATATTCTAGATTCCTATCTGTTTTCCTCCTTGTGACTTTGAATTGTAGTGTTTTATGTTTCACCAAATTCCTCTGTAAATGGGTTCCATGACTGGGCACAGGACTAAATGATGTATCATGGGACAATCCTCTTATGATACCAGTGTGTGTTACTTCTAATTACAAAGTTCTTTTACTTCAGAGTTTTAAATTTTTAGAGTTACATTTTAAACTTAGAGTCCCTTTAATTGCCACTGAGACTTCTAGATATTTTTCTGTTTTGTTTAAGAATTTAAAAGTGTTAAGAAATAGTGCCTTTTCTTCTTGTGGAATTCATTTTCCTTCCTCTAGGTGGCCCAGTGGATAGAGCCTAGGCCTGGCATCAGGAAGATTTATCTTCATGAGTTCAGATCTGGCCCCAGACACTTACTAAGTGTGGCTCTGGGCAAGTCACTTATCCCCGTTTGCCTCAGTTCCTCATTAAGATGAGCTGGAGAAGGGCATGATAAACCACCCCAGTATATTTGCCAAGCAAACCCCAAATGTGGTCACAAAGAGTCAGACAAGACTGAAAAACTACTGAACAATAATAAACCTTAATGAACTATGCTCCATTTCTGACCACTTCATTAATTTCTGGGACCACTTAGAATCTCAAACCTACCTTCTAAGAGAATAGAGGAAATGAGTGTCCATTGTCTTGATCATGGTGTAAAATATTAGAATGAAATAGAATTTGAAGTAATTAGTACTGAATGCTACATCCATCCCCAGTTCCCCCTGTCCCCACTCACCAATCATTTCTCTCTCTATTCCCTCTGAATGATACCAACTCTCAACAACTAATTATGGCTGAAAAACTTTTTAATTTCTGTAAGTGATGAAGACCTAAATGACATGAGCATTGTATATGGAAGAATTTAGGAATCTGACTAAATTTCTCATAATTTGACAGTCTTTTACTCTATTGAAATGACAGCAGCTTTCTGGCCTTTGAAGGAAGACTGGCTGGCTTGACTCATTATTTCTTAGAATTTTTTTCTATACTAACATCACATTTTTTACGAGTAATTAATAGCATTTCAAAAGTTATATTGCTGGCATCTCATACGAGGGTGGTAACAAGAGTACTTGGCATAGTACATGCTTCTCAAATTGAAGTGGAGGGGTGGAACCTTGGAATCAGAAAACCTGGTTTTGGATCCAAGCTCTGCTATGTACTTACTGTCTCAGTGACCCTGGCTAAGTGTTTAACTGCTCGGGGCCCATCTCCTTCTCTGAAAAAGGAGGCAGTTGGATTACATTATCTCTAAGGTTCTTTGCATCTCTAGATCCTAAGCTCTGTCACTCACTTGTAAATGCCTTTCTACTTAGAGCCATTTGAACATAGAACTGAGAAAGTGTGTGCATGTGTGTGTGTGTGTGTGTGTGTGTGCGTGCGCGCGCGCTCATGTGTGCCTAAGTTTTATTAGTGTCTTTGCCTTTGGTTTTCTGTGCCATGATAATTTTTTGATGTCCAATCTCCCTTCCCCTCACTACCCTCCACTCTACTGAACCCTTCCAAAAGAAAGAAGGGAAGGAAGGAAGGAAGAAGGGAGAAGAAAGAGGAAGGAAGGTGGGGAAAAAAGGAAGGATAGAAAAGAAAGGAAGAAAAGGAGAGGCAGAGCGAGGAGAGACCACATTTTAGGCACTGGGGACATGAGAAATGGCATATCAT
>CM053590.1:24521276-24538538 GCA_028646515.1 Pseudochirops corinnae | reverse complement strand
ATGACAGAATAATTACAATGCATAAGATTAAAACAACAACCACAACCAACTTTCAGGCTTTGGTTGGGGGTGGGATTTGGATCATGAGCTTGTGTCCCTTTGATTTCTGATTGCTGCTCCCTGGAAGTGACTAATTACACTGTTATTAATTGCTGTCAGTTCTGAGTAATGTTGAGCACAGTGATTTTGCACATTTGCATTAGGTGCATTAATCATAGGTAGGCTTTGGATGGGAGCGTTAACATCTAAAGTAGTCTTAAATGGGAAAAATGCATATTGAATGAAGACAACTCCATCCACCTGCCATTGCCAAGCTTTTGTGTCAAGTAAAAACAGCTGATTAACCATGTGCTGTCAGCTGCTCCAGAAGATATCAGCTTGTGCCGAATGAATGTAAATATGTGTTATTTGTTTATGTTTTTCAGGTAAGAAATTGTGTTTCTTTTCCACATGGCTGCCTATGGTACGGGACAGATGCTGTCATCTTGTGTTCGTTTGTAAGCTGCCAAATAATGCAAAATATGCTAGTGGCAAAATTTAGGGATTCATATGGTAAGTAATCACCTGCCACCTTGGGGGGATGGGCTTCATGGATTTCGCAGTACTTTGTTGGACAAAGACTAGGTTTTCTGGTTATGTTGAAAGAGAGCCTTGCCCTCATTTCCTGCTGTCTTCAAGTAGAAATGAAAGCACTCAGGTTTTTTGAAACTCTGTCACCTCCTCTTTTATCTGTAACAATGGGGGGGGTAATATCTTTTGTAGCAAGTCTCTATTGACCCCTACTGTAGGTCCATGGATCTCCCACCTTCTACTATGTATACTGTGCATATTTTCCCCTATTTGTGGTGCTTAAAGGCCTGGCACAGGTCTGTTCTCTCACACAAAGCCTTCTATGATCAATAAAGACCCAGTTGATTTCACTCTCTGAATTCCCTTTGTGCCTGTAGACCAGTGGTTCTCAACCTTCCTAATGCCGAGACCCTTTAATACTTGTATGTGGGCATATCTGCATGTGGGTGGATCCGCCCGGAGATGGGTAAAGGAGTGGTGTCTTGGTTCCTAAGACCATGGGAAATACGTGTTTTCCGATGGTCTTAGGTGAGCCCGTTGAACCCCCAAAGGGGTTGCGACCCACAGGTTGAGAACCACTGCTACAGACAGTAGTATTCTAATCCAATCTTTGATTACTTTCCAGTTCTTTCACATGGGTTCATTGTGCGTTCCCAAAATAAAATGAAATATATATGAGGGCAGCGGTTATGATGCTTATTCTATCTTAGACATTCAGTGAATCCTACTAGAATGACTCCCAAGTAGCCCTTTGCAATCTGGCTCTAGCTGCCCTTTGTAGGACTCTTGGAGGCAGCTCTAATGTCAACACTCTCCAGGTTCAGGTTCAGTGTTGGGCCCTTGGAATTCATTGAATGGTTAACAAAAGGAGGCTTATTTTGCCCTAGCACAGCAAGATTCTTCAACAATAACGCAATAGTACCCGCCTTCTGTGATCTCGTACTCTCCCCTTCTCTCCCTTCCCCACCTTGTCATTATATGGGAACGTATCTGGTCATTAGAGAAGTATGTGATGGACATGTTGGCGTGTGTGGTCTTCAGAAATTGATAAATTGAGTGCCTAGACTCTCTTGTGACCAGGAAGATGCATCAGGGAAGTCAGGGTCAATCAGGTATTGGGAGATAGTTTTATCTCCTTTCAGAGAAAGTTAGTACCTGTTGAAGGAGGGGGGTAGGCTTTCCTCATGTTGAGAATTGAGGAAAGAAGCTGTCTCATGCAAAACTTGGGCTAATCTGGTTGCAAGGACAGTCTTGTCTTTTTTTTTTAAAGGAATTTAATCCCTGTCCCATGAGGGAAAAAGGAAAGAAGGCTTGAACTCATGTAAGGAAATGCCTGTCGATATTAGTCCTATAATAGAGCTTTAATTCATCTAGCTTTCCTTTGCCATTTGATGATAGATGGGCAAATTTAGCCATGAAGCATTTGTTCAGCACCTACTACATGCCAGGAAACATACTAAGTGCTGGAAATAGAAATACAAGCAAAAAGGAAGACAGTCTCTACCCTCAAGGAGCCTACATTCTAATGCGGAAAGACAGGGCATCAGAGGGAGCTGAGAAGGGAGGGTGGAGTATCTGCATGGAGCTTGGTGGAGAAGTCTTGTCTTTGTACCAGCTGTCCTGAGTGTTTGTAATGTATTTTCCCCTCTACTTCTGCCTTTTAGAATATTTAACATTCTTTCCAAGATCAGCTCCTTGGGACCTCCTATGGGAATAGTCTTTTTATCAATATATTCTCATTCTCTCTGTCTCTTTCTGTCTCTGTCTCTCTCTCATATCTCTCTTTTCACCTCCTCTTCCCCCTCCCTCAGCCTCTCTCTATCCTTCTCCCTCTTTCTTTCTTGCTTCCTCTTTCTCTCTCCAAATCATTTGTTGTTAAAATTATTTGGCATTAATTTATCTGCCTATATTTTGTATACTCTTAGTTAAGTAGAAGATACTTGAGGGAAGGAGTGTGTGTGTGTGTGTGTGTTATCAATGCTTAGAACAGTGATAAGGGAGAGACTAGAACTGCAAGATAAGGGAGGACATGTGAGAGAAATTTAATGTTTAATATATTCATGGTATGGATAAGCATAAACAGTGACAGTACCATGAAAATAATTGCGCCTGGTGTGCTAACATCCATATCACAGGATGGAATAGTAGGGATCCTCCAAACCAACTCTATATAGACCCTGGTTATTAGCGACTATATTGTGGTTTCTGATCATGAAAGGAGAATGCAAAAAAATATATTGCAAAATATAATCTAGATTTAGAGCCAAAAGAGCTTTGTAGACTATATGGAAATCTCACTTTTGTATATCATGACTATTTCCTTTAAAAAGAGATTTGGAATTCATTAGATTTGGAAACTACTGAACCAACATCTGAAGAAATGAAATTCATTATATTTTAAAGACAAGAAACAGTTGGTTATTGGAGTAGGAGTAACTTATGAACTGATGGTCTCTGAAATTCAGACTTTCAGACTGACCAGTAGTTAGACTCAACACTAAACTAGAAGAAAGGAACAAGATGAAAAACGACAAAGTATGTCATAATAGGTGTGGCATTCTATTGATGACAAAAATGGGGAAATAGATAAAGGACTAGACATTGATACTACTTATTTCCCAAAGAAGGGGAACCATTGTGAAGCAGCTGCAACAAGAGGCTTTACCAGTCTCGTGGAGGATGTCTTTTACAAAATCCCAATGAAAGAGAACTTGCTTATAGTTGGTGAGGGCCTCTGGTTTCTTGATTGCACATAATATGCTGATTATATCAAGTTCAAAAAGTGCTGCAGACCAACCTTAATAAGATCTTCAGCCCTGCAAGAGAGCTTTACCTAACAACTGTCAACAGAAAAACCAACTAGATGAAGCACATCCACATACTTTTGTATGCGATTGAATTGAAATTTATTAAATTAATCTATATATAATATGCCTTAAATGGAAGCAAAAAGTGGATTGTGAGCTCTGTCCATGATGTAAGAGGAAGGTGAAATTGACTAGATTGCATTTGGAAAATTCTGTATTACTTCACTCTGACACACAAACCCATCATTTAGTATCTGCATATTTGTGATCCCCAGAATGTTTCAAACTGAAGAATATAAAATGTAGGTGACTTAAGTTCAAGGTACCCAAATAGAGATGGACAGTGGGAATAAATAGGTTTATTTTTTTTGCCAACAATGACCAGTATCCAAAAAGTCTGGTGTAAATATAAAACTTAGGAAATAAATCATCACAAGAGAAAGCTGACAAGATAATAGATGGAAAACATGAGTGTTGCCCTGGTGACCTGAAAGGTTAAGAGACTTAGAGGAAGACTTCCAGTGTATTGGATAGATCTTCCTTGGAAACTTTATTAAAGGACATGAAGAGATATTCTTGCCACCTTGTGTGGATATAACTGTGTGTCTGTGATGATGATAGTGGACCCCAACTCAATGTTGAAATCCTCAATGAGTATGGGACATGTTATCAATTTTTTTCTGTCATGTGCATATATATGGTCCAGACTGTTGCTCACAGAATCATCATCCCAAGTTCCAAATGGATGTTTCTGCTTTATAGGAAAGAAACTCTTTGGGAAATGGTCACCAAGGGGAGGTATCTGATTTATATTAATAATGGTGGATATCTAGATGTAGGCAAGCAGAGTTCCCCCATGGCTTTATGAATACTTGGATTCCAGTTGTACCCTGGACATTTATTGTGTGGCCCTGGGCAAGTCATTTAACCTCCCCAGTCTCAATTTCCCCATCTGGCAAATTGAAGTAATTACTTCAATTATTGAACCTTCCTCATGGGTCTATGATGAGGATCTAGTATGATGATGGATGTGAAATCCTTTGACAAACCTTCAAGAGCTATTCTACATTGTGAAATTGTCCAGAGTGGCTGCCTTGCACGAATTCTTCCAAGTGTAGTATTTATTTACTTCAAAGCCCACTTTTCAAATCCATACTCAGATTTTGTGCAGATGTTTTCCAGTTTGTTTACCAACATTTCTAAGCCATATTGTTGATCAGCAGGTTTCTTTAATTAGCAACTACTTTCTCAAACCAGTTTCTAAGGTCTGATTGACTCCATTACAAATAGAGTTTTGTAGACAGAAGAATGAACATGGAATCATACAGAGCCTGTAGTAGAAATCACGTATTGATTCTCATTACAATGAGGAACTCAGTAGAAAGGGGGAGGGGATTGACTTTTTGATCTTGTAAATTATATTAATTTATAAAGACACAGGTAGAGTTTTGGGTCTGGAGTCAGGAAGATTCATCTTCATCCTTCCAATCTGGCGTCAGGCACTTACTAGCTGTATGACTCTGGGCAAGTCACTTAACCCGGTATGCCTCAGTTTTCTCATCTGTAAAATGAGCTGGAGAAGAAAATGGTAACCCACTCCAGTATCTCTGCCAAGAAAATCCCAGATGGGGGCATGAAGAGTTGGACAAACCTGAATAATAAATACCTCAACAAAAAAGGGACAGATTCCTGGGTAGGAGACAACAAAAAAGGAGCTGAGAAGCAGAGGCAGGGGGCACAGTTCTCCTGGGGCACCTGGTGATGAGGCCTGGACAGTGATGGATGGTTGGTTTGACCCATTCCTCAGAATGGTGGGAAGAACTCACCAGTGGGAGCAAGGGCCCTTGCAGGGGTAGGAGAATAAGATGGGAAAGGAAAAAGGCCATGTAGTGTGTGGGGCAGCTGATCTGAGTCTTAAAGGAAGCTACCTAGGGCTGCATAAGGGGACCAGGTGAAGAAGAGAGGCTGTTCTAGGCGTGCTTGTTAGGTGCAGGGGCAGACTGTGCAAAGGTGCATCAGGGAGATGGAATGGTGGATGTGAAGAACAGTTGAGAAGTGAAGAGAACACCATTGGAGTAATTAATGTGTACTGAGCCTCAGTGGGAGACCAGGTCTTGATTATGAACTTTACATTGCTAGCAGGAATTTGTGTCTATCTCTAGAAACACTGGGGAGTCTTCAGAGCTCCTTGGCCAGGGCAATGAAGTCATCAGAACTGTGCTTTAGGAATAGCACTGTGGTAGCTCAGGAGAGGGTGGATCCGATAGATGAGAGATTGGAGATACGGCATCCAGTAAGGAGGGGGACTCTTGTAGACCACATGAGAGTGCCCCATTTGTGGATTCTTCTGCCAGACATTTAAGTACATTGCTGATGTATCATGATTTATGTGGCATAGGTGGGGCTATCGAGAGACTGCTGAGTGCCATAATCACCTGTTTCACAACTGTGCAAGCTACGCTTTGGTGATGGGTTTGGTAAACCCTTCCTGAAGTTGATTTTTACTTTAGGCTTTCACTTTCAGGGTGTGTGTGTGTGTGTGTGTGTGTGTGTGTGTGTGTGTAAGAGAGAAAGAGAGACAGAGAGAGAGGGAAAGAGAGAGAGAGAGATAGATCTATTTTATAACTCTGCATGCATGTGTGTGTTTATTCATTTATTAAGGGAGTGATTAAAAAGACTAAGTGATCTTTCCAGTTAGGTATTTATTAGGAGACCCAGGGACAATAATGCCCATAGAGTAATCCCAATGGAAGAATACCTTTGTACTAAACTGAAGCAATCTGTGCAATCCTCATTCATTACCTAGAATGAAAATTGGTTATTAGAAATGTAGTGCAGTTCCCTGGAGAGACCTGATGGAATCCTTGAACGTGGACATTTTCAAAAGACATTTTTCTTGATCTCAATATGTTTATTTCATTGGTTTAGAGCATCCTCCCTCCTGCCCCCAATCTTTTCACCATGCAAACCTACAACTTGTCTGTCACTAATTAGAGTTGACTGGACTGAAATCTGTGTTTCCTGCCTCATCGACCTGCCCTCTGCCTCCTGTAACACAACTCTATCTGTTTGTTGCTCTTTGACCGTCTTTCATTTGCAGACCAGCCTAAACTCAGATGAAAGTTTCCTGGCTTCAGAATCTAATCCAGAGCTTGGCCTTCTTGCCGGCATCATGGTCGTTAAAAGACCTTTCTCAGGTTCTTAGAGGGCTTGGAATTGTTCCTAGCCCTAGCATCTCAATGTAGCCATTTTCCATTGTCAGATTTATCTGTCATCTTTTTCTGAAGTGGTTCATTTGTAATGTAACCAAGAACTTTTTTGCAAAGGTATTTAAAATAGGTTTTTTTTAGATGCATGCATATTTATACGTGCTCATGATGTATGGGGTCAGAGGACCTGTCTCACCTTTCAAAAGTCACTTAAAATCCCAAAGCCTCACTTTTCTTCTCTGCTCAATGTAGAGACTGCACTGCATACTCTCAAAGGATCCTGCAGACCTTTAGGTCTATGACACCATAAATTCGTGGTCTTTCTTTTCCTGAAAAAAGCTTTACAATTTGAAATGACTTTACATTTGGTTTCTGGTAGAATTTCCCATTATTTAGTGCCAGAAGTAAATTCATAGGAATTGGGCATATATGTTCCCTTAAAAAAAAGCTCCCATTCTTTCAGGGAATCATCTCAGGTCATAGATGTGGCTTGTGAACAGTGAAATATGGAGTCTTAAGTGCTACTGAAATACAATTTTGAATCTTGGTAATGAAGGTTATGCAGATAAAACAGTGTATTTAACCCTCACGTGAACAATGTCTGACATTTCTCCAGGTGTTCCCAATTTCTTCCACCATTTCAGCTTTCTGGTGGTCTGGTAGCAATAGAGAAAACACACAGAGAGGCCAGACTTAATTTTGAAAAGAGCTAGATTGCTCTGTCATTAGACTGAAAGGGAAAGTCATTGTTGTTCAGTTTTTTCAGTCCTGTCTGATTCATCATGACCCCCTCTGGGATTTTCTTAGCAAAGATGCTGGAGTGCTTTGCCATTTCCTTTTCCAGCTCTTTTTAAAGACAAGCAAACTGAGGCAAACAGGGTTAAGTGACTTGCCCAAGGTCACAGAGCTAGTAAGTGTCTGAGGCCAGATTTAAGGTCCAGGCCTGGTGCTCTAATCCACCGAGTCACCTAGCTGTAGAATGCAGAATGGAACAATAAGCTCCAAGAGTGCGAGGAGAGAAAGCCAGAGATAGGATTAGGAAAGCTGCAGTTAAAAATTCTGTTTTCAGGGTACTGCTCTCCCTTCAAGAAGACCATAACAGCAAACATGATAATGAGTCAGTCAGCAAATTTTGTACCCTCTGTGTAGAGACTCTGTGTAAGGAACTGATTTAGTATTAGAAAAATGAGACTGCCTGCCCTCAAGGAGATTCCATTCTCCTGGGGCCCTGGAAGGCTACATAAACAAAAGGGTTTGTGTATGGGGAGGGGGGAGAGAGGGTGGAGAGAACCAACTGGGGGAAGCAGGGAGAACTTGAAGTAGATAGACCTTCCTTGAACTAAATTTTGACCTTAGGAGTTGGGGCTTAGGTGAGCAGGAAAAGCATTCTGGGCTTGGAGGGCAGTGTGGGCAAAGACATAGGGGTAGGAGATGAATTACAGAGTGTACAATGGGGCGTAATGTGTCATTGATCAGGAGTCATAAATTGGAGTGAACTTGTTAAGATCTTTGAACGCCTAAAAGAGGAGTTTGTAATTTCTTCAAGAGACAGTGGGAAACAATTGAAGCTTTTTGAGTCAGACCCCCATTTTAAACCTATCAGTTTTAGGAATTGTGTGAACTGGAGACTAAAGAGATTGGATTAAGGGAGATCAATAGGAGATGTCTGAAACAGTCCAGGTAACAGGTGATAGAAGGCCTGAGTTAGGATGATTGTAGTGTGAATAGAGAGAAATGGATGGATTTGAGACTAATAGGTTTCTCAAGCAGTCTAGGTAACAGGTGATGAAGGCCTGAATTAGGATGATTGTAGGTTGAATAGAGAGAAATGGATGGATTTGAGAGATATTGAGGAGGTAGACTTGGCAAGACTTGTAACTGATTGGATGGAGGGGAATGAAAGAGAGAGAAGAACTGAAAATGATTCCCAGTTTGGGAACCAGGGGACCCTTGACAGCAATTGGGGCATTAGGAGGGAGGGTTGGTTTGGGGGAACAAATGAGTTTTGTTCTTGACGTGTTGAGTGTGAGATGCCTATGGCACATTCAGGGAAGATGGGGATTGGGTCTGGAGAAAGATGAGTGCTGGATCTGTAGGTAAGGCCCCACATCTATGGCATGGTCACCCTTATCCCCTCTGTAGACATCTGTGTCTGTGGTGTGGTTTCCTAGTTAAACAGTCAGGAGAATAATTCACTCAAATATGTGAGTAATTTCTTTTTGCTTCTTTTTACTAGATGCTACCAATTCATTCAGAAATTAAGATGAAGCACCCCACTGTGGGACTGGTTAAAGCTTTAAGCAATCTTCAGACCTTCACATCTGCCATCTATTCCTATTAACCACATGTTCATTACTAGGGCAAATCTCATTTTCCTTGAGATGCCAGAGTTTCCTTCTGTTATAGTTCTTTCAGCTTGTATTTGCCTTCTTAGGAAATTCTTGTATGAGGCATAATTCATGATAGAATCACAAAAGCATATAATTTTAGGTCTTAAATATCATCTGATCCCAAACCCCTCATTTTAAAGATGAGAAATGCAGTGAACTGACATCCTCGAGGTGTGAGGCAGGATGCCAAAGGGAAACAGGTACTGAAATCGGACTCAGAAAGCTTTTGACCTTTTCAGCTTACCTCATAGGACCTTAGGAGAACTCAATTTCTTCATCCACAAAATGACTATATTGTCCTGATCCCTCAGGCCCTTTTCGAACTCTAGCATTCTGTGACTCTATTCGGCACAGCTAATGAAACATCCCATGTAGTTATCTAGACCAAGCACCAGCATCTGCGTCTCTTGGTTCTCCATTCCGGCGTTCTTTCCATCCCAATATCCTATCCATCCTAGGTCATTGCTAAGCATTACTGACATTGGCAGAGAAAGGCCTGGTCCATCTAGTGCTGCTGCTTTTTAAAAGCTTCTTGGACCAGTGATGAAAGACTGGGACCCAGGAATAAGGGGTTGACCCAGGAGTGGGCCTAATGTTGAGAACCTTGGAGAACCCATGGCCAATTTCTAGCCAATCATTTCTTTGGACACAACAGTTACCAGTCCGAGCACTGCTCACTCCCTTCTATTCTTTCTGATGACATGACTGAAGAGTGGGCCCATACCCATACATATCTAATGTCCATTAAATCTCAAAAAAGACTGATAAGGTAGAGGCATTTTTTTTGAGGTTCACTGACTCAGATATAGTCAAATTTCTTTTTATTTCTCAACACTTTAACTAGAGTCAATTTTATTTCCATCCATATGTTAGATCAAGGGAGTCAATGTGGCTTAAAAAAGACTTACTTTCCTAGAGTAAAGATCTTTGGAGATGAATAATTGAGTCCCTGGCCATGATCGTTCTTCATCCCATTGGTCTTACATCTGAACTGACTGCGTTTACCAGTAGCCAGTTGCCATTTTCTATATCAACAAATCTTGTCACTCTCATGCTCTGCGTTTCATTAGATAGCCATAGACATATTACAGCCTGCTAACGACTGAACTCTGGTAACATTAACCTTCGGTGATGATTCATAACATGAGTCCTAGAGAACCGATTAACATTGCATCTTATGAAAGAAGAGCACAAATGTAGGGTAGACTTATTAACTGGACTTTGGCAGAAGTCATTACCCCTTGAAACTCTGATGATTGCTGGTCTTCACTGGAACAAATCAATTGTTAATAACCTTACAGATTTCAGTTAGCTCTTCGAAAAGTGGACATTAGTCAGGCTTCTTAGCTAACGTTGAGGTTAGCCAGCATCTGGACGGTAGCCAAAACCCAGACATGCAATATAGTGGGCCTGAACTAGCCATCATATATCCTTATAATTACTTTGAAACTGTGAAAGACCCTGGAGACAATTTTTCCTTCCAGAGGTTTATTTATAAACCCTGCCTTCATTGGTATCAATGCTCTTTAGACTGGTTGAAGTACTAGATGGATGCCAAATAGTATGATTATTTAAATAGAGGCTATGTGAGGAAGCACTCTTCTACTTTAAATGTCACCAGATGCCTAACTACCACTGCCTTTTGAGGCCCAAGATCACAGAAATTCCGAACTGAAAGGTGAATGCTGAGGTTATTTAGTTCAACTCATATTCTGTAGCAAAAACATACAAATCCATCTGTACAAATGGATGCATGCACTATCCTTAAACATTTCCAGATAAAATCCTCTACAGAAACACGAATTTCAACCTAATTCCACTATCCTTTTTCTCTCCATTTTTAGAGGGACTAGCTGGTTATTAGCTTCATTGTAGTGACGATATTTTCATCCAACAAGCATGTGAGGAGTAGGCTCTCAATACTCTTCTACATGGCAAAGATAATCTTTCTTTTCTAAGGACTTGGTCAAAGGAAGGGCATGTGAGAGAGCTTCAGCTATTAGACTAGGAGAAAATGTGGGAATATATTTTCATTTGTTTTTAAAAATTGGAATGGAAGGCAGATGTAAAAAAAATATAATTAGGTCTTTAGAGTATGTACCCGAGTCTTAATTTTTAATTGAACATAAGACTTGAAAATGTTTGGCAGTAAAAAATAAATAATCAAGCCTTTTATTTAACTAAATCATTCTGTTGTACTGATGTATGACTATGTCAGAGTAGGAGGTTGGGGTTACATGCTTATTTTAATTTTCCTGTCTTTGTTGCAAAGCACTTAATTTAAAATCTAGTCCAGCCTTCATGGTGCCTTTGCTGTGGTACTGTATTTACAGTAGGCTGGTTCAGAAGTTTCCCATGAGGACTATGCTTGTGGCTGCATTCCCAGTGTTCACAGGGCTTGGCAGTGGAGATTGTTCTGCCTTGATCGTGAAAATTCTAAGAGCTTACTTTCAGATAACATAAGCCTAGATTTATCTCAAACAATAACTCCTCTCCACATAGCAGAAGCTTAAAAATGCTTCTTCATCTCCTCTTCCTCCTCCTCCTCTTCCTCCTCTTCGGCCTCTTCCTCCTCTTCTTCTTCTCCTTCTCCTCTTCCTCCTTCTTCATCATCACTGTAGCATTATATGCTTTTTAAGCTTTGCAAAGCACTTTATAATCATTAGCTCATTTGAGACTTACAACAGCTTTACAAGATAGGTGCTATTATTATCTCCATTTTACAGTTGAGAAAGTGAGGCAAACAGATTAAGTGACTTGCCCAGGATCACACATGTGTCTGAGGCTTGAATTTGAACTTAGGTCTTCTTGTTGCTAAATTCCTCGATCTCGTCACTATGTCATCTATCCGACTCTTGTTACCCTTGAATAATATTGAGCCTAATCTGAGTAGCCCTCTGAATCTCTCAGGCAGGTCCCAGCTCCTTTTTAAATCATTGAGTAGCCCTCTTGCTATATTTCCATTTATTTTTTATTTACATTTAGATAAAATAATTTCTTCACATTTTTCCAAAGTGTATTTTTTTTTGGTTTACATCAGGTTTTGTAACATTGTGAGTAAAAAAGAAATAATAGTACAGTATTTATCAGCTCAGAATAACTGGGGCAGGAGGTGGGAGAATGGGAAGAATCAGTAACCAATAAGCAGTTATTGAGTACTTATGTGCCAGGCACTGTTCCTAGGCACTGTGGGCAAAGTGGAATTAAAGGAAGAATGAAAATTCAGGGGTGGCTAGGTGGCGCAGTGAATGGAGTTAGGAGGACCTGAGTTCAAATTCAGCCTCAGACACTTAACACTTACTAGACATGTGACCTTGGGCAAGTCACTTAACCCCAATTGTCCTGCCCTCCCCCCTCCAAAAAGCAAAAAAAAAAAAAAAAAAAAAAAAAAAAGAAGAAGAAGGATGAAAATTCAAGATGTTTAAAACCAAAGGCAGATAGGCTCTAAGGGCACTTATTAGAAAATTCAAGAGTTGTTTAGTAGACCTCTTTGGAGGACCTGTTTATCTATTGATAAGTGACTTATAATTAGTATACTGGGTACATTTGAAGAATTCTTGTAGCTGGTACTCTTCTGAAGAGAAAACAATCCCTTGTAATCTTGTTTACTTTATTAATTAGCTTAGCAAACTGCTTTCCGTAGATAATGCAAAACTAAACTTTATCCTTCTTCCTGACCAAATTATCACTAATTCTGAATTAGCATGGTCAGAATTAATGAGGTTTTATCATCCATTGATTTTTATCTTAATGGATGAGCATTAAGCAAGAAGAATTATCATTCTATGAAGAATAAGCAAAAGGGAATATTGATTAACAAACAAGGTAAGCATATTTGCTTTAATGCTGGGGATTTAATACACTCTGAGACTTTCCTACAACCGTTTTTTGTGTTGTGGCTTCTTTGAGCAGCCTGGGGAAAGCTAGGAACCCTTTCTCAGAAATCATTTTTAAAAGCATAAAATTAAATACAAAGGTTTCCAGAGAAGTCCCAAAGTTAGCAAAAAAGTGTATATGATTTTCTTTTCTGGCCCAAATGTTTCAAGCTCCTTGAAATTTACCCGTGTACCCCAGGTTAAGAAACTCTCTTCAGGCCCTCACTCCATTCTTTGACTTCCCTGCCCCTGTAGCCCTGTCTTCTGATTGGTTGATTCCTCATTTTCAAAATGATCCTGCATTTTCAAGAGAATCACCCAGGCAGCCATGTCTTCATTCCTCTCTAGGCGTTCTTTACTGAATACATTTTCTCTTCCCAGCTTCCTCAGCCCCACCTTCAGTTTTCTTTTATGTGTTGTCTTCCCTTTTTAGACTGTAAGCTACCTGAGGGGAGGAACGATCTTTCTTACTGTTTATTTGTTTGTTCTCAGCAACTGTGTCTTGCACGTAGTAAGCCCTAAATCAATGGTTCTCAACCTGTGGGTTATGTTCAATTTAAATATATCCTGCATATCAGATATTTACATTACGATTCATAACAGTAGCAAAATTACAGTTATGAAGTAGCAACGAAAATAATTTTATGGTTGGGGGTCACCACAACATGAAGAGCTCTATTAAAGGGTTGTAGCATTAGGAAGGTTGAGAACCACTGCCCTAAATGAAAGCTTCTTGATTTGCCTAGTAGAGTATTCTGTACATAGTGAATATATTTTAACTTGAAATTTCTTTTGGTCCGACCCAGTGAAGAATGACTTTTATTATTAACAGCCTTCTCTAGGAACTTTAGTATTGGAACATATTTCTTTCCACTCTGTGTAATTTTTTAACAGATAATCGTGTCTTTGCTGAAGATTCTATTTCAAGGTAGGTAATGCTGTATCTACACAACAGAATATCTGTTAGCTACTTCATTGGGACACTCTCAAAGTTGGCTTACTTTCCAGGATTTAGGGTGGGGGGATAAAGGGAATTACTAGGTATTTAGGGTCAAGAATTGCCCCTCCTGTTCATACCCACCTTGTAAATATGCTTGACATGTCTCTCTTGCCATATTCACCAAGAAACTTAACTGTGAGGAGGAGAATGGTAAATGTATAAGGAAAGGTCCCTAAGCTTATATGGAAACTGCTAAAGTATGGCAGAATTAATTTATGTCCTCTGGTTGGCAGAGCTGGGGTGAGGGCTGGGGTGGGTGTGGTCACTCTTTTCTCCTCTCCCATTATTATTTAACAGGAAGTATTTCACTCATTTAGATAGACGGTCCCATTTATCATTTTTCTTTTAAAAAATTACTTGCATCAAATAACTTAGCTATTTGTTTAGCTGCGGATTGTGATTTATGCATTTGTTTAAGCAGAATTGACTCCCACATAGTACCTGGTCCTCAAGAGGTTCATAGGAATATATGCTGTAGGGAAGATGTCAGCTGTCTTGCCATCTTGGAGATATACTCCACTTGGGAGATTAGAGGCTGTTATTTTTCAGAGACTCCAGGACTATGTGGGTAATTTCATCATGGATGCCATGGCAACATGGTGACTTGACAATCCTGGGCAATAGATAGTGCTGCCGCTAGCTGACTGTCTTTGGAGATTTGGAAGGGCTTTGAAACTCGTTTTCCTTGTGCAAGAAAAGATGGAATAGTTAGAGTAAGCCACTGTCAGAGAATTAATGTCTCCACTCAATTGAAAAGTGAATGTCCTGGGTCCTGAATATTCCATTCCTTTCTATCCCCATTCTGGCCGTAATTGAATTCAATAGCAGAGTTTCTCATTGTGGAATATTAAGTGAGGGTGTTTTTGTATAAAAAGCATTGAATTGCCTTATTCTCTTGGTGACATAGTTTAAAACAGATGGAAATGGAGAGCTAATCAAGTAGAAGGCCATGTCTATTCCATATTGTCATAGCTTCTTTTTAAAAAGGGCACAATTCATATGCAATGCTAACTTATTAAATCCCAACTAGTACTAGGTCTGCATAATTTTACCCTTCCCTACAAACTCATCCCAGCAGTGAAATGCTTAAATCCAAATCAGATTCTGTCACATCTCCCCGGCTTCAGAAAATATTTGGGAAACAATTAGACTGTTAGCCCATTAAATATTTCTCCTTTGATCAGTAATTAAAGTGATTTTTCAAAGAATGTAGCAGTGAGAGGAATTTAGAAAATTTGGCCGGAAATCAAATTTATCCAATGGTAGGATTTCCCACATTTGTCTTGAAAGCAGGGCTTTTCTAAGTCAGGAAGCTCCAGTTTGGAGATCTGGTTTCCCACCTCCCGACCTTTGGTTAAAAGCTGATTATCTTGATTGGGGCTTTCTGTTGGCTGGGATAAAGTTAGACAGCTGCATTTCTAGCCCTTCAACTCAGTTCTTCCCAAGCCCAGAACTGATTGGAAAGGGAATTTTACTGTGTACTGACAACCCCTCAACCTTAGTCCCTCTTGTCTAGAGAACCGTAGGTTCTAGTTTAGAGAACTCTAGGTTCCTGCTCTTTGCCACTTGCCATGTGAAAATGACCTTGGTGCGTTTTTTTTTTTTCCCGTCTCCCAGCAGTCATTACTCAGAGGGCTGGCCAGCTTTTCTATTTTCTAGCTTCCATTTAAGGGAATCACTTTGTTATTTCCCTAGCTTTTGATGGTCAGTGAGATAGTAGAAAACCCATCTCTTTGCCTAAATTGATCTCAGTTCTGCTAGGATATGTTCTTTTCTCATACAAATGCTCCCTAGGCAAGATGGCCTAGTAGGTTTCAGACTTGGGCATTGCTGAGAAGAAAGATAGATCATTGAGTCACCCAGGAACCCGCCCCAGTGGAATGGTTGCTTCAGTCAGTAGTACGCTTAGAGTCAGGAAGACCAGACTTCAAATCCTACTCAGATATTTAATGAGTCATTTAAACTCTATCAGACTCAGTTTCTTCCTGTGTAAAATTGGGATAATAATAGTGACTGCTTCCCAGGGCTATTGTGACTATCACAAATGTGATGACATAACCCTTTGGAAATCTTAAAGAGCTACAGAAATGCCACTGATTGTTATTTGGAAGGTCCATGGTCTCATTAAAGTGGGCTCCTCCTCTACTGGCATATATCATAATTTTGTGCTCTTCTTTATCCCGTGTGGACCTTGTTCATGATCTTCATGGCAATGTCTACCCCACCTGTGGAGGGACTTGCACTTGGTCTCTTGACACTCTATCACCCCAACAGATCATGCAGTCAAGCCTTCCCTCGTCCTTACTAAGTGACCCTGTCCTTTCTATGGAAGTTTTATTTATACATTTCTCATCACAAACTTTACACCCTTTCTCCTGTTAGAAATACAGTGAAGCCTACTTTTGTGTTGTCCCCCCACCTTTCCCTCTTCCCCCCCTCCCCTGTGCCTCTCCAAAGGCCAATTGGGTAGGTAAACCCAAGAACCCCAGGAATGCCACCACTTCTTCCAGGTCTCCTGTCTGACTTCCAGCCCAGCCCTTACAGTCATCATCCCAGGAAGCCTCCACCATAGAGGGGGCTTTGGCCTCTGCCTCCTCAGCAGCCAGACTTACTGAGGGACACTCCTCCCCCCAAAAAAGAAAAGTCTTTGGCACTGGCAAACAGTTCAAAATCAGAAAGAGGTATGATTTTATCAGTGGCAGTAACGTTCATTCAGGAGCATTACCATTGGCTTTGTAGCTGCACTCCAAGGATCATGAATTCATCTGACTCACAGCAGAAACCTCCTATGTTTGTTGTCTCCATTGCAATGTGAACTTCTTGAGTCCAGGGTCTATTTTCACTTTTATATTTGCATCCCCAGCGCTTACCACAGTACTTGGACATTGAAAATACTTAATTTGTGTTCATTTGTTCATTCCGGTGTCTCAGCAGTAGCCCTTGACTTACACAGTGAAACACAGCTGTGGGACAACCCTGGGATAGGATGGATGTCAAGAAGATAGGACTTGGTTTTAGGGAGAAAATTTAGGTCATTTTTAAAAGCAAATAATGTCCTATCTTCCTCCTATTCAATCCTGGATCCAATTAACTGTCTACAGTGTCCATACAAAGTATTTGTACCAATGGATTCCCTTAATGGATTGTCCAACCACCCACATACATCACAACAGACATTTGTCTTTCTTCTCTTCTCTTCTCTTCTCTTCTCTTCTCTTCTCTTCTCTTCTCTTCTCTTCTCTTCTCTTCTCTTCTCTTCTCTTCTCTCTCTCCCTCTTTCTTTCTTCCTTCTTTTCTTTCTTTCTCTTTCTTTCTTCCTTCCTTCCTTCCTTTTTTCTTTTTTTCTTTCTTTCTTCCTCCCTCCTTCCCTCCCTTCCTTCCTTCCTTCCTTCCTTCCTTCCTTCCTTCCTT
>CM053590.1:24474998-24520776 GCA_028646515.1 Pseudochirops corinnae | reverse complement strand
TTCCTTCTTTCCTTCCTTCCTTCCTTCTTTTCTTTCTTTCTCTTTCTTCCTTCCTTCCTTCCTTTTTTCTTTTTTTCTTTCTTTCTTCCTCCATCCTTCCTTCCCCTCCTTCCTTCCTTCCTTCCTTCCTTCCTTCCTTCCTTCCTTCCTTCCCTCCCTCCCTCCTTCCCTCCTTCCCTTCTTTTCCCAATAGATAAAATGGTTTAAAGTCTGTGTATCTTACAGTAATTTCTTCTCTGCATCCTTATCGCTGTTCCTTGAGTTGCCTTTCATAACAACCATGCTCAGATAATACCTGTGAAGTAGGCCAGACTTTTATTTTTGCAGTGCCCTAACACTAGGAAAAGTTTCCCAAGGTGGAAACTTGTTCTCTTTCCCGTGAAAAGGTAAACAGTTCTTCATAAGCCACTGTGAGGTAGGGGTACATAATGGGAAGAGCATTAGACTTACGGGTCAGGAAGACTCTGAACAAGTCACTTCCTGTGTCTCTGCACCATGCAAAATCGGTATTTTTATGAAAAGCACCTGCCTTGTGGGGATGATGTGAGAATCCAATGCATTAATGTTTGTAAAGCGCTTTGAAAATCTTAGTGTTATATTAGTATGAACTTTTATTGTTAATTACTGCAGATCTATGTCTTTACCTATGGTGGCAGGCTAGCAATGATTGGGAGAGTTAAAACATGAAACACCATCACAGGATCAAATGCGATCATACTGGTAAAGCACTTTGTAAACCTTAAGGTGCAATATAAATGCTAGGCATTATTATTTTGAAATAGGGTTTTTTCATTTGTCAGTATAAAAATTAAATGTGTGATATGCACAACCAGAGTCTTGGTCTCCATTAAGAGAAGCCTAGTTGTTCGAAACAAGGATATGGTAGTTCCTGTCTATTCTGTTCTGGGACATTGATAAGCTTGAGGGCTCCTAAAGCAGTGGTTCTCAACCTGTGGGTCATGACCCCTTGGGGGTCAAACAACCCTTTCACAGAGGTCACGGGGGTCCCCTAAGACCATTGGAAAACACATATTTCTGATGGTCTTAGGAACTGAGACACCGCTCCTCTCTCCATCTCCAGGCAGGTCTACCCACATGCAGATATGCCCGAGGCATTAGGAAGGTTGAGAACCACTGTTCTAAGAGGAAGACAGGCAGGAATGCCAGGGTCTGTGAAAACATTCCATATGAGGGTCAGTTGAAGGAATTGGGTGTATTTATTTTGGAGAACACTTAGAGGAGACATCATAGCTCCCTTTAAGTATTTGAAAGTCTCTCATAAAGAAAAGTGATTAGACTTGTTCTGTTTGGCCCCAGGAGGGATAACCAGGACTGATGTGTGGGTGTTTCAGAGAGAGATTTTGACTTGGTGTTGGAAAAGCAATTAAAGGAATCCAAACATGGAGTGAAATGTCTTAAGAAGTATTGGGTTCTCCCTCACTAATGGTCTTTTGACAAAGACTGTCTCAGGAAAAGACTGTCTCACTTTTGTTTGTAATACAGTCACAAGAATTCCTTTCTCTAGGTATTGATTGAACCAGAGGGTCCCTAAAGTCTCATTCTTCTTTGAAATTTTGCGATTTTGAGAGGGAGTATTCATGTTTCGCTCAAACACCATGCTTATGGCTATAAAGTGGAATGGAGATTTAAGGCTATGATCCTCATCAGCAGAGTACTTTTAGATAACGTTGTCTTGAATGTCCCATTCAGGGTCATTGATGAGTCTGCTACCCAATGACTTGCCATGGGTCAAGCTATACTCAAGTGATTGAAGGCATTTGATGGACCCTGTAGATAAAATCAGAGGGCATATTTCAACCACGTTCCCCTTGGGCCCCTGGCTGCCTGCTGTGTGTGTGTGTGTGTGTGTGTGTGTGTGTGTGTGTGTGTGTGTGAGAGAGAGAGAGAGAGAGAGAGAGAGAGAGACAGAGAGAGAGAGAGAGAGAGAGAGAGAGAGAGAGAGAGAGAGAGAGAGAGAGAGAGAGAGAGAGAAAGAGTCTTTTAGGCCTTTACTGTGATGGTAAGTCTTGTTGCTATGGTAACTACCTCTCTCCTCAGCATGCCTCACCAACAGGAACTCATGCTTTTCAAGGCAGTGTGTATCTGTGGTGTGTTAGTCCACACATTCAAGTGTACGTTCAAAGGCCAGGGAAGAGAGGTTTATCATTTCATTCCTCTTCTCTTAAAAAAAAAAAATGTATATATATATATATGTTGGTTATCCATTATAAATGTTGGCTCCATCTGGTCCAGATTGATCTCAAAATGACTTAGGATCACAGCTCTAAAGCTGGAATAATAATAGTTTTTAACTATAATAGCCAAGATCCCTGTAGCACTTTAAGGCTTGGAAAGCACTCCACATGTATTATTTCATTTCATTCTCATACCAAGCATATGAGGTAGGTTAAAAAACAAACAAACAAAATGCAAACATTTTACAGATGAGGATGCTGAGAGATGTTAAGCTACTTGCTTCAGGGTTATTCATGGGGTCAGTGTTTGAAGAAGGATTTAAACTCAGGGTTTTCTGAGTCCAGGTCTATGGATTCTATCCACTATGGCACCTACCTGGCCAAAAGCTTCCAAAGCCCCCCTGTTCAGCCCGGTTATTTCTTTTTTCTTTTTCTTTTTTTCTCTTTTAAAATTGATTTGTTTATTTGCTTTTAGTTTACAAGATTCAGTTCCACAATCTCTTGAGTTTCAAATTTTCTCCCTTCCCTCTCCCCCCCACCATGGCAGCATGTGATCAAGTATAGGATCTGCAAATACTTTCACCTTGGACATTAGTCTGGTTGCATAGAAGAGTCGTAACCACTGGAGTGAACGATGGGGAAAAAAGAAAGAGAACCAAACGTGAAAAAGAACGATAGCATGTAGTTTTCAGCCTGGTTATTTTACAGTTCAGGAAACAATCCCCGAGATTTTTATGCCAGGTCATATAGCCAATCAGCATTAGTTGTAGGATTTGAATCCAGATCCTTGGACTTCAGAGCCAGGCCCTGTGCCAGGCCACTGTGCTGGGCTCCTAGTGCCTGTGCCAAGTTTCAGATTGTGTTTCAGATGTGTATGTTTGGCAGTGCTGGCTTTTTATTTATGTTCATAGTAAAATCTAGTAAATTTTTTTTTGTTTTAAAATTACAAAAAAACCCCTCTAACTCTCAGGAAGAGATTTTAGCCAATCTTGCCCCTCTTCTCTAAATTAAATACAAGAGGTAATAATTAGATTTGCTTATGTTATTACAGTTTTATGACTCAGGTTATATTGTGACTTGTGATCTAAGTATTTACCCTACGTGGCTAATAGAATATGCATTTTGTGTTTTGGGACCTCTGAATTTGTAATCTTTTCCAAAGCTGCTAATTTCCCAACAGTGGAAAAACCCGAGTAAGTAGAGGTGTGTGCTTTGCTAGGAGTTCTTGTCAGCAATGGTTAAAATAGTTCATTCAATTATAACTATAGCCTCTATAAAATACAGTTCATTTCTTGTAAAACATTCATAGAAGGGAAAATTATTTTCAGAGAGTAAAATCATATAACTATGTTCATGTTCCTCGGAAGAAATATAGATGAAACAAAGATCTTTCTAATTATTTCTCAATTTATTTCACAAAGATCTTTCTATTTATTTGTTCAAATGTGTTTTTCATCTGAAGGATCCCACTGTTCTTAACAAAACACCTGTTGAGAGCTTGACATTGTCCTGGGGATTTGGAGACTAGATTAGAGCCCAGGAGATGATGGAATCTTGGATTTAGTTCTGCAAAAAGGACCTTCAAGGCCATTTAGTTCCAACCCAAATTTTTTGGTTGAGGCTACTAGAAGGTGATTAAGTAATTTGTCCAAGGTGCCACAGGTGACATGGCGGCCATTACATCATGCTGCCCCCCTCCCTGGTCTTTCACCTCCTGAAAGAATTCCTTTAGGAACAGTTCTGACAGGTGATTAGTAAACCAACCTCCACTAAGTCAAAGGCTTCTCATGGTGACCCATTTGCAAGTCACTCAGATTGTTAAAGTTCCCCCGTAAATGGGGTTGAAATCCATTTCCCTATAATTTGTACTGATTGATCCTGATTTTTGCCTTCCAGAGCAATACTGACTTTCATCTCCCATATATAGTCCTTCAGGTGTTTTGTCAGCTGTCTGACACTTCCTCTCCCCCTTCCAAGTCTTCTCTTTTTCTGCATCAATACCTTCTTCAACTGATTGACAAATGGTATTAGCTTATAGCCCTTGAAAGTTTATACACCCTTCCATGTACTAGCTGCCCTTGATCGGACATGGTTCAGTTTGCTCATTTCCTCTTAAAATGAAACATTTGCAACAGAACATACAACTCTAGATGTGGTCTGCTCATTTCCGTGGTTGATGCGGATTTTCCCATGATATAAGAACTTCTGGGCATAGTCTGATGTGTGCCTGAGATTTTCAGAAACATTTCAAATGGTTCTGAGGAAATATAGTAGGAACCTCTCTAGGCTTCAGTTTTCTCATCTGCAAAATAGTAAGAGAGTTGGACTCAGTGGCCAGCAAGGTCTCTACTCTAAATCTGTGATTCTGACAATCGAAGCTTCAATAGGAAGTGGCACAAACCCATTCATAAGTTGATAGAATATTACAGAACTAATGCTCATCCATGGTGGTGTTCACCAAATAAAGCGATGTGTTATATTTCTTCAGCAAATCCTTGCTTTGACAAAGGATAACCTGCCTGTCATTGACTTGAAATTCCCTAATCTAAGCTTGACAAATCTATGGCATATACAACTATTGCTGTTGAAACCATATTGAGAGAAATACTATTGATTTTTTTTTCTCATGATGCATTTGTCAGTGATAGGCCCCAGGCCCTAGGCTGTTCTGCCATGTTCTTATGTGTTTCATATAGTAATAAGGCAGTGATATGTGAACAGAAATTTGCTGTGGTCTTGGACCAGATTTGCTATGGCCTTGGTCTGAATTGCTGTGGTCTAGAATTCTAAAATCAGGTACATTGCTTCTTAACCTAATTATATGATCTCTCTGGTTTGTGGAAGCAGGTTGTGATTACAAAGTCTTTCAAAGATATTTTATAGCTTTTACATGGTTGTGCTTTCAGAAATGGTAGAGATCATCAAATATAAGTCCCATATAATGGCAAGACAGTGATGGAACATTGACAGACACCTGTCTTCTCTTGAGGTGATTATCTGGGAAATGGATACCTTTGGTCATCCAGTCTAAGGTTTAGTAAGTCATTTACATGTCTCCAAAGTGGTTCTTTCAACAAGCCTGTAGACCCATCTGCTTTTCTTCCACATATTGTTTTAATAGAGGACATGACCTTTAGGAGAAGAGGCTTTTGAGTCCTTAAAGTCTGATGTCTGGCTCAGTAAAGTAAGAATTCCTTCCACAGCCATTTTACTGAACTCTTATTATGTATAAAGGTCGATATTGGGAGGATGAGGGTGGTGAGGTACAAAGCTAATTAAGACATGGTCATTACCTTTTCTAAAGTCTCTTCTCCACACAAGTTCTTATCCTTGGTGCTAGAGATATAGAGACAAAAGTGAGGGGATCCCTCTCCTCCAGGAGAGAGGAGAAACAACTAGAAACCACATGTTCACAGATAAAGAAATTAAACATATGTACAGAGTAATTAGAAGGTCAGAGGAGTCCACTAGCCTGAATATTCTCTGATCAGATGTGTCCCGATGTTCTTTCTATCCCCCTCCTCCCCTCTCTCATGTCTTATTTGTGCTCCATAAATCTGAGTTGATTGATTGGATAAGAGGCATGCTTTAGCCCCTGGGTTTATAAAAAGACAAAGTAATGATTGGTTGATTTTCAGGTCAGAAAGACAAAGTAAAATGTCTCGCACTCAGTTGAAGAGATTGTAGTTTGAAGGAAAAAAGCTTATTTTGCTGATTTAAATTAAATCTCTCCCTCCCCCCATGGGAAACACTAGTGTTAAAAATCAGCATATGGCCAGGATCAACTTCTATAACCTCAGAGTTCAGCTAGTCTACCCCCTCATTGACAGATGGGGAAATTGAGGTTCACTGCATTGAAGTGACTTCCCTACAGCTCCTGAGGTTGTATCTGTCAGTGCTAAGATTTGGTCTCAGATTCTCTGACTCTCCATCCATGCAGGCCTCTTGTCACTTACTTAGCCAAGCTTGCCTCTTATCAGCTGCTGCTTTCATTAATCCATCTATCATGGTGCCTCTTGGTGTAAAGAGAAGAGCCCTGAATTATGGGGGTTCCCATCCCATCTGTGCCACTGTCTATAATCTCTATCAAGTCCCTTGTTGAATGTCGTCTTCTCTTTGGCATCCTCATTTTGAAATGAGGGGCTAAGGAGTAAGGCTGTGGACTCCCAAGATCAAGGTTCAAATCCTACCTTTGGTGTTCAATTCCTCCCTGGATTCAAGTTTCTTCTTCAATAAAATGATGGAAGGGTTTGACTAGATGAGGAAGAGAATAAACATTTCTAGAGCACCAGGCATGCTGCTAAGTGCTATTTACAAATGTTATGTCATTTTATGGCCACTACTTTCCCTTCCTGCTCTAGATCTTGGATACTATAGTCATCTCTTCCTGGCCATATCCTAAATATTAACATAAATTTTTCCATTGGTTAAAATAAATCCTTTTAATTTCAATCAGCATGATGTGATGCTGTGGTCATCTGATCCTAGCTATATAATGAATATTCACACCATTTTTTCCCACCATTAAATTCCTTTGATTTAAGCTAACATAGCTATATGACCCCTACAGACTGTCCCAGCTCTAGCAGTCTGTGCTTTTATGTTAAAGAATCAGGGGTATGACCCTTCAGGATCTAGAGCAGCTTTGGAGAAAGCTTGAGAAAGAAAGATAAAGGGGACCCGGGGATCTTCCACTCCATCATTATCTCCTGCATGAATGGCTCAATGCTGGCTTGCTAGGCAGCTGTGGGCTGATATGTTGTCTCTGAGATCTCATCACCCTGTATCATTTGGGTCTTGGGTACCTTGGAGAAGAGAAGAAAGTGTACTTTTTGCATTGCCGGGTAGATAAAGATTTATGAAAAAGATATAAAAGTGGAAGCAGTGAGGAAGGAAGGGAGGGAAGGAGGAAGGAAGGGAGAGAGAGAGAAAGGAAGGAAGAAGGAAACAAGAAAGGAAAAGAAAGAAGGGAGGGAGGGAGGAAAAAAGGAAGTGAAAGGAAGGAAGGAAGAAAGGGAGGAAGGAAGGAAGAGAGAGAAAGGAAGGAAGAAGGAAACAAGGAAGGGAGAGAAGGAAGGGAAAAGAAAGATTGACTCAAAGGCAGGTGGTTTAGAGAAGACTGCAGAGTCCTACTAGTTCTGCTAGTGTGTGAAATAAGATGGGCTGTCATTTTGTTAGCCTAATTGCTTCTCCCCTCCTCCCCTGTATACTGCACTTTTAGATAAGTGACTAGTAAATCAATCCTGCGTGTAGAAGAATTGATATTTTTTTTTGCTCTTATTGTCCTTTCCAGGGCACTTTTTCAAAATTAAATATATTCAATCCTGCAGCACCATTTGTCCTGGGATCCTGAATCCCAGCGTGGAGCAGTATTGCAATTTCCAAAGGGGCTCTGAGCTTATCGGTTCATATCTTCCCCATATGACTCTGAGGTGCCTTCTGGAGACTCAGGGGCTTCCTTGCACCTCAGCACTCAGAGCCTAGCCTCTGGTGCTTTGGATTTCTCCACTGACATTACTATCCTGCTGCCTCCTTCAGTCTCAGGGGTATAAAGAGTCTTGGTATCAGGTCCAAAGAAGGTAGAGAGTGAAAATCCCCTCCTCTGACAAACCCAAAGAGGCCTGGATTTTATATTTTGGTGTGTTTTTTGACAAGTTTGTGTTTCTCCCTTCTCTCAAGAGCTTCCAGAACAGAGATGACTGGAACTAACATACATCTGCCCAGATGGAGAAAAGGCCTCCCTGTCCTATGATGGGCATCTTAGCAATGTGTCCAACTGCTTTGGTTCAGTAAATTACTGCCCTGGACATGGAATGCCTTTCATAACCCCAACTTGATTCCTGCCTTCTCATTTAAACTGCCCCCAAATCTTGCTCTGAAACCTAGTACTTTACTATAATGAGCTCGCATAAATATTTCATTGATACAATTATCTTTGACTCCAAATGAGTCCACAGCATGCATGGCTTCTGCCTGATGGAAATGCTAAATCAATTTCTATTCCCAAGGGGTGGATTTTTTAAAAAATCTATTGTTACATTTTCTTTCTAAAACATATACATTTTCTAGTGTACCTTATAACAAAGAAGAAAATGAAGGAAAAAAAGAATAGCTCAGCAAAACTAACCAACATATTGAAAAAAATATGGCATTATATGAACCATTCCATACCCATAGGCCCCCACCTTTGCAAAGAAGCAAAAGGATGATCCTTCTTAGGAAAAAAAAAACTTTTACAAATATAACAGGACATTTGAGACCAACTGTCTTAAGAATAGGGGGATGGGGCTGGGTAACAAAGGTTGTTGGTTTATAACATCTTGTTTTACTAAGTAAATAAAAAAAATTTTTAGGGGGACCTATGAATTTCTAGGCAAAATCAGGAAAGGCAGATGTAGACAGTGGCACTTGAACTGAGATTTGAAGAGCTAAGGATTCTGAAGGGCAGCTGGGTGGCTCTGGGGAGAGAGTAAGTGGCTTAGAATCAGGAAGATTGTTCCTGAGTTCAAATCTGGCCTCAGACACTTCCTAGCTTTGTGACCCTGGGCAAATCACTTAACCTTGTTTGCCTTAGTTTCCTCATCCATAAAATGAGCTGGAGAAGAAAATGACAAATTACTTTATTATTTTTGCTGAGAAAAACCCAAATGGAATCATGAAGAGTCAGAGGAGACTGAAACAAAACAATGATAAAGGAATTCTAAGATAAAGATGGAGGAAGGGAATTCATTGAGGCATATATAGCCTAAGCCAAGATTTGGAGAAGGAGACATAGGGACCGTGTAGGGGTCATCTTGAAAAGAAAAGTAGCTCCTTCACTTGACCAAAAAATATGAACTGGACAGACTTTTAGATTGGAAGCCCCTTGAGGATAGGAACTGTCTTTTGCCTCTTTTTGTATTCCCAGCACTTGGCACAATGTCTGGCATGTTGTAGGTGCTTCACAAATATTGATTGATTGAAATGTCAGACCTGATCATATTATAACACTTTCAGTAGTTCCTTTGGTTAAGAAATGCAAATTTGACATTGTAAGCTTTGAGGATATATTATGATAAAGTGCAGATTAAGCCCATGAACCTTTGCTTCTTAAAAATGAATCGATGAAAAGGTAGATACCACAGTGACAGAAGTGAGGGGGCTGTTAGAGATCTCCAAACAGCACCTTAGTTTAGGTCGCCTCAGTGGAAAAGCTCCCGCAGATGCATGGCTGCTGTATTTTCCTCTCCTTAAAAAGCACATTCCCTTGACGAAATTTTGTCTTCCTTTCCCACAATGAATCGATCATTAGACATTATTGTCTGAAACCATTTATCTTTGTGTTTACATTTTGAGGGCAGACCTGTATCACCTGCTGTTTGCAAATTTGTCTTCTTCCTGATTCTGTCAACCACTAATCAGGCAACTGCTTTGGCATCTCAGAGCTAAGGTAGAACCCATTTCCCTTATGAGATGAATTTACTGTGGATAGTGCTGATATGGAACCTGTTATCCATTATCCACATCTGGGTGAGTTGGCAGGTGGGGCTAATGAAATAAGAGACTCGACATCCTTGACCTTTCTCCACTGCAAAGAGTCAGAAATAATTGTTTGGGTCAATGGATCTAGAAAGTACACCTTGAAGATACTCGGCACAGATGGAACATGTTTGAATCTCAAGCTACTTTGGAGGTCATCCAGTCTGCTCATTTTATAGATGAGAAAACTGATGCATCTAGAGATGAAGTCACTTGCTGAAGACCACAGTTACTAAATGCGATTTGAATGGAGGTCCTCAGACTGTAAATTCAGGGTGATGGTGCCTCTTTGAAGATCTAATTTTGTTTGTTTGGCAGGTATTTTTCGTGAATTAGATTCTGATTGCCACGCCTAATGATTGCAAAAATAGGCTGAAAGATTGGTAATTTTCAGAGAAGAGCTATTCCAAAGCAACCTTTCCCCCAGAGTTCCTAGGTTCCACAGACCTAGAGCTGGAATGGCCATTTCATGAAAATCCCTCATTTTGCAGGTGACAGACCTGAAACCTGGGGAACTTAAGTGACTTGCCCCATATTGTACATGTTGGTGGTGCAGTGGATAGAGTGCTGGATTTGCAGTTAGGTAGACCTGGGTTCATATCCTGCCCTGAAAACTTAATAGTTGTAGGACCCTGAACAAGCAATTTTACATCTCAGCCTTAGTTGCCTCATTCGTAAAATGGAGGTTGTCATAACTCCTACCTCACAGAGTTGTTTAGAGGATCAAATGATATAATGAACTAAAGGGCTTTATAAACTTTAAGGTGTTACATAATTGTTAGCTATCAGCATCTTCTTCTTCATCATCACCAGTAAGAATCGATCCTAGTTCCTTTCAATATAGGGTCAGTGCTCTTTCCATTGTAATGTGCAATTACAATGATCCATTGTAATATGGATTGCTGCTGCCCATAGGGCTCCTATACTGTCCCTATCTGTATGTCAATGTACTCAGATATTTCAGTGAATCCGTGATGTTATCAATGTGGATGCTCCTTCTTGCATCACCTGCATGTGTGTTCATCCTCTGGGACTCTTAGAACCATGTCTTCCCATAACTTCTGCAGAGAAGTGTTGCTAGTCTTCCTCACTATCTCATAGCTTCACGAGAGTGAGTATCAGTGAGTGGAACATATGGGTTTTCCTCCTGTCATCCCTTGCTCTTGCAATATGCTCAGCTCATCATCTCTTGTCAATCAGACATTACTCTGATGACATCTGTCAATTACTAATTTCTACAATGAAATTAATTAATCATTGTTATATGAAGTCCTTCATGGTGGACTCATCAGTTGCATGTCCCCCTTCACATCCATTGTAGCAGGTGTTATTTTTAATATTGATAAGGGGATATAGTCCCTGAACTCTCTTCCTTTTCCAAAGTGGTCCTCAGACAGATTAGATAAGAGCACCACTGGAAAGTTCCATTGTGTCCTGGAATGTTCATACGGTGAATTGAATAGTTGCTTCCAAGGAGCTGTTGCTAAAAGAATGAAGTTACAGGATAACCTTCCTTTCTTTTCATGTCCAAAAGTCTATTATCAAAGTCCCCAGTGGGTGGCAGTGTTTGAGGTGTTTGACTAAGAATGTTGATTTTTTTTGAGCCTTGTTTCCATGGAAATGGCTAGAGCTTTGATCAGGTTTGTATGGAGGGGAAACAAATGAGAGAAGTAACTGTTGTATTAGAACAGCCAAGAATAAGCAGAGTAAAGCTGGTCCTGTGCCCACAAGGAGAGAAAAGTCTGGATTGATTGTCCTTGGGATTCATGATATCCTAAAGAACCATCCTGTTGGGCTTTGCCCCCTAAAGCTTCCAAGAGAGATTTGGCCCAAAAGTGAAAAGAGAGAAACTGAACAGTGGCGGAAAGATGCATGTGTGATTCTGGTTGTTAGCTTTCTTGAATGGAAATTCCGGTGTAGAGCTTACAGAAAGTCCCCAAATGGCCTTTCCTTGTTCTTTCTACAGTGTCTGCCATTGCTTATTACCCTATACCTTCTGTGTCCAGGTGTTCTTGTGATTCTCCTTCTTCTCTGACTATTCTTTGTTTCATTTGTTAACTCTTTGGCCTCCTTAACCCCTTCAGTGGGTATATCCCTCAGCATTTTCACCTTGCCCCTTCTGTTCTTCTAGCTCAAATATTTTTTTCTTTGGTGATCTTATATCTTCAGTGAAATTTTCTCCACTCCCAATATCACCCTAGAGCTCCAGTGCCATATCTCCAGCTGTTGACTGGAGATAGAATATGTGACATTGGATGAATCACTTAACAGTGTTAGGCTTCAAATTCTTCTTTCACAAAATAATAGCATTGGTCTAAGTCAGTGGTTCTCAACCTTCCTAATGCCGTGACCCTTTAATACTCTTATGTGGGTATATCTGTATGTGGGTGGAGTCACCTAGAGACGGATAGAGGAGCAGTGTCTCGGTTCCTAAGACCATCGGAAATATGTATTTTCTGATGGTCTTAGGTGACCCCTGTGAAAGGGTCATTTGACCCCAAAGGGGTCGCAACCCACGGGTTGAGAACCACTGGTCTAAGTGAACTCTAAGCTCCCTTCTTGTATAAAATATCTGATCCTCTGGTCCTAGAGAACCACTTACCTTCTTTGGGCCCCTTTCTCATCTGTAAAAGAATGGGTTGAAATAGATGGACCCTGAGGTCACTGCCAGAACTAGATCTATATCACTATGTATTCCATGGCCAGAAACATTGGGCTACTCCATGTTCTATTCACTTTTCCATAACTCCTTTCCATTTCCCATCTCCATCTCTACCTGTAGTAATTCCTGCCCTTTTTTGAGCCCAGCCAGGATACCACCTCCTACAAGACGTCTTCAGGATCTTCCCATGTGAAAAAGTAATCTTTTCTTCTCAATATATTTAGAGTGCTTTGCCATACTTCTCTTGCACTTTATGCATCCTATGTGCCTTTGCGTCAGTAATTTGGGCCTCCCTACCCTACCTCTTTATATTTTATGTTCCTTTAATTCAATTCAGTTCAATGAATATTTATTGAATTGAAGGACTATAGAGTTCTTGAGAGCTGATACTACCTAGTACCTGTTCACCTCAGTTTCCTAATTTGCAAAATGAAAATAATAATAGTATTCAGCTTACGTGGTTGTTATGAGGATATAAGGCATTTTGCAAACCATAAAGCAATATGTGAATGCTAGTTATTCTAAATGCTAGCTATCACAGGCAGATAAATAAGCATTATGCCATATGAGAATTGTTTGAAGGTTTTAGGAGTGTTTCACCTATAGAGGAGAAGACAGAAAATATGGTAGCTGTCTGAAAATTTTTGATGGACTGTCATTTGACTTGTTCAGATTGGGCCCCTCTGGACAGAATTAGGACCTTTCAGTTAGCAATCAGCTGGTATTTATTAGGTGCCAGCTATGGGCCAGGGATTGTGCTAGACACCTGGGTCAATGATAAAGAGGCACATTTAGCCTTGATATCAGTACAACCTTGTAGCAGCAAGCACTCTAGCATACCCAGGATGGCGGCTAGCACAGGTTCTTAGATCTGCTTTTCTAAAGGAAAGCAACTCAAAATGAGTTAACAATCTTACTTTAATCAAACATATCATTCACCTAGTTCAGGGGGAAAAGTCAGCACCCTGAACTTCAGAGAAAATGCAAACAGAAGTTAAAAGAAGACAAAAAGTGGAGAGAAAATAATACAGTTCAACAGACAGGACTTCTGGCTCTCTGACCATTACACACCTACATAGTTAGTTACCAGAGAGAGAAGCACCAACATCTGGGTTTTCAAAGCCAGGGGGCTCAACAGCTGCTCAGAGTCTCATCTGGGTAAATCACACAACTCTTCCCAAAGTGAGCCCCAAAGCAAAACCTCACCTTAGAGGTATATATGGCCTTCTCCAGGGTCAGAGAACATCACAACCCTCATGACCCACTGCCTAAATACAAATTAACAAGGTGTGGGCCTTCCTGAAAAACAAGCCTCTCCTAAGCAAGCTTCTCTTGTTGAGCTCTGCTCCACCCTTCAGCAAACTCCTCTCACCATAGGCTCCATGTGACCACATCTAGCCTATTTGGGGGGCAGAGTATATTTTCAAATCAGTGAAAGTCCTCAAATTCCCTTAGGCTTATTAAGGGGCAGGGGAGATCTTCAAATTCCCTTACCATTACAGACCTTTTAACAATTAGCACTGTCCCAAAGTGGAAGGAACTACCTCAGGAGGTAGCAAGTCCCCCTTATTGGGGGCCTTCAAGCAAAGATGGGAAAGTCAACCATGAGATAGGTTGACAAAAGGATGCTGAGTCAGGTATGAGTTGGATTGAATGGCATCCGAGGTCCCTTCCAACTCTTGAGTTTCTGTGAATTTGGCAAAACCTTCTCCATATGGGTCATCTTCCTCTGCTTGCTATTTCAGACCCAAATGAAGCAAATACTGTTGGAGCGTGCCAGAATTTCTGGTGCTTTTCTCATGAGGGTCACTGGAAAGGAGGGGATTTTTCAGGGAAACACTTGTCAAGTCATCAGCCAGGGACATCAGAGGCAAACACTGTGAGTGGTTAGCTGTGTATGACCTATACTCAGATTTGTAGGGGGCGTGTTTAAAGTGGAGAATGGATTTGATTGTTATTGAATGAAATCAATGATTTATTCCCATCTTGAATCTGGCTATCTGGTTGTTATTCTTAGTCTTCAAGTCATGTCTATTTTTATGGTAATTACTCAGAGTAGTTGATTTCAAGATCAACTGATTCTCTGTGAAAAGGACATAAATAATTGAGTGGTTAAATAGGTCAAAAGCTGAGCATATTCATAAATCACATAAATAGTTAACTCAACAAGATTCAGTCAACAAACACTGATTAGATATCTCCTCTGTCAGCCTTCAGCAAACCTGAAGTGGGGTTTTAGGAATCTGAGCTTCATTGACATGACTTTGGTCAAACCAGAGCTTTGGTAGTTGCCATGAAGGGTGCGTGGGGCTGGGAGAGAAAGCAGAAAGAGAGAGCCTTGCTTTTCCCTGGTGGGTGAGCCACTTTTAATTTGATAAAGCTTCATATACAACCAAATATACTGAGAAATGCTTCAAACTCATTTGATCCACATAGAACCTTGCATTAGTTTTCCTCCTGATTGATAGAAAGCTTCAGCTGGCTTAACTGATGCCCAACTGGAGATCCAAATAGGCATCAGTTTGAAACATACTGTAGAATCTCTGTTTCGTACAAATTGCCTGTAGTAACAATCAGCAAATATTTATTGTGTGCGTACCCAGTACCAATAAAGCTGGCATACTTGCTGTTCCCAGTACCCAACATTCTATTTTTCCCATACATGCCTTGAATATTTTTCTTCCTTATTTCTGTCTCTTGGAATTACTTAGTTGGTGCAGTGGATAGAGCTCCTGGACCTGAAGTCTGGAAGACTCATCTTCCTGAGTTCAAATCCCACCTCAGACACATACTAGCTGTGTGACCCTGGGCATGTCACAAAATCCTGTTTGCCTCAATTTCTTCATCTAAAGAATGAGTAGGAGAGGGAAATGGTGAACCACTGCAATGTCTTTGCCAAGAAAACCCCAAATGGGGTCACAAGGAGTTGGATACGACCGAAATGACTGAACAACATTTGTATTGTTTAAATGACACTGCTGATATCAGGAAGTGGTATTGCTCAGTGGAAAGAGCCTGGGTGTGCAATCAGAAGACTTGGTTCAAATCCAATCTATTTAATACCTGTATGACCTTGGGCAGGTCATGTAACCTACTTGGGCTCTGTTCTCCTCATCATTAAAGTAAAAGGGGTTAGACTAGGTAGCCGGTGAGTTCCTTTCCATCTTTTATTATTATTATCATCTTAGCTTTTAGAGCAAATTACCTTGTATTTTGTGTATACTTTGAGTCACTTTTCAGTGAATGTATTATTTCCATGCAGTAAAATATCATAACACTGGGTAGCGTATATTTAGTAGTTAGTATATTCTTGTTGAATTTGTACCTATGATATGCAAGGTACTGTGTTAGATTTTGAGAATTAAAATAGTAATAACGATAACAATAATGGAGAATTGACACCAGACTATGAAACGTGCAGAGATGGTATCCTCAGTGCTATGGGATATGTAAGGAGGGAGGAGATAACTTGTAGCTGGGCATTATTTGGGAGATTATGGATGAGGTGGAGCCTGACATGAGTCCTCATGGAAGGGAAGTGGGAGGTTAGATGGACTTGGGAGGAGTTGATTCAATGCATGGGACATGGCAGAGAGTGGAGGAATCATTGGAACTTAGCATGATATATTTAGAGTTAGAAATGAAATTACAGATTATAAGTCAACTCCTTTCATCTTTTCAATGAGGAAACTAAGTTCCACCAAAGTAATATCCCTTGCCCAATATCTCATCAGTCATCTGGGTCCCGGGGTTCTTTCTCCCAATATAGCTGTTTTTCTACTCCACAAGGGGATTAGACCATATCATAAATGTAGAATGAGAATAGGTCTCAAAAAGCCATTTCATCCACCTATTTTACAGATGAGGAAGCTGAAGTGTAGGGAAAGTAAATGACCCACTCAAGGTCACACAGGTGGTAGCGTCAGAACAAGACTGAACCCAGTTTTTTGCCTCCATTGTCCTGGCTACCTTTGACTCCCTGGTAATCTGCTAGCTTAGGCTCATTGCATTGATGATAAAGATAACTAGGTGTTGTCTATGCTGGTGCACTATTCAGAAGCCTGAGGGAAGGTGATTCCTGCCCTCTCACAGTCTGGCTTTTGAAGCTAGACTTTCGGGAAGTTTTGACAATGGCTCAGATCTTAGTTCCCTGAGCCAATTAAGTCCAAGTCAATAAGTATTTTGTAAGTGCCCACTATGTGCCAGGAACACTGAGGATGGCGAGTAAAAAAACAAAATGAACCCTCCCCCCCAAAAAAACCAAAAACAACCCAGCCCTTACTTTCAAGGACCTTCTAATCTAATGGAGAAATCTAACTTGCATGTCTTGAGGATAATTCCAGACCTAACCTATGTGGCAGATATTGCTTAGTCTCTCTGGTTGAAAGGCCAGGCTGTCCTCATCATTTAAGCCACACCAGGTACATTCTTGACACTCAAGTGGGGCACGTTGAATGCCAGCCGTATTTCAAATAAGATAAAAGTGTTTGACTTAAAACTGTTCAGATTCTTTACTGTTTTCTTGACAAAGCTGATACATACTTAAAAAAAATACATGAAATGAGCTCTCTCTTCTTAAATACTCATTCAAGGTGGCAGGACAGGTCTTCAGTGTGTTGAAAGATTCCACTGCTTGTTAAGCCATTGAAAGGAAAACATTCCAAGCAGTGTGTGTAACCACCTTGGCTGAAAGCTTGTGTTGACCCTGAAAACCGTTCTGTGTACCTCTTTGCTCTATGTCTCTCTCTTGGTCCTTCTCTTTATTTCTTGCAAAAGGACATATGGCCTGTTTTCTAAAATCAACTTAGACATGCCGAATGTCTCATGAAAACAAATGGAGAGGAGGCAGAGGTGTATTAATGTTGGTGCATGAATCAACCCTCTTTTCAAGGCTGGGTTTTGTATCTCTCTACCAAAAAAGACAGGGTTTTTGAACCTTTTGAAATCAGTGACTCATAGTGAGCTAATCAACAACCTAGATGTGCAGAGATGAAGGGGCTCCCATTTCTTTCCCAACATCTGCATTGTCTCAGCCTTGGTTGAAGAGATCCAAAAGTCTGTAGACTTTTTCTCTAGCCCTTTTTTCTTACTTAGAAAAGTTTGAATGATATTTCTGTGAATTCTGGGAACATCAGTCATCTACCAAGGAGGGGAAAAGAAAGGAAAGAAACAGGACTGGGAGTTAGAGTTTTATCTTCAGTGACTTATTCAGCAGATCATAAATGTAGAGCTGGAAAAGACCAAATCAAAGGTAAATCCTCATTTTTTACAGATGAGGAAATGAGGCACAGGGAGATTAAGTGCCTCTCTTGGAGGTCAGACACCATGGGAACATAAGTACTTTGTCCAGTTTGAACCCAAGGCCTCTAATTCTTGAGATAGAGCTCTTTCCCACTGTGAAGCCCAATGTGTGGCATTGTCCTACATTAATCTTCAGTGGCTGACTCAAGGAGTCTTTTCTTCTCTAAATTAAGTAGCCACCGTTCCTTCAATGAGTCATCATATAGTAAGATCTCAAGGCCCTTTATCATCTTCAATGATTCTTGTCTTTTGCCAATGTATTTTTTTGTGTGATACCATGATGGAAAATGCCTTATAGGTCATTCAGTATAGCTATTACTAACTCATGTGGATGCTGATGTTAAAGAAGATGTCGTGATTTTTCTCTAAGGCCACACAACTGTTGAGTGGCAAAACCAGTATTCTTGATGAGGGCTCCCTTCAACCAACCAACTAATTAATCAACAAGCACTTCCTGAGCCCTTATCATGTGCCAGGCATTGTACGAAGGATCGAGGATAAAAACTCAATACTATTCCTACCCTCAAGGAAATCAGTCCTTTTCATTACACTTCATTTCCTGCTCCCTTGTCAGCTTCAGAGACTTGTGCCATTTGTCTTTTGTTCTCAAAGAGGACTATGCCATGACATGCAAGTGAATTTGCAGAGTCACCAGCCTCACTTTCTCCTCTGGAATCATCTGGGTCCAGTGGCAAGATACAGATCAGGAAGATTGGAGATGGCCCAGGATACAGTGGGAGACTTTGACATTTTTAAGCTAAGGTCTTTAACAGGTCTCACTTTGATTGAGGGTGTGCTCATTCAGTGATTAAGGTTAGGTACGAAAATAATTATCCTAAAGGAGACCTTAAGAGTTCTCTCTAAAACATAACCTTCTGTTGCCTTGAGTCACCTAATGGAGCTATGCAGCTGTAAGTATAGAGCATGTCTTCTGTGTAGCTTAGTAGGTGTGCCTTCCCTGCAGAATGCCCTTGTGAGGCCCATGATTTTCACTTGTCCCCATCAGCCTTGAAGCCTGGTAGGTTGAGAATGAAGTACTGGCAAGCTTAGTTTACAGGTTTATTGGGGAAGGAATGTCACTCAACCTTGAAGAAGAAGAAGGTCCTTAAGTAGGTGTTCCATTTTTAGTGAATTGAACTAAATCTTTGGTCCAGAGCAAAATCTTTCAACTAGAGTTAAATAAAGACTTTAATCAATAAGAATGTATTCTCTGTCTTCCTTCAATACATTCCCAATAACCAAATCATTGGGGAATTCCAAAAGAAATATCAGACTTGGACTCTGTTACTATTTACTGTGTGATCTTGGATGAATCCATCAACAAACATAATGAGTGACTACTCTGTGCCAGGTGCTGGTACCCAAAGAGGAACCTCAAGGTGCTTGCATTCAATCAGAGCTGCCTTCTCTTCTCTAGGCACCGATTTCTCTGTGAAGTGAGGGGGTCACTCTGAGTGTCCTTCATGTGAACCATCGAGTTAAGAAATTAGCTCAATGTTTTTGAGCCTTAGGTCACAGAGTCAGAAATGACCTCAGAGGTCACCTAGTCCCATTCTCTGATTTTGTAGGTGAGCTAATAGAGCCCCCGAGAGGCCAAGGGAAGGTCATAGAACTAGTAAAAGGCAGAGCCAGGATTCACAGCCTGGTCCTTGGGGCAGCATCTAGAGCTCTGGGCCTGGAACCAGGGAGACCTGAGTTCAAACCCAACCTCAAACACTTACTTGTTGTGATTCTGGTCAGGTGAAGTTACTTAACTTCTGTCTTTGTTTCCTCATGGTGATAATAACACCTCCCTCTTGGAGTTGTGAGGACCAAATGAAGTGATATTTGGAAATTGCTTAGCCCAGTGACTGGTACACAGTAGGTACTATGTCAGTGCTTCTGCCCTTCCCCTAATTCTTCCCCCTTCCCAAATTGTGTAGAACTGTTCAGTCTGCAAAGAGCGTAATGAGCTTGTTGGGAGATGACTTAGCTATGTGAATTAATACAAGAACTAGTCCCTTATGTATAATAAATGCCAAATGTGCATCATTTATAGGATAGCTTGTGCAGTAAATGTTAGAATTATGAGTTGCTTGAGAGCAAGGATTGTTTTTTGCCTTTGTATTCCCCAGTGCACAGTGCTGGGAACATAATAGGTGCTTCATGGCTACCAGTAGGTGAATGACAGCATGCTAGGTGACTTAATTTATATGAAGCCCATACGCAGTGAGGTAGGGGTGTGTGTGTGTGTGTGTGTGTGTGTGTGTGTGTGTGTGTGTGTGAATACATACATATATGTGTGTATATGAATATATGTGTATGTGAATATATGTGTGTGTGAGAATATATATGTGTGTATGTGTGAATACATATATATGTGTGTGTATGAATATATGTGTGTGTGTGTGAATATATGTGTGTGAGGGTATATATGTGTGTATGTGTGAATACAAATATATGTGTGTGAGTATATATGTGTGTGTGAATACATATATATGTGAATATATGTGTGTGTGAGTATATATGTGTGTGAATACATATATGTATGTGTGTGAATATATATATGTGTGCGTGGGTGGATATATTATATATATGCATATATAGTGAGTATATTATGTATATACATATACAGTGAATGTATATGTATATATATACATATTGTATATGTTATATATATATACATATACAGTGAATGTGTGTGTGTATATATATATGTATATATATATATATATATATATATATTTGTATATAGATAGATACACACACATACTTTTTTAAAAGTCTGAATCTTTGATCTCCAGGTGAATTCCCACTTGGAGACTCCATTCACTAATGCAGATCAGAAACTTGTCCATAAATTGCAGTTTTAGAACTTGACTTTTGACCTGATACAGTTTAGTGACTTGTCCACGGTCACTCAGCTAGTATGTGTTAGAAGCATGACTTGAACCCAGGTCTGGCCTGGTTTTCTCCAAGACTGGCCCTCTATTCACTATACCATACTGCTTTTAGTGTATATGATAAATGCTATACCTGGCTTTTTTTTTTTAAACACGTGGTGCCTAGAAACCCAGGTACAGATAATTTTTGAGGGACCCTTTGATCTGTAATTTCCTTGTGTAGACAAGGGAGTTCCCTGGTGAGAAGACTATACCCCTATGCCAATGCAAATGAAAACTGCTAGGCAGTTTTTAGCCTTCAGAGAGTTGCTTGGAAGCCTATAGGAAACAGTATGCAGTATGTATACTAAAGTAGTGCATGTGTGTGTGTGTGTGTGTGTGTGTATTTGTGACCCATGCATAGTAAATACTCAATCGACATAGGGGATTGACACTAGATCTGTCTTTTTGTGTCAGTTACTTTCAGAGGAGGAAGCTTCTCTCCCAATTCTGGTCTGAGCCTTTACTGCCATTTAAAGGAGCCACCTAGAGCCCTGGGAGGTCTGGTGGGTTGGCTTGGTTCTCACTGTCATGTCACTATGTCTGAGACAGAACTTCAAGCCATGTCCTCCTGGCTTCCAGGCCAGCTTTTTGCCCACTAGACCATGTTGTCTCGGGTTTTCTCTGTCCAACCCTTAGTAAATATAGTAGATATAGTCAATCTAAGTATACAAGGTCTCTTAAAGGTCTTGGGGCAGTTGTAAGCTATTAAAGCTCTTTGTATCTGTAATTTCTGTGCCCTATATGTATAAACATATAGTAAATGTTAAATTTTATAATGGGGATAAAATCACATAAAATAACAAATCACAAATCAGCCGTGCGTAAGCTGGGCTCAGAAGGTAATGGGAAGAGGGGTTGTTATTGATGCTTTTGGTATCTGGGTCTTCCAGCTGACTCTGGAATTTCAAGATAACGGTCAGAACACTGACTTGGATTTGGAATGGAGCCCATGTGTTATCAGGGGACTCAGTCTCTCGGCATGCTTTGCTACCTCGTCTGGAGGGGTCATTAAGTATTCCAGGGGGCCCTTGGGAGCTATTAAGAGTTGTGCTCTAACTTTGCCTGGTTGTGTCAGCAAGTACCAGGAACTGTCATTTCTGAGTATTTTGTTGAAAGTCAACATTTTGGTCACTTCAGAAGCAGGCATTCATTTGATAAAGGAAAAATTGTTTTGTTTTTTAAAAAGCAGGGTAAATTGGTAAAGCAGGGTGAATTCAGAAATCATTTGTGTACCATCTGCCAATAGCCTCTCTCTCTCTCTCTCTCTCTCTCTCTCTCTCTCTCTCTCTCTCTCTCTTTCTCTCTTTCTCCGTCTTTCTGTCTGTCTCTCACTGTCTCTCTGTCTCTGTCTCTTTCTGTCTCTCTGTCTCTGTCTCTCTCTCTTCTCCTTCTTTCCCATCTCCCACCCCCCCATCAGTTTGACAAACTGTGTCAGTGTTTCCAGGAGAGTGATCAAGTGAGGTTGAGAAAAGTTAATTTGTCTTGGGGTTTGGCTTGGCCTCGCTGAAGAGCTGAACAGAAAGATTGGAAATGCGGAGTTTTACAACTTCTCCCTAGTTTAGAAGAACAGGGAATGTTTGGTGAAATTGATTTATGTGCTGAAATCTTTCAGAGGAGAATTTACTGTGGGCAGATCAGTATAGAGGAGTTATAGTCTAAGCAAATTCTCTTCCAAAAATAACCCAGAGAAAAGGAAATGTATATACATTTTACGAGTATATGCAGAGGAGAGAGTGACTAGGTGATTTGAATGCTTTGAACCTGATGCATAATGGTCTTGAAGATCTGGCATTCCAAGCGCATTGTTGATTATAAAGCATGGTCTGAGTGTAAGTCAGTATCACAGCTGCCATCATCATTATCATCAGTACATAGGAACACTTGACCAGTACTTCTTTCTCCAGTAATGTCTTTGATGCTATAATAATTTTTGGTATTCCCAGAGTCTTCTGACTTATTCTAAGTTCACCAGATTTGAGAATTTCTTTACTTTGACCAGCATTACTCTTACTGGCTTCTGAGGGGTTGACTTGCAGAAATAGCTTATGATGATAATTCTATAAATTGGACAGGCAGCTTAGTATAGCAGATAGCAAGTTGGCCTTGGACAGGACAACATGGATTCAAGTCCTGCCCCTGAAACATAATGGCTTTGTGAATGAGTGAATGGCTTTGTGAGCCATTGCAGCATCCTGGGAGACTCTCTAAGGTTCTAAGTTGTAGAGAAGGCACCAAACTCTAATGATAATGGGAGTTTCCTCCTTGGAGATTTCTTCATACCTTATGAAATCACAGATTCACGTTCTATCCTTAAATTACATAAATGAGAAGAAATATGATTTCATGAAGACAGGCTGGCCTCCAAGTCTGTATGAGAGTGGGCTGGGGATGCACCCATGCATGTGCATGGATATCTAGTCCCCTGATGCAGACTACACAATTATATACACATATGTATATGTTTGTATATATATAATGTATCTACATATATGTCACATGTATGCCATGTATGTCATACACCCACATATCCCATACCTATTATCCCACTGAGAACTTTGTACCAATGCCATCAAATAGGCATGCTAAGCCTCCTACCTCCTATCCTGTGGCCCAAAGTTTCTTCATCTAGAGCTGGAAAGGACCTCACATATCTATCTGGTCCAACACTTTCACTCTGAAGATAAAGAACCAGAATTCTAAAGAGGAGAAATGACTTACCCAAGATCATGAGCAACAGAAAAGAGAGGTCTTCTGACTTCATATCCTTTTTTTTAAGGCTACCATTAACTTTACTTTAAAATTTCAAAATAATGTTTGATTTTTTTTCCCAATTACATGTAAAGACAACTTCTAACATGCATTTTTAAAAACCTGAGTTCTAATTTTTCTTCCTCTCTCCTTTCCTTCCTTCCTCCCTAAGACAGTAAGCAATTTGATCTAGGTTATATATGTGCAGTCATGTGAAATCTATTTCCATATTAGTCATGTTGTGAAAGAAGAAACAGACCAAAAGGAAAAAAAAAACAAAATAAAGAAAGTGAAAAATAGTATGCTTCAATCTGCATTTAGACTCCATCCATTCTTTCTCTGGACGTAGATAACATTTTCCATCATGAGTCCTTTGTAGTTATCTTGGATCATTGTATTGTCGAGAGTAGCTATGACTTTATATCTAGTGGTCTTTCTACTCTGTGCTCTGCCCTTGACTACCTTCTAGCCTGTTAACCTATGTTGTGCCTCTGTTTTTTATCTGCAAAATGAGGGAGTTCGACTCAGTTCCTTCTTTTCTGTCTCTATGGATCAGGATGCTCTGATCCTTCCAGTGATCATTAGGTTTAGAGTATGTAGGACCTAGGCTTAATTGCTGCCCCTGACAACTGACTTAAATCTTTATCAGCCTCTGTTTCCTCATCTGTGAAATGGAGAGAATAATAGCTTCCCAAGTTTGCTATGAGGATCAAATGGGATAATGTGCACAAACTGCTATAGAAACGTTAATCATTGTCCTCCTCCTCCCTCTCCTGCTTGTCCTCTTTCTCCTCAGCTCCCTCTTAGCCTCTGCAGAGGCTCACGGGATTCCGTTGTTTCTGCCATCCCCAGCTACACCCTAAATTTGAACTTCCCCTCCAAGCAGACAAGCTCAAATGTTCAGTACTCATTTGTTTTCTGAATCCCTCACCAATATTTAAAAGTCTGTGGGAATTATTCTACATGAGATACAGTCACTGAGAGAATTACAAAAGTGCCCAAGAACGCTTGTGAATTTGTTAAGATTGCCTTTTTAGCTTGTATAGATTATTTGTTATAATCTACCCTAGGGGCTAGAAATTTGAATTTCATAACCATACATATTCCCTCTACAAGGGTCAGGTTCAAGGACCAAGGACAGACGACTTTTCTGTGATTGCTAGAGATGCCAGAAACTCTAAGGGTCACGACTAATACCTATCTTTATCAATGCCCCCTTTCCGAGGAGCTCTGAATGCCTTGTTCCTAAGGGAGTAGCCCTGCAGCTGCTATTGATTTTTTCTTGAACTGTTGGTCTTCTTGGTGTGTCTATCTTTAATCAGAATTTCAGTAAAGACCAAATGTACCTATTATCGTCTCTTTATAGACTGCTGAATTTGAACAGTTCTGGGAGTTTTCATGAGGCAGAGCAAAAATGTTCAGCTAAAACCAGGCCATCTGAAAGTGTATTCTTTTATTACTTAAAACAACATTTCCACAAGGGTTAGACATAGTATCTCCATCCCAAATAAACTTTGACAAGAACACAAGCCAATAGAATGCCATAAAAATGCCAAGTCCATTGTATTTGAGAGCCATAGTGTGAGGGAACTCTCTTTCATTGGAAAAGTGCATTGGGCCAGTTTCTGGGTGCGAATAATGTGATATATTGCAAGACTGATCCTTCGCCTCTACCTCCACCAGAGTCTTCCAATCTGTGGCCAGAGCCAATTTTTGTTGACTGGGCATTTGGGAATGTTGTAGCTTAGTCTGGGCAGCAGTGAATAGTAGTATTAGGAATCTAGAAGGAAAAAAGGAATTCTTAGGAGAGGTAAATATGAAAGTACTTCTCTTGCAAGATGGAAGGTGATTGGAGACTTGAGGGAGCCTAGATCCGTAAATGACAGTGAAACTCTCACTTCTGTGCAAGTGAAGTTTCTCTTTATTTGTATTTTCAGTAAGTTTCATTGTCGTTTTCATGTTTTGTTCTTATGTCATGGTCATCACTGGAAATACCCTTCATTGTCATGAAGAAAGCCGGGTAAGCAAAACCACCTGGTAGAGTGTGAGTGTGTAGGATGTGGTTCAGGCTCTCTGCTGGGTAAGACAAGTGGGTTTCCATATTGGTTATCTAGCGCCATAATTGGTTTTTCAAATGCTCATTTTGGTTTCCTCTGAAGTGGCCTCTTGATTTACATTGTTGTAGTCATTTTGTAAGAGGCAACCCCAAAGTCAGAAGGCGCTGAGTTTCCAGTTGTGCGTTTGATATATCTGAATCAGTGTCCCTGGGCCAGTCCCTTCACCTCTCATAGTCTGAGTCCTTACCCGTAGTCATTGTATGTTTTGTTCTTTTGATTCATCTTGGACTTTTAGACCTAGCCTAGGAGAAGGGCCCTCAGAGGCCATCTCATCCCACCCCCTTCCTTTAAAGAAGGGGAAACTGGAAATTGAAACCCAGAGAATTTAAGTGACTTTCCCAGTCACATAGGTAGTCAAGAGAAGTGATGGGATTTGAATCCAGGTCTGTTTGCTTTGGGACCAGGCCTCTTTCTGTTGTACGATTGCCCTTTCTTTGTCAGTTATCAGTGCATAGTAGGTACTAAAATAATGCTCATTGATTATTTTTGCCTGACTGCAGGGAGCGACACGGCTCAGTAGAATAGAATGCTAGGCTTGGGGTCGGGAAGAGTACAAATCTAGCCTCAGATACTTACTAGCTGTGTGACCTTGGGCAAGTCACTTAACTTCTGTTTGCCTTAATCCACTGGGGAAGGAAACAGCAAACCACTCTAGGGTGTTTGCCAAGAAAACCCTATGGACGGCATTAGCGTGCTCTGGTCAGTAAGGTCACAATCAGTCAGACTTGATGGAACAGCTGACTGAAAACAATGAATTTCTGCAAACCTTCCCAAATTTCTCAGAATTTCTTATCTTTCACATTTCCTACTACCCAGTAATAACATCGCGCTCCATTTCTCTACCCCTGATTTTCCAGCTGTTCTCCAATCTGGGAGTACCCATCTTTTTCAGTTTTTTGATACCACAAAATACACTGCTATAAAAACTTATGTATTGATTTTTTTTGGAGATTGGTGGGGAGCACAGAGTGCTAGGAGGAGATAGGCACAATTATCATCCTTTTCTGAAAAACAAACAAACAAAAATGCATTTCCATGTGGGCGCGCATACACAGAGACAGCTTGGCAACCAATTCCGATAACTCTATCGAAGAGAATATTGAAGTGACCTATAAATAACATTCCCAAATTAAAAACCATATAAGCTCCATTGATTTCTTCATCAGATGTGTGAGTTCTTGTTGCAAAGTTAGATGAAAACATACTGCAGTTCATAGTAATGTGCCTGGGCAGAACTTCTTAGAAACATGGAAAATCAGAGGAAAGAATCAGTAGAGTGATAAGAGACTCAAGTTCCAAAGAGGCTTTTAGAATGGAGGGAGGGAGAAAGAAGAATGGAAGGGAGGTAGTATGGATGGAAGGATGGAAGAAGGGATGAGAAGGAGAGGAAGGGAGGGAGGAAGGGAGGGAGAAGGGAAGTAAAGGGAGAAAGTAGGAAGGAAAGAAACGGGGAAAGAAGGAGGGAGTGAGAGATGAAGGAAAGGAAGGAAGCTCTCATTAAGCGCTTGCTTCCTGTGTGATGGCGCTGTATTAAGAATACAAATAGAAAAGTGGCTCTAGTCCCTGCTGAAAATCTATCGGGGGAGACAAGAAATGGGGCATTTTCACTGCAAATCTGATGAAAGGGCTCCGTGGTCCTTAGGGCGTGGGGCTAGAACAGATGGTAATGTGTCTTCCTTAATGTTGGATTCGTCAGTAACACCATATCCCTTTCTGATGCTGGATCATTGGGCAGTGCCAGGGACTTGGCGGGGGGAGGGGGGCTTCTTTTCTGGGACCTCAGCTGCTGCAGCTGCAGAAGCAGTTACCAGCTCTCGTCCATCTCCACGGGGGGCCAAATCCCCCTGACTTGACTCTACACAGGAGAAGGAGAGGAGGCAGCTTCCCCCTGTGAAAATTGGCTGTGGGTCTGTTGGGGGCATCGTGGGTCATTTTGACACCAATGTTGTGCCCCAAACTAGAAAGACTTGTGGCTTCTAAATGAACCATAAGGAGTTTGCTGTAAGGGTCTTTTTAATTTCACTAAAATTTAAAAGTTGTTTGACTAGATGGGTAAACGCTTTCTGTTATATGTCCTCAGTGCTAATACAGTGCCCTACACATAACCCTTGCTTAATAAATATTTGTCAGGGGGCAACTGGGTGGTGCAGTGGATAGAGACTGGTCCTGGCATCGGGAGGGCCTGAGTTAAAATCCAACCTTAGACTTTTACTAACTCTATGACCCTGGATAAGTCACTTAACCCCATGTACCTCAAAAAACCAAAACAAAACAAATAATTGCTTGTCAGAAAGGGTTGGACAATAGATACAGAAATGTGTACATTTGTTTTCCTTGACAATACTATACTTTTTTTTTCTTTTTTCTTTTTGGATGGGGGGAGGTAGGGCAGTTGGGTTTAAGTGACTTGCCCAAGGTCATACTGCTAGTTTTTGTGTTAAGTGTCTGAGGCCAGATTTGAACTCAGGTCCTCCTGACTCCAGGGCCGGTGCTCTATTCACTATGCCACCTAGCCTCCCCGACAATACTATACTTATTTGTTACAAGGGAGAGCTTTTCTTTTTTGTCTTGGGAGAATTGTGAGTGTGGAATGATAGTGATTTTTTAAAAAAGGGGAAAAAATCCCAGTATCAATTAAACATTTTAAAGATAAACTCAAGAGAGCAAAACGAGGTTGAGTAGGAGATACTGACAAACGGGGAGTGTTGCTACTAACGCATTAAATTGGGTCTATGCTAAAAAATCCCTGCTGAATACAAATTTATAGTTTTATATCCACTGACATTACAGCAAATTCAATTTGATCAATATTTATGGTAAGGTGGAAAAAAGGACTGGATATGGTGTAAGAGACTCAGATGTGACCCTGTTGTTACCTGTATGACCTTGGGCAAGTCATATCCCCTCCATGAGTCTCAGTTTCCTCATCTGTAAAATGAAAGATTTCTACTAAATTACCTCTGAGGCCCCTTTCAGATTGAAATTTATTATTCTATTAAGTGTGAAAATGAAAAAAAAATTAAGGAAAAAAAAGATCAAACCTGAATTTCTACTGTTGGCGGTCTAGATCACAACTGGTTTTTATTGTCATGTGTGATTCCACAACTTTTAACTTTTTCCTAGAATTCTCTTGCTGCCCAGGACACCCTTAACTGATACCTTATACTTAGAGCCTGTAGTACTTTTTAATTCTACTAGGCAGATGCTCATTGGCTCTATAGTCTAGTTAGCATCAAGTATTTGGGCCAGATGCTGGAATGTGAATTGGGCCTCTGAATTACTGACTTGGGTAGTTCACCATTTGAGGCTCCCAGAAAACCTTCTTTCATTTCTCCCCTAGTCCAATTTCAAAGGCTGACCCTGTTTGTTTGTATAAGTCACTAGAGTGTTTCACCACCAGACCCTTGGGAAGTTCTATATCTTTGCAAATCCCTTGGCCAGTATTTGTACAGTAAACATGGAGGCCATGACTGGCGGCCAAATATCTCTTACAAGAATGTAAGAGAAATATGTTCTTCACTTTATAAAAACCAAATAAGCAAATACTGAATTGCAACAGCCACCCAGTTTCTGACCTTCCAAGTCAACCCATCTGTTTTAGAGCTAATCCCTTCAAGGCTCACATGAAGCTAGATTATGCTGTTTGAAGCCCTAGTGATGTCATCCTTGGCAAGGATACTGCTAAGGGACAGTGCTTAAACCAATATTTTTCCATCCTCACTCCTTCAAGTCTTATTTTCTTAATTCTCTTGGCCGTATCTAGTGGGATTCAGAACTTCCCATTGCTTTTGCCCATGGTCTATATACTCATTTAAAAAAATGATACATTGGGCGGTCCTGTAATGGAATGCATTAGTACACGAGAAATTGTAACAGTGACTAATCATACTCCTGTGCACAGGAGGTGATCTGGAGTCTGTCTGTGATGACCCTCTGTTTCAAAGGCATGGGATTTATCTGGCCTAATTAATAGAAGAAATTAAAAAAATTAATCTGTATCTAAATAACTGATTTCCCCTATTGTTTTTTTCTGCTGCAGAATCAATCCTCCCTTTGTCAGTTAGTTAGCATTTATTACGTACTTGCTATTTAAAAGGCATTGTGCAAAGCACTGGGGTTGCAAATAATGTTAAGACCTCAGGGAGCTTGCAGTCTAAAAGGGGGGACAAAATGCAGATAATTATGTACAAACAAGATATTGTTCAGTCGTTTTTCAGTCTTGTCCAAGTCTTCATGACTCCCATACTGAAGTGGTAGACCATTTCCTTCTCCAGCTCATTTTACAGAGGAGGAAACTGAGCCAAACAGAGTTACATGATTTGCCCAGGGTCACACAGCTAGTAAGTTGTCTGAGATCTGATGTGAACCCAGGAAGATGAGTGTTCCTGACTCCAGGCCTGACATTCTATCCACTGTGCCACTTAGCTGCACACAAACAACTTAAAGGATAAATCAGAAATAATCCACAAAACAACGGCTGAGCAAAACCAGTGGACACAACTACCATTAACTAACAGAGCACGTAACATTGAGCATCCATAGCCCCTCACCTTTCTACCTCGCATTTTGGGATTGGCACTTTAGGTCGAAGATTAGTCATCCATCTGAATTCCAGTGTCTTTTACCATTGTTTTAATTGATGTTATTGTAATCATTGTCATTATTGTGCAATGATATTCCACCAGGTAGGGGCTTCACATTTTCCTGTTGGCTGTGTTAGCTACAAATGGAACCAGCACACATGTAGTAAGCACCAACTGTTTGCATTGTAATACATGAGATGCCAAGGATACGACAAAACAAAAAAACAGCCCAAGCTTTTAAAGAGTTTACCTCATGTATTCTACTAAGTTGGTATGTTTTTTGTTTATTTTGAGGATTTAAATGTATTAATTAAGTGAAAATACTATAAGAGACTGGTGGGCTTGCTTATAAACATATGTAGCTAACACACATCTGAAAGCATCCCTCCCACATCATTTCCACAGCTGTCACAGGCTCCTAGTCTCTATCTCAGTTGTTTTCACCAGGATTTTCCCAAGGGTCTCATCCTAATGTATGAACTAGGTGGTCCTTGAGTATTTTCATAGCTGCCTTGCATGAAATTTGCATACGATTTACATGTAGCTTGATTTGCATGTTTCCTCTCAGGAAATGTTCAGATTAGAATTTTACCTTTGCTTCCAATAGGATTACCTTTTGATTCTATTGTCTCTTCTAGTCTTTTGCTCACATTCCCATTCTGGGACTTCTATGTCCTCATGTAAGAAATGTCTAACAACATCAGGGAACCCCAGGATTGGTGCTAAAGTGGGGACTGGTGAAATGTAATCTCTTCCCCCCCCAAAAAAAAATTCCCTGGGCACAGTGTAGAGGACATGATCTCCATTCAAGAGGTGAAAGGCAAATTTGGCTCCTTCTGAAGGAGGTTGGATTTTGGTCCTTTATCTCTGAGGTTCAGGCACTCAAGGTTCTCATAAGAGGAGCCATGTTTTAGTTTTGACTTTTTTGTGAGGTCCTATCTTAAGAGGTGACAAGGACACAGGAGGGTTACATAAGGAACCAGTTGAGGTCTATTGATGTCTTCCAAGCTCTTCTAACTAATCCCAGAAGTCTCAAAGAAGGACTGGCTTTGAACACAGTTGGAAAGGAAATGAAATTGTTCCATAGTATCCTTCTATTTTTCTTCTTTCCAGAGCCCCTTCCTAACTTCAGATGCCTCTTGCCTTTTTTTTTTTAATTTTCAATTTTACTGAATTTAATATATGTGTGTGTGTGTGTGTGTGTGTGTGTGTGTGTGTGTGTGTGTATACTTCCACTGTAACAAAGTAAAATAGTTTGGTATAAAACTAAGAATGCAGTGACCTCATCTGAAAGCACATGGATCAGGTCTCATAGCAGACCTATTAAAAAAAATTTAACAGAATTTTATTTTCTTTCACTCCCCCACTCTTACTGTGAAGAGAAAAAAAAAACATCTCATCTCCTTTTCCATGGCTCCCTAGGGTGCCATGGAAAAGAAGGCAAATTTCTTATAACAAATAAAAGCAAGCTCCAATAAGAAGAATGACAATAATAACATTATTATGAATAATAATCCTTAATATATGCCTTTAAAGTTTGCACACTATACTGTCTCATTTGATCCTGTCATTACAAGCCCCCTTTTTCGTATGAGGAAACTGAGGTTCAGAGAGCTTGAAGCGATTTGTGCAGCATGACACAACTAGTGCATGATTGAGGCAAGATGGGATCCCATATCTTCCTGACTCCAGGTCCAAGGCTGTATGCCCACTATTACCACCTAACCACTATATAGGAGCTCTTTGACATTCTGAAGCCTATAGACCCTTATAAGAATAATGCTTTTAAATACCTAAGATAAAACAGAAAAGAGAAATCTGGTGGGCATGCCTCCAGAGTTTGCTTCTGGGAAGGTGCTGTTGGGAGATCACTTCAGCTAAGGAGCTCTGAGCTGCAGTAAGATTAAAGCCACTTGAGTGTGTACACTATCTGGCTCCAAAAGACTGAGCCCCAGGATGGGAGAGTGGGAGAGCCATTAGAGTGCCATAGGATGAGTAAACCTTCCCTAGTTGTAAGAAGTGCAGGTTAAAACTTCCATGCCTGTCTGTAGTATTGTTGAGTCTGTGATTGACCACCGCGCTTCCAGCCTGGTCAAAATAGGGAAATCAAGTTAATAATGCTAACAACAACAAAAAATTACAAAGGAAAACACTTATGTTGAAACACAGTTATCTATCAGTCTACCTATCTTTCAAAGTCTCTGGGCTTCAGGTTAAAAAAGTCTATGAGCCTATATGATTATGGATACCACTTAGTAATCTGTTCTACTCACACTCTTGAATTTTCCCCTCTTTCTTTCTTATCCCTCATTGGACCTCACCTGTCCTGTGTCCCCGCTCCATGAGAGTCATGTTATCTGCTAAATGATAGTTAATTGGTAAATATAATTTATGTTTATGAAGTATGTTGTCTTTAGGCAGCTTGGGCTTTTAAGTAGGGATCTTCTGGAACTTTGGTCTTACCTGAAAGGAATGACTCTTATGGAGACTACACTGGAAGAACTGACAGACGTGAATGATGATTGTCAAATGATCTTTGTAAGATTTTGGAGAGTATGAGAAGGACCAGCAAAGGATGGGAAAAGGGCAGATGTTATAGGCTAATGGGTCTGATTTTAATTCCTGGTATAATTCCATCAAAGACTATTAAAATGATGTTTGGTGAATATCTGGAAAAGAACATGGTGACCATCGGTATCCTTTATCCAGATTTTAGCAATGCAGTTGACCATCTCTTATACTGGTTTTAATGGAAAAGATGAAAGGTGTGAGCTAGATCATGGCTTCATAGACCTAGAAGGGATGTCAAGAGGCCATGTAGTCCATACAGATGAAGAAAATGAGACCCAAGAAAGTCTATGACTTGCCTAATGTCTCCCAGGTAGGCTCAGAGGCAGGATTTGGATCCAGGTCGCCTGGAAAAATTCCTGATAAAACCTCAGTGCTTCTTCCTCTGTAATATAAATAATAAGGTGGTTGGGGAATTCTTCAAATGGGTGGACCAAGCGAATTTGATGTCAGATTGAAAACCATTCTCCAGTAGAGTGCCCTTGGTATCTGTGCATAGACTTGTGCTATTGAATATTTTTTTTATCAAAAGATAGAGAACATACATATCCAATTGGAAGATTTCACAAAGGTAACATGGATAGGGAACATACTAGATTACATTCAGATTTTAGAAAGATCTTGGCAGGCTGAAACTTTGGACTATACCTAAAATAGTGAAATATAATTGGAATAAATGTAAATTCTTCCATTTGGATTAAAAAAAAAAGTTGACTTCATAAGTAAATTTTTGTCTCATAGAGGCTCCCTCCTATCAGATGAGTGAGTCGATGTGGTGTAATTGATTTGGAACCAGCTTTGGAGCTCAGAAGATGTGGGTTCAAGTCCCATCTTTGCCTCATCCTGGCTACATGAGCCTGGGCAAGGCTCCTAAGGTCCAGGGCTTAGGCTATTCTCTAAGACTCTTTTTAAAGAAGATGCCAACCTGCATCTGTCACGAGACATCTTCCATCTCCTACTCCCCATGGACACCTTTCCATCTGCCTGCAAACATTTTCAGGTCTCCCTAATCCTAAAAAAAGCCTTTCCTTGACACATCTGTCTCATCAGCTACTATCCATCTGTCTCTTCCCCTTTGGTGCATAACTTTTGTAAAAAGTTATTTTCAATATATTACTCTACTCTCTTCTTACCTTTTCTTTCCTTAACCTCTTACTAGCTGGTCTCCATTGCTGCCATACAATTGAACCCTCTGTCTCAGGGTTTGCCAGTGACCTCCTAATCAAAATATCCAATGATCTTTGTTTAATTCTCATCATCCTTGACCTTTATGGTGTCATTTTCTACCTAGCTAGAATCAGCTTGGAATCTGGGTGGCCATTATGGTGCCTTCCGTCTTTCTAATTCTGTGTTTTTGTGATTTGGAATAGGTGCTTAGCAGAATACCTTACATACAGTAGGCATTTAATGAAAGTTCTGGATTGACTCTTACTTTGTAAGGGGACAGGGAATAGACCAAAGTATGGACAGGGAAGTAGGTGGGGAAAAAAGGTATATGTCTTCTTAAGTCTTGACATATTAGTAAGCATTTATTAAGGGCTTACTATGTGCCTGGCACTGTGTTAAGGTCAGAGACACAAAGACAAAAAATGAAAGTGCCCCTGCCTTCAGGGAGCTTACACTGTATTGGGGAAGACCAGATATGCATATATGGGTAGAAACAAGGTATATGTAATGTAAATCCAAGGTGGTGGTTTTTGTTGTGGGTGGGGGTGGGGTGCGGAAAGACATGTGTTTCTTTAGTTTGTCTCCCCAGTTTAGGAACTCTGCAGTGGCATATACTCTTTGCTCCATGCATATACACAAAGCTTGAGTGAGTGACTTGGGGACAAATTCTTTAAAGTTTTCCAGTCTTTATAGAGTCTGTAGCAATTGGATTGATTATTTGAAGGAGTGGTACTGTAGATCAGAGGTAGTCATTTTCCCCATATCATTTAATTAATGCATATTAGCTTCATTAGAAGCTATTAAAAATACCTTCAGGTAAAGGCAGCTTGTGAATTTTTTTGTGTTACCGTCTACTGGCCATTTTTTCCATCTGTGGAAGATTTATTACATGATGCTTTAGTCATTAAAAAATGTTGATTCCTGCTAATTATCAGAGTTGATACTCAAAAGAACCACAACATTAGGCTGAAATTATATGTGATAGGATAACTTAATTTGTTAGCCGATAGAGTATAACCTGAGAACACTAAGCTTGATATATTAAAAAAAAATCATTGAGATACATTTGTAAATATTTCCATTCCGTGACAATGGTAGTGGAGAATCTCATGGCTAGTATTAAAAATGTTATCTCTTGATGGCGTATGATTACACAAGTAAATGGAGCTCTGTCCATGGAGTCAAGAAGATTTGAGTTCAGTTTGCTAGCTGTCTGATTTTTGATACGTCTGAGTCCCAGGCAGCTCCATCAGACTAATCTGGTGGGTCATAGATGAACATCTGCCCCTAAAGCCTAACTAGCGTTTTGGATCAATTGGCTACAAGAGCAGAATCGTTTCCATTTAAATATCTTGCTCAATTTTCCATAGGGCCATTGGGAAATAGACCAAAATGGTCAAATGGGCTTTCCCCTTCTCTGTTTATGGAACTGTGTCCCCTAAATGTAGTCATTGTTACATGATAATTGGGGCTTTTTGTTGCAAATTCAAATACTGTTTCTCTGCAGTACTTAGCTTATGTGAGAATTATTATGTGATAACCTGCCAAGACTAGCAGTTTCTTCAATTGCAAGAAATGGCATTTAGATTGTCCAAGTTTAGAGTTTTTGATGGGTAAGAAAGCTTCTCTTTGGGTCTGAATGGGGCCAATTCTTTTTTTAGATGTCTGGCATAAATATTATTACGCCATTTTTGACAGCCCAAATTGGCACTGTTAATGTTCCTTCCAAATGAACTCACACCTATCCCTATAGAATCAAGTGAACAATTTCACTGGTCTCACCTAAGCCAATGATAAGACCTTCCATCTTGCCCTTCTATGTAGCCCACCATTATTTTATCTAATTCAGTAAGTGTTTGTAAAGTCAAGTCAGCAAGTGTTTTTAAATCCCCATTACTGGAATGGACTCCCCCTTTACCTCTGTATCATAGAATCTTAGTGTCTTTCAAAACTCAGTTCAAATCCCACAGTGAAGGTACTAACATTAAGAGAGATCAGGAAAGTATTCTTGCAGTAAACAAACTTTTAACTAAGTCATTATGGAAGTCAGATAAGGTAGGAGTTAGAGGTGAGGAGAAACAGAGAATTTCAGACATGGGGCACACTGAAAAAGAGATGGATTGTCTTGTTGGAAGGTACAGAAAGGAGGAAGGGTCTTATCATATATGTACTTTAAGAGACTTATTTTTGGCAACTGTGTGGAGGATAGATTGGAGACACAGAGAGAATGGGAACTGAGAATCCAGTAATGAGGCTGTTGTCTTAGTCTAGGTGAGAGAAGATGAGATTCTGAAATATAGTAACAGCTGAGTGCATAGAAAGAAAAGGCCAGTGGAATAATTTTGTGGAAATTTGACTGACCAGATTTGATGACTGATATGGGTGTTAAAGAAAAAGGTAGAGTTGAGGATAACTTAGATTTCAGTGCTTCTTCCTCGAACATAGGATTTACAGCTGGGAAGAACCTTAGCAATTATCTAGCCCAACACTTAAATTTTCCAAATATGGCAATATTGACCTATAAATATCCAGTGACTTATCCAAGGTCATATACCTAGTTAGTTGAGGAGATGGAATTTGAATATCAATCCTTTATGTTCTCTAATCCAAAATCCATGTTCTTTCCACCATATCATGATGTCTCAAATCCTACTCTTTCTCCTTCTGTCTTCCTCCCTTCCCTTTCCTCCGCTCCCTCACTCTTTTCCTTTCTTTCCTGACTTCATATTGTTGTTCAGTTGTTCAGTCATGTCCAATTCTTCGTGAACCCTGTGGCTCATAGAACACCAGTACTGTCCATGTTCTTTTCTTGGCAAAAATACTAGAATGGTTTGCTACTTCCTCTTCCAGTGGATTAAGGCAATCAGAAGTTGAGTGACTTGCCCAGGATCACACAACTAGTAAGGGTCTGAGGTCATGTTTGAACTCAGGTCTTTCTGACTCCAGGCCCAGTGCTCTGTCCACTGAGCCACCTAGCTACTAAAATTCTTGTGCCCCTACTTAAATTAAAAAGGAATTTTCCTGAGAAAATCTTGAGAATAGAATTTCCATAAGTGAATTCTCATGTTGTATACTCTATAAACTTACTTGTTTGAGGATTTTAACTTTCCGGTGTTCCCAATCAGTCTCTATCTTTAATGAATGCTAATATTGTCAAAATCTTCTATGTGTCTGGAGTATGGGCAGTCAATGAATCTAAAAGGAATTGGTGGATCAATCTTCACTTCAAAGGACAGACCACCAAGCATACTGCTTTCTTTTTCATACATAAATAATGTTACAAGTCTGATCAGACTTGGTCAATGTGTTGGATGGTTTTGCTTAAGGTTCTTCATTCCCCAAGAGTAGGATTTATGAGGGAAAGGAATGTGGTATAAAAACAAAGGGCATCAATTAACCTTTAAAAAAGAGAATATAAATGCAAAGGAAGTCTTCAACAGAAAAATAAAACATAAAGGAAAACTCATTTCACTTTATTTTCAGAGAACTAAAAAGTATGTCAGGAAAGACTTAATTACTATGTTTCCTCATGGAAGTCTTTAATTGTGAATGGAAAGTTGCAGATTATTGTTGCATTCATTGTACAATTAATTAGATTATGCTCTAGTTAAGCAGATAGGTAGCTCATATGCTCTTAGAAATGTAAGTTAAATGGGAATGTCTTGGTAATGTTTGCCAGAGGAGTAAACAAGTACTATTCAGTTGTGATTGGGGAAGAGCTGAGGCCTAATTGATGAAGTATTTGTTAGAGATTACTCTGACAAAGGAAGCAAAAGGTAGATCCAGACTACCCTGAATTTCAAGATTTACTCTGATTTGTAACTCCTACTTTCCTGGGTTTTTTCTTTTCCTCTCCAAATATTCCAATATGTTTTGGAGCATAAGCACCCATCCTACCAAAGTAGAACTGGTTGATTAATCTTAATCTTAAAAGGACAAATGATACAATGCATCTCCCTCCTCTTGGTAGAAAAGTGGAGGGCAATCGATGCAGAATGTTGCATACATTGTACGATTTGCTCATTGCTTTAGTCAGTCGCTTAACTTTTTTGGGGGAGAGAAAGGAAGGTTTACTATATTATTTTCTTTTCTTCATGTTTACTTTTCTCATGTGTCTCCAGTGTCTTTCCTCACACCCTCCTCTGTTTCTAGAATTCTTTCTCTTCTGTTCTGTAACTCCTAATAGCCCCTTAGCAGCCTACTCATCCTTTAAATTTGAGCTAAAATAATATATAAGATCTTTTCTAATCCTTAACTCTCCTGCTAATCCTTAATTTTCTCCTCCATTTTACATAGCATTTTGAAACTTTATTATGCCCTTATCATATCTTATTGGTTTCTGGGCAGCTGAGGAACGACTGCAGTATGTGGGTGAACCTTCCCGCCCCATTGAAGTTCTATCAGAGGTCATGAACAAGAATCACAAAATCTGAGAGGGTATGGAGTGACTGCAATCAATATCACTGGAGGGAGTACCAGAACTAGAGAGATCGCAGATCCATTTTTGTATTAAGGCGTATGATTTATTTATTTCATAGTCACCTTCTAAACTGTAAGCTCATTGAAGGCAGGAATCAGGACTTCTATGTGTATCTTCCTCAACCCCAGGACAGTATTCTAGACATAGTGAATACCAATTAATGGCTTCTTTAATGAGCAGATGGAGGTCCTAATTCCACTCTCTATCTCTCTTTACCACAGGAGACTTACATACATCTAGCTCAATTTAATGAATCCATTTTTCATTTCTAAACCTCTTCTTTAAGAAAAAAAATTATATCTCTTCCATATGCTTCAGAGACATCCTATCAAGTAATCTAAGAATCTCCTCAGATATGATAATCCACGTTTTAGTACATCTAGAAAACTATGGAAATTATTATTTTATCATGGACTTCCTTTCAAGGTGTCAGTCAGCAATCCAACAAACATTGATTTGTCACCCACCATGTTCAAATTAAGAGAGAGAATGGTAAAGTGTTCACAGAAATGGATTTGGAGTCAGAAAGATGTATCTTGTGTAACCCTGGAATTGTCACTTAACCTCTTAGTGCCCTAGGCAACTCACTAACACTATGACAAACATTCTTCACGTGTGTGTGTGTGTGTGTGTGTGTGTGTGTGTGTGTGTGTATGGCCCCTTTGGCAGTCTACTAAAACCTGTGGACTCTTCAGAATGCTGTTACACACACACATTCCCTCTCACTCATGGAACCTAGGTTAAGAACCCTCACACTATAAGTTAGGAAAGATAGTCAGGATTTCATATTGGGAGTCCTCTACTTTAATGAAATCACAGATCTGGATGAAAAGAAATACAAAACACTATGCTCATCACTAGGGATACAGTGAGAAACATAAAACAAATCTTCCTTATAAAGAGCTTAAATCCTATTGGAGGGGTACTATGTAGACAGGGTAATGCATACAAAACATGTTAAAAATAATAATTTTAAGAAGGATAGAATGTTAATAACCAGAGGAGAAGGGGGATCAAGAGAGGCCTCATGTAAGGTGACCCCTGATGTATGTCTTGAAAGAAACTAGAATTCTATAAAGTCAAATTGAGAAAGACCTGCATACTAGATTGAGACTACTTCAACACATGCATGGAGATCAGGATGGAACATTGTATATGCGGAATGGCCAACAGGCCAGGTTGACTGGAACATAGGGAGAATGTGAAGGAAAATAATATGAAATAAAGTGAAGAGATAGGAGGGAGCCAGATAGGGGAGGCCCTTAAATGCAAGGCTGAAGAATTAGAAGGCAATAGGGAACTATCTCCATTACAGACTCTTCTGCACCGCTAGTAGCAGGGCCATTTTGGAACCTTTCCTCTCAGGATGTCTCCTTCAGTGTCTTTTTCCCAGTCTCTGACTCCAGATTGGCACCCTCCCACCAGGCTGCCTCTCATATTCTCATCTGGGGGTTGTTGGCCCAGAGTCTAGGGAAAACCCATTAGCCCATTTTACTGGTTTTCCAGCCAAGAGAGCAGAACTGGTATGGAGAATGGAGGTCCCGTCCCTGTGATTCGAACAGAAGCTGCCATAGCAACCGGGATACAGGAGTCTGAGTCAGCTGGAGTGCAGTTCAAGGAAACTGGTTGCCTAGGTAGGAGGTCTGAATAGAGGAGGAACACTGTCAGAAAGGAATAGCTTGTCTAACTGGAAAAGGGGGAAAAAAGCATAAAAATATGGGAGGAAAATTTCAAGTACCAGTCAGAGGGCACTTCAGAATAAAGAGAGAGATAACCCAGGTGTGAGAAAGATAGCATCTGAGCTAATGAATAGGAATGGAGATTGGGAGAAAAAGAGGAGAAAAAAGATAAGCAGGGCTTGGAAAATGTAAGAAGCTCATTCTAAAAATTATCTTGAAGTATGCAAGCAAGATTAGGTGGTTTCTTATATAATGTGAATAAACAACATCAACTCTCAAGTACCATAATGACTTAGCAAGATAGCTAAGGATCTCTCTGCTATTGTCAGCTACCTACACTGCCCCAGATCAAATTTAATTATGTATAAAGATGGCCACTCTTTTCTGGGAGACCACATTACACAGCCAGATCTTGGAACTTTTTAATCTTAGTGTTGGCCCAGGGAAATGACAAAGAAGGTCTTCCAAATTTGCTTCCCCTTTTATGATCTTTCAATCCGGGTGAAAAGTAGGTAATATTGCGGAAGGATGACCTTGGAGTCAGGAAGATCTGGGACCAAGTTACCCTTCTAACACATACTAGCTATGTGGCCATGGCCAAGTCAACCAACCTCTCAGTTACTCAGTCAAGACTATAAGTGGGATAGAGTGGAAAAAGCACTAACTTTGGCATTAGTGGACGTAAGTTCCTATTTCCATTACTGTCATGTGTTACCTTTATGACCTTTGCGACCACTTAACCTTGCTCAACTTCAATAAAATGAACTGGCTGGACCAGATGCCCTTTGGGCTCCATTCTAGCTCCAAATCTGTGAACCTTTGATTCCAAGGTGCCAAAGAGATTTGCAGCAGGGGAGGGAATTTCTAGGTCTGTTTATGAAACCATAGGAGAGGACAAAAAAGGTCAGCCGAATCCTATTTGTCTTGAGTGATTGACTATTGATCTTTATTGGTGATCTTTATTCAGAATATATGTGTGTGTCTATATATGTGTGTACACATATAACATATATGCATACACATAATTTGACACACAAATATAAAAACTAAAAACATGTGTGTATGTGTGTATAATATATGTACATTATATATTGCATGGGGGTAAAGCTCATATATACATATGTCTGTTTTGTTCATATACGTATATAATATGCATATTGTATATATAGTGTATATATGGGCAGCTAAGTGGTCCAGTGGATAGAGTGTGACAGTCAGAGGTCAGGAACACCTGAGTTCAAATCCAGCCTCAGACGCTTACTGATGTATGACCCTGGGCAGATCACTTAACCCTAGTTGCCTCAGTTTCTTCATATATAAAATGAACTGGAGATGGAAATGGCAAACAAGTCCAGTTTCTTTGCTGAGAAAACTCCAAATGGGGTCACAAAGAGTTGGACACAACTAAAAAAAACTGAACACCAATGACAAATGTGTGTATATGTGTGTATACACTCATACATACACATACATGCACACATACACTGTCCCTGTTTTTTCCAGAGCGATGAAGAAAAAAGGAAGGGAAGTATAGTGGGTCCCATTTTTTGCATGTAAAGTGTACCCATCATTGTATTCTCAAAACAGCCCAAGTAGTGTTATATAGTCATGCAATTAAATCACAAATATGGAATGTGTAAAATTAGATGCTGAATTAATTAGCTTTAACTTGGTATTTAGACATTCTGAAATGCATTGCTTAGACTGTTTTAATAGCTATTTTTGTTGTTCAGGTTGGGATTTCAGCTTCCATGAATTGGCAGATCTTGGGGGAAAATTATGGGAAATGCCAGTTTTCTGAAATGATGGAGGTATGGATATTTGCGTGGCTTTTGTGGTGGTCCCCATCTGCCCCCAGGTTGGGATCATCAGTGCTGTGACTTCTTCAAATAAGAGCACTTAGTGATTCCAGTCCAGTCCTGCCTGAGCCTTGGGAGACTGAGCCACTGAAGGGGCTAGCTCTTGGTGAAAGCAGAGTAACCTCAAACATCTTGGGTCAAACCAAACCCCCGTTGCTGCTCTTGGTATATGTGGGGTTGGGGAAGTAGTGGGTCAGAGGTGAAATTAGTGAGCCTTTAGGCCTTGGGAATTGAGAAAGCATTGGTGGGGTAGGAATTTTGCTCTACGTTATTTGGTTTGATGGGAGACTAGAGAAAGTGATATTCAGTCTAGGAGACAAAGAGGAGCAATGTGCTGCAATAGAAAAAAGACCCAATTTAGAGTCTTTGGACCAGGGTTTGAATCTCTGTTTGTATGATCTTGGAAAAGACCTTTAAATCTCTCTGAGCTGCAACTTCCTCTTTCATAAAATGAATAAATTGGATTAGATCATTTCTAAGATCATTTAAGGTGAAAATGTAGGCTACAGAGATCATCAGGATTAAAATGTAGTCAGGAAATGTTTAACAAAATAACTAAAAATACAGCATGACATAGATAATGCTAATTTGTGGTTTTCTAAGCCACAAGGATCCTGATAGCTCTGATCTAAGGAACCCCTTGCACCAAAGTAGATCAGCTTTAATATTTAAGTGGTTATAACTGGTTGTCATATTTAGAAATGTGCTGGGCTGGGAGCCATGAAGACCTCGGTTTATATTCTGTCTTAGAAACCTGCGAGCTGTGTGATCCTGGGCAAGACACTGCCTCTTGTACCTCAGTTTACTCATTTGTAAAATGGGGATAATAATAACACCTTTCTCACTTAATTGATATGAGGATCGAATGAAATATTGTATATATCTTGCTTTACAAATTTAAAGCACTGTTCGTGTTAATCCCCTATCTTTCTCTCTATAATGTATATATGTACGCATATACACATAGATGCATGTATGTGTACAGGTACACAGGTACCTAAATGGAGTTTTGCATAGAGTACTGGACTTGGAATTAGGAAGTCCTAAGTTTGAATCCTGCCTGAGACACCTACTAGCTCTGTGACTCTGAGGAAGCCATTTAATTTCCTCAGTCTTAGCTTCTTCATCTGTAAAATGGAAATAATACTAGTAATAGTAATAATAATGGTGATAATGATAGCACATAACTCTTTTACAAGCTCAGACAGGTCCTCTGAACTCCAAAGTCTCCAAATACAAGCCTAATGATGAATTGGGAGACCCTTATCCAAGGTCAAGTACAGAAAAAACCAACCGAACAAACAAAAAACCAAACAACTCATCCCCAGCTTGGTTCTGGGGACAGGGGGGCAATTTTTCTAGCCTCAGTTATCATCAGAGGCACTGGACTGTACCATATGGAGAGTCTGTCATCTTTGACAGTAGCAGGGGTGTCTGGAGGAATGAAGTCACAGAGGTTTAAAGTTGAACCATAACAAGGTCCTGATTGATAAAAATAATGAAACCCCTTGAAGTGGTCTTACTAATTGAATTCTGAATGTCTATTTCCATTGGGCTGGAACCAATTACCATATTTTACACTATCATAACTTTAAAAGCGTAAGTTTTAATATACTCAACTACTCAGAGGATTCACTGTTCAAGCTAATCAGGACCTAGTTATTACCATTGGCAGAAATCATCACTGAACATGACCTTAGAGTTCCTGGAAAAGAACAATTAGAGTTAAAATAATTTATTCATGTAGAAAATATTTATTAAGTACCTACTATGTGTTAAGCATTATGAAAGAAACTGAGATACAAAGACAAATACAGGCCCTGCCCACAAGGAATATATACTCAATCAGGAAAAGAACTTGTATCTCTCTCTCTCTCTCTCTCTCTCTCTCTCTCTCTCTCTCTCTCTCTCTCTCTCTTTTTCTCTCTCTCTCTCTCTCTCTCACACACACACACACACACACACACACACACACACACACACACACAAAGCACACAAACACAACATAATTTGAGGGGCAATACCAGCAGCCAGGGGGGAGAGGATCGGGAAAGGTGTCTTGTAGGAAGGGGCATTTGATTTATGCTTTGAAGGAAATTCAGCATTCTGAGAGGGGGTAGAAAAGTAAGGAAGAAGTACATTTTAGGCATGAGGGATGGTCATGCCAAGGTAGGAGAGGGCAGCTGAGTTGGCAAAAAGGTGCTTATACTAGATTGACTGGAATGTGGAGCACAGGAAAGAAAAAATTGTGAAAAAATCCTCCAAAATAGGCTGAATTCTGATCACGAAGGGCTATGATATCATACAGAGGGGTTGACACCAGATCCTAGAGGAAAGAGGAAGCCACAGAAGTTTATTGAGCTGGGGAGTTGCATTGTCTGTGATTTAGAAATATTTGTTGGATAGAACAGGGGCCGGGGTTCTGGGCTTTTTTGTGTATTGTGAAGCTGAAAACCTTCTCAAAATAACTAAATAGTTGAAGGAAATGCAAAATTCAGTTAAAGTGAGTAACAATAAAGATGTAGTGTTCATTTCCCCCACCCAAGTCCACAGATCCTCCAAAATCTATCTGATTTTGGGTTAAGATTAAGAACCTTTGACTCAGCGGATGGATTGGAGTAGGGAGAAACTGGAGTAAGAGAGTACCACAGCGGCTCTCAACCTGTAGGCCGTGACCCCTTTGGGGGTCGAATGACCCTTTCACAGGGGTCGCAGGGGTCGCCTAAGACCATTAGAAAACACATATTTCCCATGGTTTTAGGAATCAAGACACTGCTCCTCTATCCCTCTCCAGGCAGGTCCGCCCACATGCAGATATGCCCACATACGAGTATTAAAGGGTCGGAGCATTAGGAAGATTGAGAACCACTGCTCTAGAAGATTATGGCCATAATCCAGGTGAGAGGCAAGGACAGGGTGATTTAGGTGTTGATTGTATGATCAGAGAGACAAGGATGCATGGGAGAGCTGTCATTAGAAGTAGAATTGATAAGACCTGCCATTCCCTGGGAGTGATTTCAAAGCTAAAGAAAAAGCAACATCACTTGAAATACATTGTTCTGGCATCTCTTCTATAATTCTTCAGTTCAGATGTGTTTATAGGGTTAGAAAACCTGTTGTTGCCATCTCCTCTGTTCTAAAAAACAAATAAACAAATTATATAACGAGTACAAGCACCTATCATTGGGGAAGAAGTGGGGGGAGGATTATCACTTAATAAGAATGTTATCAGATAGCTCTTCAGGGTTTGTTTTCCTTCTGAGGATACTAGTGTGTGAGTGTCCCCAATATTTTGTGTTGTTAAATAGCTGGACCTGTGGGTGGCAAATTATATTAGTTCTTAATTTTAGTGACCTATTATTGTACATAGTGCTTCGAGGAGGATAAATCCAAAATGGGAAAATCCTGAAAGACAAAATATTTTCATTTATATTTCCTTTTGAACATTTTTTATTATTTTTGTTTACTGTTTTCCCTCAATTACATGTAAAAACAATTTTTAGCATTCTTTTTCCAAAACTTTGAGTTCCAAATTCTCTGCCTTCCTCCTACCCCACCTCCCTCACTGAAGGTAAGTAAATCAATGTAGATTATACATGTGTAATCGTGCAAAACTATTTCCTTATTAGTTACATTGTGAAAGAAAACAGACAGAGCATCCCCCAAGAAAATAAAGTAAAAAAAAAAATGCTTCAATCCATATTCAGACACCATCAGTTTTTTCTCTGGGAAGGGGTGGCATTTTTCAGCCTGAGTCCTTCAGAGCTGTGCTGGGTCACTGCATTGCTGAGAATAAATAAGTCATTCCCAGCTGATCATCTTGCGATATTCCACTATCACCACCACTACTACTACTACTACCACCACTGTTATCACTACTACTCTACTAGTACTACTATTACTACTACTACTATTCTACTACTACTACTATTACTCCTACTACTCCTACTATTATTACTACTACTACTACTACTACT
>CM053590.1:24463809-24474498 GCA_028646515.1 Pseudochirops corinnae | reverse complement strand
ACTACTGCTACTACTACTACTACTATTACTACTACTACTACTATTACTACTGCTACTACTCTACTACTACTATTACTACTGCTACTACTACTACTATTACTACTACTACTATTACTACTACTACTACTGTTACTACTACTACTGCTACTACTACTACTACTACTACTATTACTACTGCTACTACTGCTACTACTCTACTACTACTACTATTGCTACTACTACTACTGTTACTACTACTACTACTATTACTACTATTACTACTGCTACTACTCCACTACTACTACTATTACTACTACTACTATTGCTACTACTATGACTACTACTACTACTACTACTACTACTACTACTACTGCTTCTGCTACTACTATTACTACTGCCACTACTATTACTACTACTACTGCTGCTGCTACTACTACATTACTTTTATTTTAAAACTCTTATTTATGGCTTTTGTTTTTACCTCAAAGGCATTTTCAGATATACTTCCACACCTCTACCCACTGTTAATTGTTATTATAAAGACAGTTGATCTGTGCATCACCAACAATAATAACTAGCTTTAACGTCTTCAGAGCGCTTTGTAAACATTTTATTTTATCCTCACAACAACCCTAGGAGGTAGGTTTGTTATCATCCCGTTTCACATTTAAACTGAGGCCACAGAGATTGACTTGCCAAGTGCCACCCACCTAGGAAGGCATTATTCGAACTCAGTTCTTCCTAATAAGCACCTCCTACATAGAAGGCATTGTACCTGGTGCTTGGAATACAAGGACAAAAACAAACTACATCCTGCCATTAAGTGGCTTGCTGTTTCTCCTTTGTTCTTGATGAGGATCATGATATCAGGGAGGTGAGGCCATAACTTGAAAGTGAATTGGATTTAAGTGAGAGAGGGCTGTGCAAAGTCACCAGCCTCACTGTCTCCTCTGGAGCCATCTGGGTCTAGTGGCCAGATATGGATCAGGACAATTGAAGATGGCCCAGGATGCAGTGGGAGACCTTGGCCTTTTTCAGCTAAGTTCTTTAGCAGGTCTCACTTTGAGGCAACATCTGTTCAGTGAATAAAGCATTTAAGTTCTAGTGGGAGAGACAACCCTCACAAATGATAGTGGCCTCAGTCTCCCCACTTATCTAATGGAAATAATAATATTTCCTCCTTCACTGAGTTCTTATGAGAATTAAATGAGACAACATCTGTACAGTGCTTAAACTGCTCTATAAATTCTAGCTATTAATATTATGTATATATTTTTAGGAGGTATCAGGAAAGGCTCCATGTGAAAGTGGTACTTGAACTACATCTTGAAGGAATAAAGGACATCCTTAGTGGCAAGTTGGAGGGGAGAGTGTTGTTTAAGCAAAACTAGGTAAAACAGCAATCACATCTGAGCAATTATTTGATATCTGGCACCCATCATTCCCCTCCCACACAGCCCCAGATCCATAGCTGGGAGGGTCCTTAGAGATCAGCTACTTCAGCCCCTTATTTACATATTGGAAAACTCCAGTGCAGTGATTTGCCCAGGGTCACACAGGTATCAGAGACAGGTTTTGAACTCTCTGTCTCCAGATCCAGCCCTCTCTCCACTGTTCCAAAGGAGAGTGGTCCATTTCTATATCTTATTGGTGGATCTGGCATCATCGTCACACTGCATTCAGTGGGGGCTTTGGGGAGGCGTTTTTCTGGGGAAAAGAAAGAGAAGCATTAGAACTTAGAAAACCAGCCTGTCTTCTTGTGCAGAGGTTGGGCTGCTTCTGTGGGCCTGCTTGGCTTCCACACTACATCTCCATCACCATGGGCGAGGAAGCCTTCTTCCTCTTAGCAGAGATCTGTCCCTGGTACCCTCCAGCTGATGAAGTAGAGAAAGGCAGATCATTACTATGTGAACAGGAGTCTGGAATGGAAGGCATTGCAGCTACACACTCCCAGTTCAGAGAGCTATTGACAAGGCATTTGTAAAAATGGGAGCTATGAGATTGTCTGAAAGAAAATGGAAACAGGCTGTTGTAAATGATGCAGTAAATACAACTTGGCTGAAAGGTGGCCTCTGCTCACCCTCTAACTTCCCGGATATTATCTGCCACCAGCTCTCTTCTCCTTGTTGACATTATACTGGCCTTGAGAACCATCTGTGGATGGCAGTTGGGGAGCGTGGTAGGAAGGGGCTGATGCACCAGCCTCTCACTCTCAATGCACAGAAAGTGAAAACAGTAAGCATGGGTCCAGATGTGTCTCTATTTAGGTGAATGGAATGGAAAGAGCACCAGTATTTAACACAGAAGAACCTGGATTTGGGGCCTCACCCCAGGAGCTATTGCGGGGTATAACAGTGGACTTTTGGAGCCTTGATTTCCTCAGCCATACGATATGGGAGATGACTCACACTACCCACCTCTTGAGATCATTCATTGTGAGAAGAAATACTTTATAAATGGAATCTATTTCATTGAATCAGTTGTGTGGGAGAGTAGATAGAACATGGCCCTGGAGTCAGCAGACCTAGCTTCAAATCCTGCTTTTGATGATCCCCTTCCTGGGCCTTGATTTCGTTCCCTATAAAACAACGCCTCTGGATTAGTTGGTCTCCTTTGCTTCTCTAGTTCTGTTAACTTAAAACCACAAATCTCCATTGGTACTAGTTTCCATTTGCCCTCTGCATAGCTTTTAAATCTGGGCAGGGGGCTTCTCCATTTCCCAAACAGGCATCCCTTGCCCATTCCCACTCTTCCCAAGTCACAAAGCTTCATCTGATATTTACAATTATGTCCACTGATGAATACAAAACAGGTTTGGTCTGGGAAGTCAGGTGGCCCCATGGGGAGAGCACTGGACCTGGAGTCAGGAAACCCCGAGTTCAGATCCAACCCCAGACACTCAAGTGGGCATCACTTAACCTTTCTCAGTTTCCTCATCTGCAGAAAGGGAATAATAATAGCACCTCCCTACCAGGGTTCTTGTGAGGATCAAATGAGGTTATGTTTATGTAATGCAAGTGACATAAATTACATGAGTAGAAATCTATCTGTTTATAAACTTTAAAGCTCCATATAAATGCTGTAATTAGTGATGATGATAAATCAGTTATTATATATCTATGTAAATGATAAAATGGTTCCGGTTTTGCAATAAAAAAATCTAAGCCTTCATTTAAGGGTAATGGTCTTTTTTAATTTTTAATTTCCTTCACATGTATAGCCATTGTCTAAAGCAGCGGTTCTCAACCTGTGAGTTGCGACCCCTTTGGGGATCAAGCGACCCTTTCACAGGGGTTTCAGGGGTTGCCTAAGACCATCTGAAAACACATATTTCCGATGGTCTTAGGAACCAAGACACTGCTCCTCTCTCCGTCTCCAGGCGGGTCCGCCCACATGCAGATGCACCCACATATGAGCATTAAAGGGTCCTGGCATTAGGAAGGTCTAAAGAAAGGAGTTAACCCGTACAATGGTGCTTCTTGTCCAGAAGTGAGAAGGCTGTGGGTTAGATTGTGTATGAACAATTCAAATTTCCCTTGGAGTGCAGGGCATTAAATACATTGAATGTTTTCAGGTTTGGGCATGCATCAAAGCATATTTATTCCCCTAACATTTATTTAATCAGAAAGTTTGTTGGGGTTATCTTCGGGCAGGGGAAGGGTTCCCAAACAATCTGTCTCTGGAGTAGGTATATAAACTGTAATGTCTCTTCTAGATGGAGACATAAACTTTAATGTAAAGTATTTCTTTTTCCTTGAAAATGTTTAGATTGTTCATTTAGAGGGAAAATAAAATAACCAAATTCTAAATATTTTAGAATTATGTCTGTTTATCTTTGCCTCTCTGTCTCTGTCATAAAAGTCTACACAGTATTTTAATTGTGCTTAGTGTATTTGTGGTTTGACTTATTAAACAAAGTTGAAGAAATAAGTTATTGAAAGTGCTGGGCCAGCAGGGAAGCAGAGAGAAGAGAAGAGAAGAGAAGAGAAGAGAAGAGAAGAGAAGAGAAGAGAAGAGAAGAGAAGAGAAAGAAGAGAAGAGAAGAGAAGAGAAGAGAAGAGAAGAGAAGAGAAGAGAAGAGAAGAGGAAAAAGAAATCAGAAAGAAAGTTGCTCACTTCATCCACTAAGCATTTATTAAGCATCTTCTGGATTGAAAACACCATGCTAGGATGAGGATGTGAAGACAACCCCCATATCTCTTCCTGCCCTCCAGGGTCTCCCATCATCTTGTCCCAGTTAAGTTCTTTCAGGGGAAGGATTGTTTTATTCTTCGTATTTTTTCCCTCAGTGACCAGAACAGTGTTGGCACATAGGGATGGACTTAATAAATGCTTGTTTGATTCTCTTGGAGACTAAGACTTAAAACTGTCTTTTCTGCCCATTTCTAATGTTCTTTAATTAGTTGGTCAATCAAGTAGCTTTTATTAAGCATCTTCTAAGCTATATATAATATATGTGTGTATGTTTATATACATGCATACATACATGAATACATACATATATACATGGAAAGGCAAAAGACAGTTTCTATTCTCAAGGAGCTCACACACAGTCTAAGGGGGAGACAACATGCAAAATCTATGTATGAATAAGACATGAAGGATAAATTGGAAATATTCAACAGAGAAAAGGCAAGAGAATGGAGGAGTTTTTATTCTACCTATTAAACAGAGATATGGTAACCCCCTAGAGCAAGGATTCTAAGCCTGGGTCCGTGAACTTTGTTATTTCAATATAAATGATTCCCCCTAAATTTTACCTATCTTAGTTCCTTCATTTTCTAACATTCTTAGGAGTCTGTTGGCTTCACCACACTGCCAAAAGGGTTTGTGAAACAAACAAAAAAAAAAGATTAAGAATCTCTGCTTGGAGGGAAGCTATCTCTGTGCGGCCACCATCTTTTGTCATTTCTTCATTCTTTCCTACCTCCTGATCCTTCATCCCAGAACTTTCTTGTAGTCAGGGTGAATCACACCTACAGAGTGATGCATATTGATGGAGTATCCCCAAGGAAACCTAAACTCCAACATTCTACCCTGGCTGCAAGGGAATATCTGAAGAGACCAAAGGCTCCATTTTTGTTGGACTGATGGAAAGCAAGCACTGCTTTGCTAGATGTAATTCTTCAAGTCTAATGCAACAAGCGTTTCTTAAGTACCTGCTGGGTGCTGGGGATAGCAATACAAAATTGGGAGAAAAATTGTTCTTACCTTCAAGATACTTATATTCTATTACTCTGTGTCATTCAACCTATTCTGATTTAGAGGCAGCAAAATAGCACAGTGGACAGAACACTGGGCTTGGAGTCAGCAAAACTTGAGCTAAAATCCAGCTGCAGCCACTTACTAGCTGTGTGACCCAACAAGTCACAAATCCCTGTCTGCCTCAGTTCTCCCATCTGTTATATGGAGATAATAATAGCATATACCTCCCAGCGTTTTTGTAAGGATTGAATAAGATAATATTTGTAAAGCAGAGAACTATATAAATACTAGTTTTATCATCATCACCATCACCATCATCATCATCACTGTCACTGATTTATGCATTCCCTACTGGTTGAATGCCCAGCATTCATAGGCCAGGGATACATTCACATTTTCTAGCAGTCAGGTAGATCTTTGGGCCTCAGCTGATTATGAAGGTTCCTAGGTCACAGCAGAAATCACACACTCATTAGAGAGAAATTACTATGTGAGACTACAAGCTATGCCTAACTGATGACAAATTAAATAACAGAATTGGGGTAGAATAATTGAGCAAAGAGCACCAAAAAAATAATTACGAGTGTTTTCATCATGATCTGGGCCAGTTGTTTTGATTGAAAAAGAGCTGATTCTTGACTCTCCATCAGTGTGGCAGTGGGGCTGTGAATGCCATATTCAAAAGGTGGGCAATGGAAAAGGAGGGAGGCATTCCAAGGAGAATTGCACATTGACACCTGGGATAATCTCAGGAGTAATACTGCCCTTGTGCAGTATTTGATGAGTATCGATCTTCCAGCAAATTTCAGTTGATTTCTTGGTCAGTAAAATGTACCATGCCATGAAAAATACAAGAACAAAGTCTTGTTTTCTATGTGACTTATCAGACAATGTCATCATCTCAAAATAAGACATAGAAAAACCGCATGCTGAGGATTATCTTAGTGCTAACTTCCTGACATTGTACTTGACCAAGGGCCCTCCCTTCCTCTCTTTCTCTCTCCACACCTTTCAGGTCCTGTTTGTTGACCATCCTTCTCCATCTTTGAAGGCAGTGGCTGCCTTACTTGCCCATGTTAGTACAATGTGTGACACATAGTAATATCTATTGCTCTCTGTTTGGTGGGAACCCTTCCTTTTTATTCATCGCCATCCTCTGTGTTCTTCCTCCATCTGGGGTATAAGAAATGAATTAGAGAAGCTTCAGGGAATTTGTTCCAGCTCTGCCCATTACCAACTGTTATGTACTTGGCCAACTCTTTGAACCTCTTTTAAATTCACTTTCTCCCCTTGGAAAAGGAGGGAGCTGGCCTTGATGGATTTTGAAGGACTTTCAGGTACTAAATCTATGAATAAAGTCTAAATTCTTCATTTTTATTTTCAAAGTTCTTCCTAATCTTTCTCTTCACAGTTTATCTAAACTTAATCTTGCACTATTCCTCAAAAAACCCCCTCCTTCATCAACCAGACTCATCCCCTTGTTGATAATACATGTCATTGACTCATTTCTTCATTTCTGTGACTTTCCTTTTTGCTTCCCTTGCTAATGCCTTCCTCAGCTTTCCACATATTTGGCTCAATCTTCAAGGCCTACCTCATGTCTCACCTACTCTATGAAGCCTTCCATAACCAACTCAGTTGACATTGATTTCTCCCTTCTTGAAAATCCCTATCTCATCCATGGAAAAAATGTTATCCACCTTCAGACAGAGAACTAATGAACTCGGAGTGAAAATGGAAGCAAAATTTTTTGCTTTATTTTTCTTGCCTTTTTAAAAAAACAGCATAGCTAATAAGGAAATATATTTTGCATGATTTGCCATGTATAATTGATGTCATTTTGCTTGCTTTCTCAATGGATGCTGCAAGGACTGAAGGGAAGGAGAGAATTTGAAACTCAACATTTAAAAAAAGAATGTTAAAAATAAATAATAATTTTTTAAAAAAAGGAGAAAAGGAAGACCCTGTCTCTGAGTTCCTATAATGCTATATTGTCTGAATGTCTCTTGGCATGTGCCCATAGACCAGCGGTTCTCAACCTGTGGGTTATGTTTAATTTGTAACAATGAAAATACAACTTGCATATCAGATATTTACATTACGATTCAGAACAGTAGCAAAATTACAGTTATGAAGTAGCAACAAAAATAATTTTATGTTTGGGGGTCACTACAACATGAGGAACTGTATTAAAGGGTTGCGGCGTTGGGAAGGTTGAGAACTACTGCCATAGACTGTCTGAGATTGTTGAGTTGAAGAAAATAAGGTAATATTTGTAAAGCACTTTGCTAACCTTAAGGTGCCATATAAATGCTGGTTATTATTTTGTGTGTTGACTTCCTTCCCCAGAAAGCTTGGTTATTTCTTTCTTATGTGCCCTTCTGATGTCTGGTGCTGAGCAGAGAACAAACTCTCAATAAATACTTCTGTAATTGAATCTAATTGAATACACATGGCAACATCCTTTTGAATATCTCTGTAGCATTGAAACCTGATATGTTTATGTTTCAGGGACAAACTGGGATGTGTCATTCTGTATTGTCATATGCAGTATCATCCCTCCAGGAAAAAAAAAACAAAAACATTGGTTCAAGTGTATTTCACTTGACAAATCTAAGGGATGCTGTGGCCATCTGTTTTATGTGACTCTTGAGGAGCCTACAAGAGCATTGGGGCAGAAGCTACAAATGGGACATCCATGGTAGATAAAAGGAACATTTGCTTTACTGGGGATTTTAATACCGGATTGTATTCTCCTCTGGAGGACTTTTGGTTTCCTAATGTTTGGCTAAAAGATTAACATTGAACATTAGGACAACCCACTAAACTTGCTTTTAAAATAATTAATTTCAGCATATAAACAATTATAACATTTTTTTTTTCTGTCAGAGCCCTTAAGTCTTCCTCAAGATTCTTTATCCATTGATTCAATTTCACATTTTTCTACTCACTATTTTCTCTGTTCTACTTTTTAAAAAAAAGTAAAGATTTTTCCAGATCTTGTTGTATGCCTCATATTTGTCTGTCTTAACTGCCTTAGGGGATTCTGTTATGTTAAGGCAGCACGGTTTATTCAAACATTTCTTGCCATGTTGTTTCCACATTATTGTTGTGTTTTTCCCAACTGTATAGACTATTAGTATGAAATTATTTGTATAATTATCTCTTTTTTATCTTGTTTTTAATAAAACTTTTGAGGTATATTTCCAATAATAAAATGATTTGGTCAAAGGATATATACATACATATATGTTTGGTTAATATATATGTTATATATGTATTATATATTTTATATATATATATTTTTGTGATTTTTACTGTGCAGTGTTAGATTACTTTCTGAAAAGATTCTATGTACTTGCAGACCTATTGACACTGGATAACTTTACCTTTTCTGCTCCAGTCTTTCCAGTATTGAGCTTTGCTGTCTGATGTTTGTTCATTTGATAGGTAAACAGTGGCACTGTGAAGTCTTGTTTTCAAATTGCATCTCTGATTATTGGAGGGTGAACATTATCGTTAGGTGATTATTACTACTACGTTTCCTCTAGAAGATATTTCTGGGGGAGGGAGGAGGCTTATTTTAGTTGACTTAGGCACAGCTCTTTGGGGAAATGGCATGAAGGGTACATAGCCTTCTGCTAGTCTCTTTTGTCCTTCTATTTTTATTAATTCAAGCCTTGTTTGGTGTATTTCAATGAACATCTTAATGTGTAGCTCACACATGACCCAGGATGTATTTCTCAGCTAACTTTTCAGAGAGATTTTCTGTCACCTCTTTTTTCATTTTCTTATGGCTTGGCAGAAATTACTTTGAGATTGATGACTGCAGCTTTCTAAATTGATTTATTCTAAGCAAGTATGTACTTCTTTCCTTGAAGTTTCGTGGCCACAGGGGTTCCACTTTTAAAGCTGATGTGTTGTCTGTCTTAAATTATACTTAAAATCGAACCATATGGAAGTCTTAATTCACTCTTCGATCATTTGTCCGCATGAATATTGTAATTTTATTTTTGTTTGGCCCCTTGAATTTCACTTCCTCACCTCCCCTTTCTGATGGAGATTGACAGTTTCATGTTTGTTCCGTAGATCAGAAGGCTCTGTTGCAGTGTTACTCCCCCCACTAATTTCAACCTCTTTCCCTTTGCACCATATTGCTTGCCCTGCTGCTTCGGTACCTTGCCAGGGCTGCTTTAGAATGCCAATGGTGTTTCCCTGCCTCTTGTCGGTCTCCTGGATCTATAGCAAAATCACATTAGGAATGCACATTACAGAGTCTGGGAGAATTTGAACTTCATTTATTAACACTTAAATGCATCTATGAGAGGGTGGTGATGAGATTAATCCTCATTTTTAATATTTGATTTGAGTCTGATGAATCGTAGGAAGCTTCCATTAGGGTGTAACACCAGACTATTGATAAATCTTATAGGCTCACAGATCCAGCATTTGGGGAGGAGTATGGAAGAGGTTTGTCCAGGTGGGCGATTGACAACCCATAGCAACATGATACACAGGTGGAAGTGAACTGCTCAAAAAGTGGGGAGATCATTAGAGAAGAAGGATGAGCAGAAATGTCAGTGGACATAAAGAAAATAAAGTGTTCATATCTCAGGAAGCAGGATTTCCAAAGCTATTCTCTCTGCAACATCAAGAAGGCTACAGACAGCTGAAAAATAACAACCACCACTCTGGGAGAAGGTGCTGTCATTATCCCCATATTACAGGTGAGGAAACTGAGGCAAACTGAGATTAAGTGACTTGCCCATGGGTCGGTGTCTGAAACTGGATTTCAACTCAGATCTTTCTGAAAAGACCAAAGGTGCCCACTGCATCTGGGGCCATCTCCAATCATCCTGATCCATATCTGGCCACTGGACCCAGATGGTTCTGGAGGAGAAAGTGAGACTAGTGACTTTGACAGCCCTCCCTCACTTAAATCTAAGTCACTTTCATGTCGTGGCATCACCTCCCTGAAGTCATGGTCCTCTTCGAGAACGAAGGACAAACAGTAACCTGTGTTCATTTTATTGACTCATCAAGTCACAGTTTAGAACTAACTGGGGCATTAGTGGTCATTGAGTACAATTGTCTAATTTTACAGATGACTAAACTGAGGAACAGAGTGGTTAAATGTTTTGTGGAGGGTCACATGGCTGGTTAGTGTCTGAGGGAGGATTGATTGATTTATTATTGATTTGTTTATTTTCTTTTAGTTTACAAAATTCAGTTCCACAATCCCTTGAGTTTCAAATGTTTCCCCCCCCACCATGGCAGCATGCAATCAAACATAGGATCTGCAAATACTTTCACACTGGACATTAGTCTGGTTGTATAGAAGGATTGTAATCAATGAAGTGAACAATGGGAAAGAGGAAACAAAACCAAACATGGAAAAGAATGGTATGAAGGAGGATTTAAACCTTGGTCTTAAGAAGTCCAGGGTTCTATCCATCATACCATCGCCTCCTTTAAAAGATGATGAAAATGGGAACCCAGAAGCTT
>CM053590.1:24438812-24463709 GCA_028646515.1 Pseudochirops corinnae | reverse complement strand
TTTTTTTTTTTTTTCTTATCCACATACATTTACATGTGAGGAAATTATGTTTCTAAAATATATTTGCCAGATTGTAGAATTTCAAAAGCTCTCCCTGGATTTGGATCATGTCCATCATCGCTGAGAGGTGTGAAATGTCACTGTGTTATAGAGATTGGCTTCATTTATGAAAGTACATTCCTGAGCTTTGCCATCTAAAGTGCTCACATGATCAAAATAATGACCTTCTGCCAGATCTAATGGGATTTTCTTCACTGGAATCTTGTACTGGCGCCATCTTATGTTCAGTACCAGAGGGAGAAGGCATGAACCACCAAGTGGGATGAGTTGTGATTTGACCTGTTTTACTTATTGTGTTGGCAAACCTAGCTTGAGAAGCTCCAGTGCTTTGCCTTAAATGAATCAGACCTTTACTCAGTTCAGCAATGATTTATCCAGCGCCTACTATGTGTCAAGCACTGATTCAGAGACAAAAATGAAATACTCCCTGCCCTCAGGGAGCTTACCTTTTACTAACGAGATAAAATGTATTAAAAGACATACAAAGTAATACAAAGTCATCTCAAGAAGGAGAAAGCATTACATCTTGTTAGGAGAAAGGTAGAGGAAAGACCCCATGTAGGAAAAGTAGCTCATAAAATGTCCTTTAAGGACCTGCACTTCAAACAAAGATCCCCTGTGCTAAGGCAAGAATGTATTATAAATGTAAAGTATAGACAAGTGGACTGTTCTTCACTGCACTGGAGAGTGCATGGAGAGGAGTTGTGAGGTTTTTGCAGAAAGGGAGACAGAAACCCCACTGGGGAGCCATCATTAAGTTTTCCTATACCTTTCCCACATTGTTACAGGAGATACCTAAAATCCACTCTGCCAGTTCCTCAGTCAAGGGCCATGCGACCTATTTACTAGAGAACCCAAATATGAAGAAAACAAGCATGTCCCTGCTACTTGCTTTGCCCATTGTGCTCCCATGGCAATGGCGTTGGCTTGGGAGTTTGAAGACCTGGCTCCCAGCCTGGTTCTGCCCTTGCATGACGTTGGCTGAGTCATTTAACATTTCTAGACCTCAAATCTTCTGTAAGATGAAGAGGTTGGTCTAGACGGCCTCTGAGGTCTCTTCCAGCTCACAATCTATGAACATTATGCATTATATCATTGTTGTGGGAGGTTTAATTGCTGATGTAAAAACAACACGGCTCTGATTTGCCACCATGGTCAAACTGGCCTTCCTGCAAGCATTGGAAGTTTTAAATATATGGCCTGAAGTTGGTAACGTCCTATAATGTAGTAGAAGTGTTAAAATTCTTTACTTTTTTTTTTTCTTCCAATTACTGGCAGGTGGTTTTTGCTTTTGTTATCTTTTGTTTTTTCTATTGTTGTTTTGTCAGTAGTGGATTGGGAGCTCAACTTTAAATCAGGAAGACTGAGTTTGAATTTTGCCTCAGATATTCATTAGCTGTGAGACCTAAGTTACCTAGCCTCTCTCAGCCTGTTTCTTTATCTGTCAACAGTAGCAACTACTTCACAGAGTTGTTGTGAGGCTCAGATGAGATGGTATAGTTTGTCAACTTTAATGCACTTCTAAATGCTAGCTATTCATTTTCCCCCATTGCTCCTGGTAGCATCAGAAGTACCATAATTGACATTGTGGACCTAAAGAATGATGAACACCATGATTTACACTGGGGGTGATTCAGGGACATTGGGTCAGTATGGACATTGCTCACTTATTCATATACATTCTGCTCTAAGAGCTACAATGCACTTTGTTTTGCCTATGAGGTTAGTTAGTAGAGCAAGTGTTATGACCCCCATTTTAAAGTTGAAGAAATTGAGCCTTGGATATTGTAAGGCACTCAAGATCATATTATAGGGCATAGGGTACATAGGGCAGCTAGGTGGCCCATTGGATAGAGTGCCTAAGGAGGACTCATCTTCCTGAGTTCAAATATGGGCTCTCACTAGCTGTGTGACCCTGGGCAAGTCAATGTACCCTGTTTACCTCAGTTTCCTCATATGTAAAATAAGCTGGAAAAAGGAATGCTGAATTACTCCAGTATTTCTGACAAGAAAACCCTAAATGGAGTCATGAAGAGTCAAGCATAGCAGAAATGACTGAACAACAAGATCACATAGCATGACAGTGACTCCAGTGATACAGATCGCCCCTCATCTATGCCCAGCCATCCTGTGCAATTCCAACTCATTTTCTATACATTTGCTATATTGGGAAGGTACATGTGGAGCACTCTGGCTATATGCCTAGCATCAAAAGAAATGCATTAGTAAGTCCCTTGTGAACTTGGCTAGTGTGAATTCATTTAACATGTTGTATCCCCCTGGAATAACTGGAAACCATCAAATTCCTGGACCCTGGAACACCAGCCCACAGATGGCTCTCAAGCAGCTCTTAAAGCTGTTTTGTTAGGCTTCTTCTCCAGTCCTGCTCTGGTACCTCATCATGGTATGAAGCATCCTGTGTTCTGGAAGGCAGTTATTAGCTAAGGGTGATCTCTAACTGACCCTGATCACCTCTCACTTCCAGTGACCAAGTCAGGTTAGCAGAGTCTCATCACAGATCATAAGATCATAGACTTAGCTAAAAGCAAACTTAGAGGCAATCAGATCCAGCACCTTCATTTTACACAGGAGAATACTCGGGCTCAGAGTGGTGGTCATTTGCTCAAAGTCTCACATCTCTTAAGTATCTGAGGCAGGATTTGAACCCAGGTCTGCTCTGTCTACTGCCCCTTCAGCCATAGCAAGCCATGAAGACTCTTTCCTAAGTCAAGAATAAGGCATGGGGTTTCTGACCCATTTTGGTGAGGGGCATCCTCACTCAGACAAAATCACAGTATTAAAAGCCTAAGTACCTTCCCTCATTAGGAGAATAGCATGTGTCTCATTTTCACTTTCTCAGCCTCCAGCACCTCCACATCAATTCATTTTTATCAATTTGTTTCACCAACAAAGGAAAGAAAACAGTCTAATGATGTAACCTGCAGGTACATTCCTTTAATTTTCAACTATCATCCACAAAGGGTCATGTAAGAAAAAAAAAATGTTTTCCATTGTTTACATCATCAATTTCCTCATTTTCAGCTTAACTAACAAACAGAGCTACAGTAACTGAATATCCCTCTGTTTGCCTGGAGGCAGGACTTGCCAGAGCATGAATTTGGCAGGAATGGGAATGAGACCCAGGTTTTTTAAATGAATTATCATTGTTGTTTGGTTGTTTGTTTTTTTTTAACTTAAAATGCAAAAGACATAAAATTCATGTAATGAATCCTATAGCATGAGTTGGTTCTCCATGTTATTGGTGTGCTCAGAATTGTTTTGTTCTTGTAATAAAACATTTTGGTCTCTATGCATCATGGAAGAATGAATGTTGCTAGGTCTATATTCCAAAGATATCCAAAAAATGGGGAAAGGACCTATTTGTACAAAAGTATTTATAGTAACTCTTTTTGTGGTAGCTAAGAATCAGAAATCAAAGGGATGCCTATCAATTGGGGAACAGTTAAACAAGCTGTAGTATATGATTGTACCGGAATACATAGAGAAATGAAAAGCAAGATGATTTCGGAGAAACTTGGAAAGACTTACATGAACTGATGCACAGTGAAGTGAACAGAACCAGGAGAATATTGTACACAATGATATCAGTATTGTTCAACGAAGAACTGTGAATGACTTAGCTATTCTCAGCTATACAATTAAATAAGGAAATCCCAAAGGAGTAATGATAAGGCATACTATCTGCCTGTAAAGAAAGAATTGATATTGATTAAATAAAGACTGCATCATATTCTTTTTCACTTTCTTTCATTTTTTCTTTTATTTGTCTTCTTATACAAAATGACTAATATGGGAATGTTTTAGATAATTGTACATGTATAATCTATATCTGATTGCTTACTGTCTCAGGAAGGGGAGAGAGATAAAATTTGCAACTCAAAACTTGAAATAAAAATGTTAAAGCATTAAAAAAAATGAATGTCCATTTTGGGACTAAAGTTTCAAACTAAACATGGTGCTGTGGACTAGAGATGTGTGACCCTAGAGGAGGAGCGCATTTTCTCTTAGTGTTCCTATCTTAATTAAGCCAGTGTTTCCAAAGGAAGAAGGCTGCTTGTATATCTTTATAAAGAGAGGTTCACTTTGACCAAATTGCTTGACTGTTATCCTAAAGGGGAATGGGTCATGAATATTTCATCCCTCTTGTTTTGGAATAGAATCCACACTGGGGTATGAGCTGAATCCCCCTTAGGGCAGAGCTTATGAATGTCTAAGTTGCACAGTTTGACCAGACTTCATTTCCTACTTCAATCTCCTTTCATACTCTTTTTATGCCTCTCTTTATAACACCGCCTTTGTTCTGAAGTTTAATAATAAAATATGTCTAGCATCACAGGAGAGGCCATTGCAAGCAGCCAATGCATGCTTTGCTTATCTTTTTTTCTTCAGGTCCTTATAAGCATTTCAACAAATTTTTACTCAATGACTCCTGCTGAAGAACTTTCAATGGCTCCCTATTGCCAGTAGAATAGATTACTGTCTCTTCAGCTTGGCATTTAAAGCCCTTTCCAATGTGGTCCATGCTTACCTTTCCAGGCTCATTACTCAGTCTGTGTTTCAGCCAAGTCAGCCCATTTACTATTCTTTGAACTTCACCTCTTTTTTTGGTTTTGGTTTTGGTTTTGGTTTTGTCTCCTTGTCTTTGTGTGGGCTGTAGCCCATGCCTGGGAAGCTTGGGAGGCTCCACCTATTAGGAATCCCTCCTTTCCCTCAAATCCCAGCTCATGATTCCCTTCCCGTTGGAAGCTTCTCTTGGGTGAATTTTACAGATGAGGAAACTGAAGCAGACCAAGGTTAAGTGACTTGTTCAAGGTCACATATCTAGGAGATATCTGAGGTTAGCTAATAATAGTAACTATTAGTAGAGCAAGGATTATTACCCCCATTTTAAAGATGAAGAGACAGAGCCTTACATGCTGTAAATCACTCAAGATCATTATTATAGGGCATAGGGTGCATAGGGCCACTATGTACCTCTTTGCTCAGGTTATCACATTATACTGTTTAATGTACCTATTGCCTTCCCCAAGTAGAATATAAGCTTCTTGAACACAGCAGCTATTTTTTGTCTTTGTATCTCTGAGCAGAATGGGGGGGAAGGAAAGAGGAACAAATAAGCATTTTTAAACACCTACTATGTGCCAGACCCTATGCTAAGCACCTTACCCATACTATCTTATTTGATCATAAATGCTTAATAAATGCTTATCTGTACAATGATGAACTGCCCTGGGCCCTAAGGATTCAAAGACAAAAACAGCCCTAGCCGTTGGCGGGGCTTGCCATGTCTCTTAAGAATGACTGAATGCGGTCCTATCAGAGCAGAGCTGCTGGGAGTTTGGAAGGGGAAGAGGAGATAAACCCAAGGGGAACTAAAAGCCATTACAAAGGAATTAATTTTCAAAATACCTTCTTGGTTTTCACAGTTCAGCTTGGCTTGGTTTATAATCCTACAAAAAGTTAGGAATGCGTAGAAAATAAATGACTTTTTTTGGTTAGTCATTACCAAAGTAAAGGAGAAAATCCTTCAGTTTAAATAAATGGCTCTCTAGGAGCAGGAGCAGCATCTCCTTCTTCCTCTGTATCTATCCCACAGTGGTAGCCACACAGTAATGACTCACTGGACACTGGGTTGCAGTTAAGCAAAAGCTTTTGGGAGTTCAGTGTCCTCAGTGATAGCCCTGGATGAAATTAGAAACCTCAGTGGATTCTGAAACCAGAAATGGATTTTGAAAATGGAAATTATTTGTGGTGAGGAACCTGTAGGTACTGTTATTCTATCTATTTTATAGATGGGGAAACTGAGGCTGGGAGCGATTAAGTGATTTGCCCACAGTCATACAACTGTTTAAACGTTTGAGACAGGATCCCAGTTCAGGTCTTCCTGACTCCAAGTGCACTGTACCAAATTGCCTTTATTATTATTTATATTTTATGAGCTTCTAGAAGACATAGACTGGGTTGGTTTCTGTCTTTGTATGCTCATTACCTGGTACAGAAAAGGTTCTAAATAAGTGTTCAACTGAATGGAATTTGTACTCCTCTCTCAATTTTAAGTGAGAGAAATGGTACCCACATCCATTTATGAGCAGACAGGTAACAGACTGGCATGTATTTGTGTCGCATTGTTGTGGTGCAGTGGAAAGAATATTGGACTTGGGGTCACAGATCCTGGTGTCTTTTACAGGTCCATCACTTTCCATGTGACCTTGAGTTACTTCCTCTGGAAAATGAGGGGTTTAGACCATCTGGTCTCTGAGGCTCATTCTGGCCCTAAACCCATGATCTTATGATCTTACTGTGTCCTTCCCTTTCAGTATAGGGCAATCCTTGGGGTCCCTAAAAAGTTTGGTTGGTGCCTTATGCTCTTATTGGTGACGGTCAGTGTGCCAAGAAGATCATGGTAATTTGTATGTGGAAAATGGAGCACGGTACCACATCTTTTTGTAGTGAGGTGATCATAGCGCAAGATGAGAGCCAAAGAGCAAATTACGGAGCAGTCCAGTGTCCAAGAGGAAGGCTCTGTGAGTGATTAATTGAAAGTTTTACTGACAGAGAAGGTGAGTGTGAAAGAGTTAGGCATGCTATATCTGAGTGAAAGCTTCCCAGTGCCCCTCATTGATGGATCGATCATCCTTTCTCCAAGGCTTGTTCTACACTTGTGTTTAGGATTTAGACCCTTGATAATGCTTCAGTTACATTAAAATTCCATCCTTCCCACAACCAATGCATCTTTCAGTTTCAGAATCTATATTTTCATGGTGACACACCCATCTCCATAAACTGCTTTGGCCATCTCCTTAGGAGATTCCTTTTCTCCTCTCTCTTCCCTTTGTGTCTCTTCCCCTTCCCTCTCCTTTCCTCCCCTTTACTCATATATCTCTGTGTTTAAAATCAGAAGGAACAGGGGTGTTATCAAGCCAGCTCATAAAGGCTGGAGCCCATTGTTATATTTTTTATGTGAACATTTATGCTTCCAGAATTGGCAGCTACAAAGCATTGTTTGGTTGATTTATCTAGACTTAAGAATATGAATGGAGAAAACAGTAATAATGCAGATTAAACTTAAAAGTGTGTCCTGTGTACGTTCCTCCCTGCACCAGAGCTGGTTGTAAAATAATTTACCAGCACATCCGTATGATCAAGACATCATAAATATGAATCAGAAACTTGAAAGAAAGTGGAAATTATAGAGGCAGGATGTCAATAATGGGAGAATATTGAACACTGAAATGATATTAATTTTACCTGAGGATAAGATAAAGAAAGCAGTGTATTTAAATGAGAGCATGTGCTTTAAGATTAGATATTAGAAATGTCACTGTTTTGTAATTAAAATTAATCAGGAAATTAGTAATTAGCCATGGACGCATATGCAGCACTGGGACCCTTTGTCAGGGATGGAACTTCATTTCTGGGAGAGTTCCTGAAAAACTAATGAAGGCAGGAATTTTCTGATTGCTTCTCTGAAGTCTTCCTTTAGGTTTAGAGGAGAAGAAACTCCAAATATTGTTTTTTTTCTAAGATCTCTTGCTGTCCTGGGAATGAAGTCAGGAACAAAGCAAGATGCCCTTCCTCCCCACCCCAATTCTTTCCATCCCTAGCACAGTGCCTGGCATGTAGAAGACTCTCAATAAATGTTTATTGTCTGATTGTTCACAGTCAGGAAGAAATCAGTACTTTTCTTAGCATGATGTCATGGGGCAAGAGTACAGGACATCTGGGGTCGAGCCACCGTTCCTGTCCTTACTCTGCGACCTTGGACCAGTCACCCTTATCTTTCTGGTTGTCAGTTTCCCATCTATAAAATGGGTATGATAAGGTCCAACCTGTAAAAGTCATTGAGGAATTGTTTATACTTATGCTGTCAATTCTGATCATTTGTTAGAGGTAATCTTTTTTTCTCCCAATTATACTAATGTGTGCACTCTAATAAATTATAGTATATTACAGTGTATTAAATTGATAGCCATATGAACATTTATGTATTATGCCTTATACAGGAGAGACTCAGGTTTAGTCAATTTATGCCAGCCACAAACAGTATGCTTATATACATAAAATCTCATTTAAGTTAACAAATGATTATCTTTTCTAGGATAAAGGATAAACAGCACTTTAATTCATAATTATGCTAATCTTTCTTCCCTGCCCAAGGTATTAGTCTTTAGCTGTGAAATATACATATATAATAGTAATAGCTAAGATTTCTGTAGCACTAAAATATTTGCATAGCATTTTACATAGATCATCTCATTCATACCTATGCACACATATGCATATATTTATCTGCATATGTATGTTCACACACAGGGGTATAGATCTTAAGGATTACTACTATAATTCAGGCCCTAATGGACCTAGTATGATTGCCCCTTAATTGATCTTCCTGCTTCCACCCTTACCTCTCTTCCATCTAGCCTCCTCAGAGAAGCCAAAATAATCGTTCTAAGGTGCTAGGCTGATCATTTCACTCCTGACTGCTCAGAAACATTTCTTAGCATCTTGGTGTCACTGGAATAAAACCCATGGTCCTCAAGGGGTTTGAGGGATATGGTTGGAAGAGCATTGGACTCAGATCCATTTATTGTATAAACCCCTCTGTATTAATCTTCATCTTAAAATTCCCCTATTGTCTTCATTTGTGGGAACTCACAGTGGAGATTCCATTTAAGGAAGCTGGAAGACATAAGGTATGTATTCACACCTTATCATGGTGCCCTCCTGCCTTAAAGTTTCCTGTGTTGGGGAATTTGAGGACCAAACTAGGATTACAAATTGGGTTCATACTTAAGGATATAGCATGTGTTCTTTTAAAGGGAGAATTATGATTCCCATTGTATTATTTAGATTGGAAGAGAGTTTGACGGCGGCGTGCATCATCCTGAATTACTCTGTAGGCCAAAAGTCATGATGTTAAGGATGGAATCTGTAAATGAGGTTCCCAGGGCTTTTAGCATCACCAAAGTCTCTATCATTGACAGCTGTCTTGGGGGTCATCCTTCACAAATAAATGAATGAATGAAAAAAAGCTTTTATTAGGAGTTTACTGTGTACAGGGCACTCTGGTAAACAATGGCCAAACCAGTACAAAAGAGAGATAGCCTATGCCCTCAAGGAGTTTATATTTTATTGGGGGAAAATGATATATAATGGACAGAGAGTGTGGCAGGGTTGTTTTTGTTTGAAAACTCAAAGGGATGAGTTTAGCCATGAGACGATCCATCATCATACTCCTTCAAGAAGGATTGCTAGTATTGACTTGAAGATTATTTGTCCTCATTTTTGAAGATGAACCAATGATATCATTAACTTAACTTGTGTGTGAATTGGATTTAAGTGAGGCAGAATTACACGGTCATCAGCCTCACTTTTTCTTCCTGAGTCATCAAAGTCCAATGGCAAGACAAAAGTCAAGATGACTGGTGATGATGGCCTGGGATGCAGTGGATGACCTTGGCTTCTTTAATGTCTGCCCAAGCTCCAAGTGCTCCTAAGTCATGACCATTGGGACAAATTATTCTCGTCCACCCATTCTGCTGGGGGAAGTTTTCAAATGCTTGGGATAGATATTCCTTCTCCCCCCTTACTCAATGATGAATTTGAGGCTTGTTGGTTACCCTCAGTCCAGTTTAGCTCATCCACCTAGATCAGTGGTTCTCAACCTTCCTAATGCCGTGACCCTTTAGTACTTGTATGTGGACGTTTCTGCATGTGGGCAGACCCTGTGGATGTGGATAGAGGAACGGTGTCTCGGTTCCTAAAGCCATCGGAAATATGTGTTTTCCGATGGTCTTAGGTGACCTCTGTGAAAGGGTTGTTCAAGCCCCAAAGGGGTCGTGACCCACAGGTGAGAACTGCTGGCCTAGATGATTATACTGGGAGGGGACAACTGCTCATATGAACCACTTGCGGCTTCTTGGAGCCACAGGTGAGAGTTGGGTGAATCAGGTGGACCCCAAAGGGGTCCCTGCAGAGGGCTCAGCAAGCCTTCCCACCAGAGGTGCTCGTCCTCTCTGAACAACCCGTCCGCCTCTGACTTGACTCGCTAAGAGGTGGGAAGGACAATGTGCTTTTACAGGTGACTCTGGGAAACTTGGGTAGCCCATTTCTGTTAAAATAAGTTTTGGTTCTTTGTGCTCTGAGATCTAGAGCGATCCTGCCTCCTATCCTCCTGCTGCATTGTTGTTCTAGTTGCTTTCTTCTCTGTTTTTTCCCTTCTTAATTGTGAAGAGACCTTGTGTATAATGAGATGCTTCATTCCAAATAACATCAGGTTTCATCACTTTCGCTGACAGGAAATCATTTATTCTGTAATTTACATGCAGCACCAGCAGCATCACTTGACATTTGTTTCTGCATGTGCTTGTTGCCAAATCTAAGCCGGCAAACCGAACGAGCTTTCAATTTCGAGGAGAAATACACATATGTGCAATTGATCTAGTTTATAATTTACATATACATGTGACAAGACGGATTGGTGCTTTTCAGTTTCCTTATTTTCTAGTACTCCCATTGAAAAACAAACAAAATAATTATCCCTAACCCCAAGGAATTATTAATTTATTTGGAAAGGGGGGTGGCATCAATGTCAGAAGCCTGTGTTGCAGTTTAAGTGATTTGTGTCCATGAGGTATGTGCAGCACTCATAATCAAGCAAGTAATGGGGCTTTCAAAATGATTGAAATTTTTTCTTTTTGAAACTATTCTGGGCAAAACTGTCAAATCCTAAGAAGCGTGGTAGTATATTTCCTAAGATGGGAAATGACAGTGTGATTTTTTTTTTTAACAGCATCGATCATTTTTAAAAAGAAAACACTATAGTCTACAACTATTAGAACTAAGAAAGAACAAAATTTAGAACAACACCTAAGGCAAGAGAGCCCTGCATTCCACCGCAGCAGCCCCCAGCATCCATCAGTTCCCAACCTGACCACATGGTTTTCTTTTAGCTGTCATGTCTGTGTTTTGGTCACCAGTCTTCATTCCTGGAGTTAAGATTTGAGTCCTTGGGTGCAGGTAAATGTCTCCACTGTGGTATTGTAGCGTATTGTGGAATGCTGGCTGTCTTGTCTCCCACAGAGATGTTCACTGAATTTTTAAAAAATCATCAGCAAATGTTGATTTAATCAGATGTATTTTTTCAACCTTTCCTTCAAAGCTAGAAGAACCATTGGCTGATGACTGCTGTCAGGAATCTCTCTGATTCCCAGGATCCTAACTTGGTTGCTGTTTGAAATGTAGATCAAATGATAGAAGCAGAACTTGTCTTTGAAACTGATAATTAAAGCAATCAATACGCTTAAATATGGTAGAAAACAATAAATATAGTTTCAGATTGTCATTCAACATTAAGGAACTAATATTTTATGCTTTGAATAAAGAGAAAGTAGAATTTTTTTTCTTTGGGTAGCTAGGTGGTGTAGTGGGTAGAATGCCAGGGCTGGAATCACGAAGACCTAGGTTCAAATCTGGCCTTAGATACTTCCTAACTGCATGACCCTGGGCGAGTCACTTAAACCCATTTGCCTTAGTTTCTTCATTTGTAAAATGAACTGGAGAAGGCAAAGTATACACTCCAGTTTCTTTGCCAAGAAACCCCCAGATGGGGTTATAAGAATCAGACATAACTGAAAAATGACAGAACAACAACAAAAATAATTTTTCATTGGAATTTATTCAACAAATGTATTAAATACTTTATGTGCCTACTAGATGACAGGGCCCTAGGGCAACAATAATGAAAACCAACGATCCTTGCCTTCATGGAACTTATAATCAAATGAGTTTATGTGGGTGCCATGTGCCCACTAATTTATTTAAAGGAAACACTTGATTCCTCTTATTATCTGCAAAGAATTCAGCAGTGTGATGAGTCATTGTGAGCAAGGTAGAGTGTGGTAGTGACCATGCAAGGATTCAGGAAATTTTTTGTAAAATTTTGTAAAATTTTTTGTAAAAAAATCTGAAGAGACACAAATCATTTCCAGTGGGGGGGATAAATGGGAAATCAGGAAAGGCTTAATAAGGAGAGGTGGAGTTTGGTCTTGAACAAAGGAAAAGATTTTCACCAGTAAGACAAAAGGAAAGAAAGCATTCTCAGCACCTTATTGGCATATGCAAATATACCAATGCTGGAGATAGCAGAAGAGAATCAGGAAATAACTCCTAACCCATTTTGGCTAGAATATAAGTGTAGGCAGGGAGAGTGTTGTATGAAATGAGGCTGGCAAAGGTGGGAGCAAGATTATGGAAATCCTTCAGTGTCATACCAGGTATTTTATATTTGACACACTGGGCAATGGGGATCCAGTAAAGGTTTTAGAGCAGGAGAGTGACATCACTGAAGTTGCATATTAAGAATATTATTTTGTCAGATATGTGAAGAAAAGATTGGAGAGAAGAGACATATGAAGTAAAGGAATATAGTATGGTGGCTGTTTCGTTAGGCCAGGTGAAACGATGAGTCTGAACTTAGATGGAGGTATGTGTAAGTAGACATAAGGGGATTGATCTGAGAGAGATGGGGAACAGGATGAAGCAACTGATTGGACGTAGGTGGTGAGAGAGAGAAAAGACAAAAATGACTAATAGCCAACACCTTGGTTGACTGAGAGACTGGCAGTACCATCAATAGACATATTGAAGTTTGGAGGATGGGAAATTGGTAAGATCATTGATTTAGAGCTTGGAGGACTCATGGAGACCTATCTTTTCATTTTACAGATGAAGAAACTGAGGTCAAGAGGGAATGAAGTAACTCAGGTTACATTCAGATGTAAGTGGCAGAGTCAAGATTTGAACCCAAGTCCTCTTCCTCCAAAATCTAGCACTCTTCCCACTGTACACATGATCAATTGAGTATTGAGTTTGAGGGGCCAGTGGAGCATCAAGGTAGAGGTGTCCAGTAGGCAGTGGTGAATATGGGACTGGTGTCCAGCAGGAGAGATCATGGCTAGATATGGGAACAGAGAGTTATCTACGTTGAGAAGACAATTGAAATTATGGGAGTGGATAAATCTGCCTACATCTAGTCCACAGAGAGAGTGATGAGGATGGCTGAAATTAATATAAAACTTTAACATTTACAGAGTGATGAACTTATATTATCTCCTTGAAAAAAAGAGGGCTTCTGTAGAATTTTGCAAGTAACAATGTTAAGGGTCATCAGAGTTTGATGAGCAGTTAAAAATAGTTGAATGATGTGAACAAACAGGCAAGAAGAAAAACCAAAAACCACGAGAGTGCCAGATCATGAAAGCCAATAGTAGGAAGAAGAATCCAAATCAGAGAATTGTCAGCAACATCAAATGTTACAGAAACATCCAGAATTATTTACCCAGATAGCAAGTGTTGGCAGTGGTAGGATTTGAACTCATGGTCTTTAACTCCAGAGTTGGTGTTCCTTGCATCGTACCACCCTGACTAGGGTGAAAACAGGGGAAGAGTGGGGGGCAGGGGCGGGACTTTGTTGGAGGAGTTCTGTATTTTGGCTTTGAATTTCCTGAGACTTTTCCTTTCAGGATTTCATTTGTGAAACGATTCACAAATTCTTTCTATCATAACTACCCACTCTCCCCCCACCCCAATTTATTTATTTATTTTTAGTTTTCGACATCCATTTCCCCAAGATACTGAGTTCCAAATTTTCTCCCCATCTCTCCCCTACCCCCCACTCCAAGATGGCACATATACTGATTATCCCTTCCCTCAGTCTGCCCTCTCTTATATTTTCTAACATTACTTTGCCCTCAGATTCCTATAGAGTAAGACAGTTTTCATATATAAGTTCCTAAAATACAGTGTCCAGACTTTTCTTTTAAAAATTGGTTTTCAAGGGATTCTAATGATTTTAAAATTATTTTTCCTTGACTTGTTTCCCAGGTATGCTGTTTTCTGTGTCTACCTTACATTTTCTCCCTAATTTCAGTCTTTTGATTCTGTTGTGATATGTGTTGCTCTCTGATGGAGTCATTGATTTCTGTTTGGTCTGTTCTGGTTTCCAGGAAGTATATTTCTTGAGTAAAGTTTATCACTTTCTTTTCTTAGCTACTTATTCTTCCAATTCTCTTTTTAAGAACTTTATTTCACTTTTTAAAATTCTAGCTTCTTTTATTCTAGGTTTTTATGTAGTTCTTATGAGAAAATTCATTGTTTTTTCATTTGAGTCTTAACTTAAAGTTGTAATGAAGTTAAATTTTCAGTCATTCTTGATAATGACTGGTGTTTTGATTTACTTATCTCTCTCTCTGCTTTGAGATTTTCAGCCAGGGTCAGCCTCTACCCCTAAGTTACTTTTGGGTAGACTGATCAGTCCTGCTTGGTCTTGGCTTTCCTTGGCTCCCTCCATTGATTGCTGCCTCTTGGGGGGGGGGATGGGTAAAGGGTAGAGGCAGTTAGGTACATAAGGCAGAAGGAAAATTTCCACATGACCAGCCCGTGATGCACAGACCTTCGATTGGTCCTGTACCAGAGGGTTGCTTCCTCTATCCATCCCAGACAAAGCCTAGGAATGATGGCTATTACCAGTGGAAGGAGAACTCTTAAGGAATCTCTACTGTAATGAGGGTTTGATTTTAAATACTGCTTCAGATACTTATTATCTCTGAGATGGCTCACTTTTAACCTTAGGTTCCTAATATGTAAAATGGGGTGAATAACTCAATCTACCTTTCAGGGTTGTCATGAGGGAAAAATGAGATAATATATGTAAGTGATTTTGTAAGTTTAAAAACTCAATGTAAATGCTTTTCGGCCCTTGTCCTTCTCCCCGGTCCTAAGACTCAGAGTTCTGGATCTGCAGGGCCTGTTGTGGTGTCTCAGGATGGAGTGACGGAGATGATAGGACCTCCATACCTGGGCTGTCCCACTGCGAGGGATGTGCCATAGCCACACCATTTTGCTCTGGTCATAGATTCCTCTCTGGAGCTTTTTCCACTCTTTCAGCCTCTTGCTGCAAAGCCTTGCATGCTCTGAGGAGGCACGGGCACCATATTTGCTGAGAGGGGTTTTTCCCTATGCTTCCTGTTGACTTTTTGTGAAGTTCTGGGGGTAGAAGGAATTGGACCACACGGTTGTAATTCTTGTTCCTCTCAAACCCACCCATTTTTAGTAGTTAAATGTTACCAAGTCACGGCTTTTATTGTTCTCCGTTTATGGATCTTTTCTTGCCATTGATGTTCTGTGGCTGTTAGAGGTCTAGAACTTGTCTTACAGATTTATATTAATTACCAGCCAACCAACAAGCACTTATTAAGCATCTTCTGTATGCCAGACACCTCTACAAATATAGAAGGCCTACCTTCAGAGCCTGTATTTTTGTACATTATATTCCTCATAGCACAGAGTTTACATTCTATAAGGATCTAGTATATCCCTCAAAGTGTACAGCACAGGGATATAGCAATGCCTTTTGAATTGAATTAGTCATTCACTAAATGCTAAGTTGTCACATTTCCAGAATTATTCTGCACAGATCAGAAAACATGAGTTTTGATCAGTGAATCAGAGAGTAAGTTGATAAATCGTCTTTAACCAATTCTCATTCATGGATCTGGGGACCAGAAGTGCCCGCGTTTGGGCTGCCCATCAGTGTTACCATGCTTCCCTGGCCAATAAAAGCATGATAGGTTAGGGGGATGCTAGAAGCATGTGGCCAGTGATTTCCACAGATAGGAAAGAGTATTAGTTTCAGGAGAAGAGATTCCATAAGAGTTCTCCTTCCACTGGTAATAGCCGTCATTCCTAGGCTTTGTCTGGGATGGATGGAGGAAGCAACCCTCTGGTACAGGACCAATCAAGGGTCTGTGCATCACGGGCTGGTCATGTGGAAATTTTCCTTCTGCCTCATAAGGCAGAAGGAGAGTAAAGATGGGCTAATACTCTTAGAACTTTGCAACACCAGATTTTGGGAGAGAGAACATACCTGTATTATAAATCTTTTTTGAGCATCTGACGTGATTCTCTCAGTCCCAAGCACCAGAGAAGGCTTTCACAATGGACTAGATCTTACACAAAGTGAAAGGGCTTCAAAATGGAGCTTGATTGTTCAAATACTAGCATTTTAGCAGCTCAGTGAGCTTTAACTGAATAATAAAACTGGGCTTTCATTCCAGCTCTGCTGTTTTGATATGGATGAAGTCCACGATAACATTATTGAAAGACAGCACTGATATTTATAAAGGGAACAGTGTAATCCCTGAGAGGATACACAAAGTTTCTCCAGACGTCATGCCTTAAAAAGAATTTTAAGCTAGCATTGACTCACTTGGTGCTGTTGAAAACAAATTATTTTTAACATCTAATATTTTGTTCAGCCTTTGCTGCACGCATGGGGATATGTCTAATAGCCTGTATTTTGTGTGGGTTCCACATGTCTCTGAAAGTCCCTAGGACATTGACTGGATGTTAAATCTGGAAGTATTTTTCACATACAAAGCTTATTTCTACTTCTCAGTCCAATCCTGTTCAGAAAATTGTTAACATTACCCTAACATCATTCTCCTCACCCACTATCATATCATGATGGGGAGGAGGGGCTGTTAATAAAAATTGTACTTTAAGTGCCTCCAGATACAACTTTTACAACTGAAATGATAGAGCGGTTTGTTATTAATTTTAAATTTGCTCAATATGTTAAGTTCTATCTAGGACATCGTAATAAAAATACAAGTAATTGAAACAAGCTTGATTTAGCGGAAGCCTGAGTGCTATGGTCATCTAATTTTCTGCCTTATCTAATCCATCAACCAGCCAACCAATGGGTCTTTATGGAGAACCTCCCATGTAACCTAACATTTTTTTGGGGGGGGGTCAGTAAGATCATAAAGGAGTTTGCAGAGTCCTAGAACAAAGATACTTTGCAGTCTAGTTGTGAAGACAAATCCTTCACACATATTCAGAGCTAGAATGGATCTTACATGGGGAAACTGAGGTCCAGATAGATGAAATGCTTTGTCTGAGGACACAAAAATAGGGAGCAGGCAGAATATGTGTATGTAAAATTTGATCTTTTCCATTGTGCCGCATTTTTACCTCTGGTTCAGAGCCAATTATGAAAAAAGAAGACAATATGTAAGAAAAAACTCACTTGTGGGCTATGGGCATTCAGAGTATGACAGTAACAATTCACTCCAATCCAAGAAACATTTATTAAGTGACTCTGATGTACAACTCACTGTGTTATGTGCTGGGGATAAAATGACAAAGTGAAAAACATGTCCTGCCCACAGTAAGCTTATAGTCTAATGAATAATAATAGGTAACATTTATAGAGTGATTTGCAACCTGGAAAGCATTTTAAATGCACATTAGATCAACCAGTCAATCAAGAAGCATTTATTAATAAAAATAGCTAGCATCTATACAGGGAATCCCGATGTCTTAGTCCAACTGAGACTCCTTCTACTCCTTTGTGACTATATCCACTGTTCCTGTGACCTATCAGACCAAAATATCCATCTCCAGGCTACTGCCCCTCTATAAGTATCATCTCCCTCAGGGAAAATGTATTGATGATGATGATGATGATGATGACGATGGTGATGATGATTATGGCAATGACGAAGATGATGATGATGGTGATGATGATAGCTAGCATTTATACATCATTTAAGACTTGCAAAAGTGCTTTGCATACTATCCCATTTGAGCTGCACAGAAACCCTGGGAGGTAGGTGCTAATTGTTTCTCCATTTTATATATGAGAAAACTGAGACAGATGAAGGTTAAGTGACTTGCTTAGTCACTAGTAAGCATCTGAGGATGGATTTGAATTAACGTCTTCCTAACTCTAGGTCCAGCTCTCCATCTCCTCTTTCTACCTAATTGTCTAAGCTCTTGACTGCAGGGACACTAGTGAGTTTTGTATTTGTATCTTAGCTTAGCATAATTCTTTATGCATACTTTTTGTTATTGTTGTTCATCCTTCGTTTTCAAAGAGGACCAATAAATGACATCACAGGGTGATGTTTTGACTTGGGCATGAATTAAGTGCATAGTGAGTGCTTAATAAATGTTTTTCATTCATCTATTCATTCTTTTTTATTATTAATTTTTGAAATAAAACAAGCATTTTCATAACATATTAGAAAAAAGGATCACACGTGAAGTTGCAAGTATATTGTGCACAACTTGCTATTCATTTTAATTATATAATAAAGTTATCATGTAAATCTATTTTTTTCCTTTTTTTCTCCCCTCCTTCCCTCACTTTAGAAATGGCTACCATTAGACACAAATATGTGTGTATACTTCTATTTATTGGTTCTTTCTCTTTTAAAAATATTGTATGCAATATTTTTTTGGGCATAAAATCAACAGCAGATAAACAATATATAATAACAGTATGACAACACCTCTGTCCATGGTAGCAGGTTGCTCCTCCCCTAAACTATGGAAGTCATTATCTTCCCCTGAAATCTGCTCCTTTTCTCAAAAAGAGAAAATTATTACTATTAAGGGAACCACCATCTTCCTAGTCACCCAGGCTTATAAATTCAGTGTTATCCTTGACTTCTCACTTTTTAAGAAAATTATGATGATGATGATGATGATAGTAATAAAAATGGAGAAATTGGAAAAGGATCTCCATGCTGATTTCTACACATTTCAAAAAGACTTTCACGGTCATGAGAAACTTGAAGTAATGTTTGTGTGGTTTCAGTGGAAGTATTTTTGTTTGTTTTGTTTTATAGTGTTCAGTTCTGCACACACAGATGCTTCCCAGGTATAGACATTCCATCCTAATCTCTCTCCAGAATCTCAACTACACATCTCTTAAGATCCTGCTGGATTTTTTTTCCTAGATGTTCCATTGGTTCTTCCAAGTCAACATATCCAAAACACAAATGATTTTCTTCTCCCTTAAACCAGTCCCTCCTCCAAGCTTGTTTATGACAGTTCAGGATGCTCCCATTTGAATTCCTAGCCACCCAGGCATATAATCTCACTGTCGTGCTTGGCTTCTCTCATGGGCCATCACTTGCCAAGTCTTGTTCAAAGCATTTTATAGTCCTTCATTATCTGGCCAGGACTGGGTCTTGATACCCATTTGAACAGAAATGTTCACTTATAAAAATAACTTAGATGAATCCTGAAGCATGTTTGTTGCTTGCAACCTTTCCTAATCTGAAATGTGCCAAATGAAAGAGAGGTCTCTTTGGGCTACTTTATTTAGAGCCTGAGTAGCTAGCTTTAGTGTTTTTCCTTAATACCCTATTCAGTATAATTTTTCTTATTTATTTCATATAAAAGTGTGGTATAGACTCTCTTGAATGTCAGTATTTCATAGGATCAGAATGCGAAAAGTTACATCAGTGACATTCTCACTTGCTCCTTTTACAATTGAGGAATTTGAAGAGCATAGAGTTTAAATGTCTGGACCAAGGTCATATGAATAGTAAGCATTGGAGTCAGGAGGACCTAGTTCAAATCCAGCCTCACTAATATACTAGCTGTGTGACCCTGAGCAAGTCACTAACTTCTCTTTGCCTTAGTTTCCTTAAGTGTAAAATAGGGATAATAGCATCTATCTCAGGGCAGCTAGGTGGTGCAGTGAATAGAGCACCAGTCCTGGAGTCAGAAGGACCTGACTTCAAGTCCGGCCTCAGACACTTGACACTTAGTAGCTGTGTGACCTTGGGCAAGTCACTTAAACTCAATTGCCCTGCCTTCCCCCCCTCCAAAAACAAACAAACAAAAATAGTATTTATCTCCTAGGGTTTTGTGAGGATCAAATGAGTTAGAAATTGTAAAGTGATTAGCACGGTGCCTGTCATATAGTAAGCATTATATAAAAGCAGTTGCTTTTGTTGTTAAATATGAGATGGTTTAGAACCCAAGTCCTCTGACTTCGGAGCCAAAGAAAAAGTTTCATCCAGGAGAAGTGGATGCCCTTGGCCAGGAGTGGATGTCACTGACTCCCTCTGAGTAGTCCTAACAACTCACATTTTATTTCAATAGGTATTGCTGCTTTTTACTGACATTTCTGTACCTCTTTGAAGTCTACAGAGCAGTTCACATACCTTGTTTCTGGTTCACCTCATTACCTGTTGGGTCATGAGCTCCTTGAGAGCAAGAACTGTCTTTTGCCTTTTTTTGCATCACAAAGCACTTAGTATAGTATCTGGTACATTGTAGGCACTTAATAAATTCTTATTGTCTGACTGATGGACTGATAGACTATACAGCATTCTTATTTCCATTTTACAGAAGAGACCCGGACTCAGGTAGATTAGGTGGTTTGCCCAGAATTACACAGCTCCTGAGTATCAGAGGTGTGGTTTGAACCCAGACCTTCTAGTGCTCTAAGCTCAGGCATCTGGCTAAAGTTCAGAGGTTCCCCTGAAAATGAGGGGGGCAAATGGACAATTCTGTGTTTAACAGTAGTTTTGAAAATCAAATCTGGCTCTTTTTATAAGAGGATCCAAGACAGATTTTGAAAACTAAAACAAGGGTTCACCTTGTTTCCAGTATGGAATCTCCTAAAATGCTGAAAGAGTAATAGGAATCAAACAGATGCTTGGAATATTAGTGTCACCTGTGGCTTAAAAGCTACTCCAGTGCCTCAGCAGTGAAGATACTGGGGACTGGAGGAAAGCAAGCTGTTTCCAACTGCCCATAAAACAAGTGTAGCCTTGGATGGCACAGAACTTTTTTTTTTTTCTTCCTTGACTCTGTTGAGAAAAGCTTGCAATTAAGCAGTGCTGGAGCTGTATTTCTCTTTTTTGGATGCAAGCTTGATGCCATTATGGGATTGCATGTGTGTTATGAAACAGAAATCTGAGGCTGCTCGGTGAGGGGGGGACCCACACCTCCATAAGCAGGGATCTCATTTTTCTGGGCCCTCATCTCCCTTTGTAGCTAATCACTATAGAAGAGGCCTGGGATAAAGGCTACTTGTTCTCCAAAATCCATTACTATCTGTCATCTCTCTTTCACTTCTGTGTGACGTCAACACTGATTCCCAGGGCAAAATAGTACCACTATGTAAATGATTTTTTCCCCCATGATGTTGTTTTCTATTTAATAAATGTCTGAACTCTGGGTACAATGGATCCCTTTTTGTATCCCTGGTTGTATAAGGGACAACATTCCCAAGCCTGCTCCCCGCTGCCCCATATGAGCTGGCCCGGTCTATCACGACCTGATTTGTTCTATACACTGCTTTTTCAGGAATCACACTTGCCCCCAGAGTACATGAGAATCTAGGCGTTTTGCCATATTCGTTTGGTCGTTTCTTTCTTTCTTTCTTTTTTTTAAAGTAAAATGAGCATCGTTATCCCATGTTTTCCTCAATTTTTTATGGTCTGGAGCAAAGTGATAGTGTCTCTTCACACCATCTGGGACTCACCATTTTTTTCATACTCCTTTCCTCTTGGTCTAACACCCTCTGTTTCCATACTCCAGGCTCCCACGCCTTCAGAATGCAGATGAGCTGAATCCCAGAAAGAGAGCCTCCCACTGGTTAGGCCATCATGTGAGGAAAAGAACGTGCTGGAGGCAATAAAGGAGGCTTATAAAGACCTTCCTTTACTAACACTTGCAGCTGTGCTCATGGTTCCAAGCAGGAGACAATTTTCACCTCTTGATAGGGACATAAAAAGAAACAGGGGCATGGCAAGAGACATTTTCTGTGTTTAAGTTTCCGCTATTCACTATGACAAAATGCATATGATCTACTCCACATGCAATCCACTCCATATGCAATCCATGCTTGAAATGGTGCCCTTCTGAAATTCCTTGACAATAATAACAGTACCTCTACCCCAAGCAGTTCAGCCTTAACATTGGAAGCAAAAAATGCAGAGGAAATGACAGGATTTGGTGGTGGTGTTTTGTTTTGTTTTGAAGCTCAATAAATGTTCATTTCATGATCTAACACAGTTTCCTGCCTGAGTCCTTCAGGTGGCACTTAAGAGCAGATGAGATATAATATATAATTTGGCATTTGAAGAACAAGAGAGCAAGCAAATAAATTTATTTTCTACATGTAAAATAAAAATCACGAGTTTATAAATAGAGGTCCTTATATAGGTAAGTATCATTTAAAATATGCTTTCTGATCTTCCTAGAAAATGTTTTTAATGTTGATTTGAGGCTGCAAGGAGGGATTTTTTGTCACCTACAAGTACAAAACTGTCATATTCCTAGTCAGTGCTCAGAGGGTAGCCCACCAAGAATATGTAACTGACTGGGCAGCTAGATGGCACAGTGGATAGACTGCCCGACCTGGGGTCAGGGAGAACTGGGTTCAAATATGGCCTTAGATATTTTAAAGCAGTGTGATCTGGGCAGGTGACTTAACCCTGTTTGCCTCAGTTTCCTCATCTGTAGTATGAGCTTCAGAAGGAAATGGCAAACTACTGCAGAATCTTTGTTAAGAAAATTCCAAATGAGGTCATGAAGGGTCAGACATGACTGAAATAACTGAATGACAAAAAGTACCTGAATTGCTTGATATTGCCCTTTTACTCCATTCTGTTTATAGCCACAAAATCATGAATTTCAAGCTAGAAAAGACCTGAGAGGTCATCTTCTAGTCTGAGCCCATCTTGCCTAAGGATTCTGAGTCCCAGACAAGTGAAGAGATTCACCAGGTGGGATGCGGACCTACGTCCTCTGACTCTCCTTTAGGCTTCACTGTTGGTCTTCTAATTCTGTCCTCAAAGTCAATTAATCTTTTCTTGATGAATGACAATCGCCATTATTGTTGACTCACTTTTATGCTGTAGGTCCATGCAATAGCCCTAAGAGTTATGGGGTGGAGATATAATATACCCATTCCACAGAAAAGAAAACTAACCCTGAATATTTAAGTGACTTATATCACATAGTAAGTGTCTGAGGGTGTTCAAACCCAAGTCTACTGACTTCAGGTCTGGGGCTTGGCACACTGTACAAGATTTCTTACAGACACACACACACACACACACACACACACACACACACACACACACAGAGAATGCTTCTCTAGGTGATGCCCATAGGTACTAGTTTTGATCTTTCCCCAGCTAGATAGGTATTTAATGCTATTGTTAATGTGAAAAATATTAGAGAGGATTGTTTGTATATTTCCTAGCACATAGAACCCATGAGTTCATCAGCATGGGAAACTCCCTCTTTTGAGTTACACCACAACCTGTCCATGATGTGTCAAGTCTAGCGTGTCTGGATTTTAGTAAATTAGTTCCAGAGAATGACTTGAGACATGCCTAGAGTTTGAATGGTTTGCCAAGGTCCCTTGGCTAGTTAAGTGTCAGAAACTGGGCTAGAACACAACTTTTCTTGACTTGAAACCCAGCAATCTAACATAAAAAGCACTTTTTGAGCACCTGTTCTGTACGAGGTACCAGCAATACAAAGCCAAAACAAAGAACTGCCCCTGTCTTCCAGGAGTTTATTTTCTACTGGGAAGATACAACAGTAAATAGATAGGTAATAATTGGAGGAGGAGGAAGAAGAGGAAGAGAAGAAGAAGAGGAGGAAGAAGAGGAGGAGGAGGAAGATGAAGAAGAGGATAAGGAAGAAAGGTGTCCTCTTGTTGCTCTTGTACATTCTTAATTCTCAAAGAGGATCAATAACTTAAGGAGGGTCATGTCATAACTTGCAAGTGAATTGGATTTAAGTGAGGCAGAGCTGTGAGAAGTCATCGGCCTCACTCTCTTCTCCTGAGCCATCTGAGTCCAGTGACGAGGTGACAAACTCAAATAGAAAGGGATTATTTAACCTAGAAAACCACAAATTAACATTATCTATGTCATATATTTTTTTTATTTATTTTGTTAAACATTTCTCAGTTACATTTGCATCTGGTTCAGGCTGCCCTCAAGAGTTTTGACAGCTTCTGTTGCCTGTGAGATATAGGTTTAATTGTCCTATAAGACATAGCTCCACTATGAAACATAAATGCAAGTGGAATCTTGAAGGAAGGCAGCACTTCTAAAATGCAGAGTTGGGAGGGGGGGGTAGGGAAGGAATACCTTCTAGGCATGACAACTCGCCCATATGAAGTCACAGAAAAAGGAGATGGAGTGTTGAGTTCAGGGATCAGCAAATTAGTCACTAGCTGAAAGATCAAGGAAAAGGAGTTTTTGTGCAATAAACCAGGAAAAGTGAGCTTAAAAAATACCAAATTGTTCCCATTTCTTTGGTGCATGCATGGATGGATCCACCTACAAAGCTCTATGGTTGTGAAGGAGAAAGGCCTTTGATGGGAGTGCTTCCATTTCTGAATCAGTTTGGAATCACTTTGCCATCTGTTTCATCTTTAATTTCAAGACTTTTGTACTAATGAAGGACAAAACAGATCCATGCTAAACAAATGAGTAAATGCTGCTGTCAACCTGGTAGTTATTGTTGTGACGCTCAGGCACATCCCTTTCTAACAGAAATCTCTTTTTCCTACTGAAACCTAAATGATGGTCTCTGTGCTGCTCAGATTTTTGATAAATATGTCATGTGTTGCTCTCCACCCCCACCTCCAGGCATTCCTTTCTGACTTTTCAGATTCTTCCACCAAACTTCATCCAGGAACATCCCTCTCCCCTGGGGTCTTCTCCCATTGGTACATTCCTCTACTTTTTAAAAAATTATTTTATTTTATTTTTATTTTTTTTCATTGACTTCTTTATTTACTTTTAGTTTACAAGATTCAGTTCCACAATCCCTTGAGTTTCAAATTTTCTCCCCTCCCTTCCTCACCCCTCCATGATGGCATGCAATCAAGTATAGGATCTGCAAAAACTTTCACACTGGTCATTAGTCTGGTTGTATAGAAGGGTTGTAACCAATGGAGTGAACAATGGGGAAAAAAGA
>CM053590.1:24344918-24438312 GCA_028646515.1 Pseudochirops corinnae | reverse complement strand
ATTTAAACTCTGGTCTTTCTAGATCTTTCTCTAAATGTAGATATTTCCTTCCATCCTGAGACTTGTAGAGTTGTCTTATACCTGTGCATTGCTGAGAAAAGTTTGGTTTATCAAAGTTGGTCATCACACATATGATGTGTCTGTGATTGTATACAAATTTTTCCTGGTTCTGCTCTTCTCACTTAGCATCAGTTTGTATAGGCCTCCACTTTGAGGAAAGACCCCACGGCCAGCCAGACTTCCTTCTCCTGGCTCTGTTTTTGACTATTGGTGCCCCCTTCCTCCAACCTAGCACTTCACAGCTCCTTTTTACCTAGTATCTTCAGCCATTAGAATGTAAGCTCCTTGAGGGAAGGGACTTTTTTTTTTTGCTCAAATTTATATCCCCAGCATTAAGCATAAGTACTTAATAAATTCTAATTGACTTAGTGGATTGCCCTCCCTTCTCCTCCTCTGGTTTCCATGCTCTAAGAAGTATTTGCTCCCAACTTGGGAAGCTGTCACTGCTACAATATCATAGGAAAAGGCACTTGAGATGGATTCTCTTTTAACTCTATATCAAGATATGTTAGTCTGCTCTGACCCCTTAAAAGAATCTGCTTTTATTTCTGAGCTAGGCTGCCCTTTTGCTTCAGTTCTTCGGATTTGATGAGCCAGCTCTCAGTTCTGCTCTTTCCTAAATCTTTCAATAAAGGACGATGTCATTGTGGCAAGATCGGGGGGATGAACACACATTCTAGAAGAGAAATTTCCCATCATTGAATGGCTATGTTGTTTTAAAACAACAATTTATCATAGGACCATAAAAGGGTCCTCGTACACCCTCCTTGTGGCTTGTAGCTTTGGAACTGGAAGGGATATCTGGGAGAATCCAGTCCAGCCCCCTCATTTTATAGAAGACTCTGGACTGAGAAAGGAAAAGTTACTTGCCTATGATCCCACAGTTATTAAGTGACAGATCTACCATTAATAGGAAGGACAAAATGATCAGGATTAATTTTATCCATTTCTCAGATGGATCTTAATGATGCATTTAGTTTTTTTGTTTGTTTCTTATTTTGAGGGGTCAGGGATTGGGTAATTTTTTTTTGGTCTTGACCTCTCATCTAGACCATTGCAGTAGTTTCCATTTGGTTTCCCTGAGACCATCTCCTTTCCTCTTCAGTCCTTCCTCTACTTAGCCATCACCTTGATATTTCTTAAGTCCATGCTTGACCTTGTCACTCTGCCGAACCAGAGGTTCCAGTGGCTCTTCTAGACTAAGATTCAAATTCCTCTGTTCTGCATTTATATACCTTTACAATTTGACTTCAGCCTGCCTTGCTCTCTTAAGGGCACTCTTCTAATTTGTCCTTCCCCTTTCCAAACATTTCATCTTCTGCTTTTGCCTATTCTGGAAATACTCTCCCTCCTCCCTCCCCATTACTAAATTCCTAATTTCCTTCATGTCCCCTATGTTTTCAAATGCCACCCCTCCTTCAAACTCCTGACCCTCCTGGGTACGATTGGGTTCTCCTCCTCCCCATCCCCCACTTTTTTGTATTTGTTCTATGTTGGAGTTTTCCAGTTTAAAATGAAAGCTTCTTTAGTTCATGGGCTGGTATCCTTAGAAGCCAGTGCAATGCCAGGCTACAGGCCAGAAATCGTCTTTTTTTTGTTCAGTTCTTTCAGGTGTGTCTGAGTCTTCCTGACCCCATTGGTGGTTTTCTTGATAAAGATTCTGGAGTGATTAGCCATTTCTTTCTTTGGTTCATTTTGCAGATGAGGAAACTGAGACAAACATGCTCAAGTGACTTGCCCAGGGTTGCACAACTTGTCAGTGTCTGAAACTAGATTTGAACTCAGGTCTTCCTGACTCCTTCCCAGTGCTCTATCCACAGTACTACCTAGTCGTTCAGCCAGAAATCATTATCAAATACTTAGTTTATTAAGTTCATTTTGTATTTAATTCTCTGGGTTCATATTGTTTCCTCCCAGGAGCATGTAAGCTCCTCGAGGGCAACGATTCTATGTGTCTTCCCAGCTTCTATTGCAATGCCTAATATAAAATAGGTTCATTATATGCATGAAGGAATGAAGGAATTTTATTAGTGTAGGACCTTCATGGTATGAAACCTACCTTCTCTGATGCAGCTCATCTTTAACTGATGGTCTGGGGGAGGGGGAGGGAGTGGTGGGAAGCACTGAGAGGCTTGGTGACTTACCTAGAGTTGAATAGTTAGTTTGTGAGAGGCACGATTGTGGAGACCCTTCCCTTCTTTTTTTCTCTTTTTCTTTCCTTCCTTCCTTCTTTTTCTGTCTTCTCTCCTTTTTCTCCCTCTCTTTCTCTCTTCTTTTCCTTCATCCATCCATCTTTCCCTGACTTTTTCTTCTCTCCTTTTTCTCCTTCTCTTTCTCTCTTCTTCTTTTCCTTTATCCATCCATCTTTCCTTTTTCTTCTCTCCTTTTTCTCCCTCTCTTTCTCGCTTCCTCTTTTCCTTCTTCATCTTTCTTGTTTCTTCCTTTCTTGTTTCTTTCTCTCTTTCTTTCTTCCTTTCTCCTTTCTTTCTTTCTTTCTTTCTTTCTTCCTTCCTTCCTTCCTTCCTTCCTTCCTTCCTTCCTTCCTTCCTTCCCTCCCTCCCTCCTTGCTTCCTTTCTTCCTTCCTTCCTTATCTTATATTACTAATATTTAACACAGTGCCTAGAATATAGTTGGTGTTTAATAAATGCTGTTTCAACCTAGCTTGTATTGATTCTTCTCACGCATAAGAATGAAAATTGATGTTTGGGACATTTCTGCTTTTAAATCCCTTTAATTAAATACTTTTCTTCAATTCAGTACCTGTGAAAGTAGTTTAATGTGCATTCATAAATAAATTTTCACAGGACATGTATGGACTGGATCTTTCTCTTTTTCTCTTTTATGAGATAAATTTACTGAAAGTAAATTTCAAGTGAAGTTTCTCTTGATGACTAAGAAACCTTAGCTCCATTTTGAATGATTCTATAATGTTCCTTTGGTTTCAAATGAAGTCCATTCTTTATTTCTACTGTATGAAAGGAATGATTCCATGGTCCTTCTTATCTCACTTTCTGTTTTTATTTTGCCCGCATGACATTCTGAGGATAGAGTGGTGGGGAAATTAAGGAAGAAGTAGAAAATTAAACATCTACTGTTTGTGCTTTCCATCAATTTCATTATGTTGTTGAGAGATTTTTCAAAATTGCAAAGGGGATCATGGTGGAGCAGAGTACACCCATGCCCAGGGGCATTGTCTTCCTTATGCACATGCTTGATGCAGTTGGGGCAGCATTGATACCATTCTGGCCATGTCATTTCTTATGACTATGCCTAGTAGAGCCAGCATGTAAATATGTTGATAGCCTCATGGCCAGGGACTCAGGGGGTCCCGGTACCTTAGGAGAACTTTGGCTTGAGGAATAACAACTCAATGGCCCAGGATGTGTTTGTAGCTGATGATACTTGGGATGCGAGCAATATTTGAAGACATCTTGTGACAGAGCAGGCCAGTTTTTCCTTCACATGGTATTGAAAATTTTTTTGAGCTTCTGTTAGCCCAAGTCTTGGGTTCATTGTATCTCTTTCTAGTTAGCTAACTACCAAAATAACCAGGATACGGTGGGTATGAGCTGTTTCTTTGGGCTTCAGGCTGCCCACCAGCAGCATGATCAACAAGAGAATAGGAAAGCATCTCTCAACTAAATCTGGTGTACCTGGAGTGAGCATCCCTTCCTTGATCTGAATGTCTTTCTCCTATTATGGCTAAGTAAACCTCCTTGTGTTACTCTTTGATGGACTGTGAGTTCTGGTTTCATTCCAGTTCTAAACCTGTGGTGTATGACTGACCTGGTGAGCCCTCACCACTGAGGCACTAGACCTCCTTGTAGGATATTGACAGAGAAGCTTGTCTGAACAGCACTGTTGGCCTTGCTTCCTGCTCCAGTCTGGCTTCTGACATCTTGGGGCCAGTGTTGTATCCCTTAAAGTCTATAGACATTGAAGTCTTATTTATACGCAATGATTTGGTGACATTTGATGAAGGAACAAGGGACCTTGAGCGAAGATGATGAATCAAAGGCCCTAGAGCCAGATTACATGAGAGCTGCCATATGGAAGAAGGGATTGTCCCAAAGGGCAGAACTGGGAACAAAGACTGAAACTGGCAAAGAGGTGCAAGGAGAAAGTTCTTACTTAGCAGTTAGATCTGTCCCCAAGTGGAATGTGCTGTGTCAGGAGGGTAGGTCTTTCCCCATTCATTCTAAGTTTTCCAAGGTAGTATTATCACTTATCCTCAGTGTTGTAGAAAGAATGACAGGTATAGGTTGGATGTATAGGCTTCAGAGTCTTCCAATTTGCAGATTCTGAAGTCTGGGTGTCTCCTCTGCTCTCTAGCTTCTTGGCTTTGTCTGTTTAATTGGGTTTTCTGAGAAGTACTCCTTCTTCTGTGTTTAATGTCAAGAGCCTTAGCTGTGGGCTGTTTCCTTATTTCTTAGGGGAGCTTATCTGTGGTATAAGGAAGATCCATAATCTTAACTCTGAGGACTTGCTGGAACCTTCATCTCTCTCTCTCTCTCTCTCTCTCTCTCTCTCTCTCTCTCTCTCTCAATAAGATGTTCTCATATCTCTGACAGAAAGAATATAATGCTATGTTTACTGACATCTTGAACTCCTTAGCATCAGGAATGTTTCAAAGGCTTCAAGTGTCCAGGAGAACCATATTTCAAAACCAATTTTTGCCTTCTCTTTCTCCCAGGCTAAACCTGGTACTTCTCATGATCCTTTCTTGGGTAACACTATGCTTTTATGCCTCCTTCCAGGCTGTTCCATGCCCAATCCATCTTCTACACAACTGCCAACGTGATATTCTTATAGCCCAGGAATGACTGTGTGATTGCCCTGTTCAAAAAATACCAGTGGCCCCCAATTCCTTCCAAGGTGACATAAAATTAAAACAAAACAAAACAAAACAGAATTCCTCTGTTTAACATGCAAAAAGCTCCTAGTAGTCAATCTCCAGGCTTTTATTCTAGACCAAGGCTTCTTAACCTTTTATGCATCATGGCGCTTTTTGGGCAGTGTGGGGAAGCCTATGAGCTGTTTTTTCAGAATAATGTTCTTAAATGTTTAAAATAAAATATATTGTATTATAAAGGAAACCATTTCTTTTCAAGTACAAGTAAACAAATTTTTTTTTAAGTTCATGGATCCTATGTTAAGAACCAGCAGCTAGGTGGTGGAGTGGATGTAGTACAGGCCCTAGAGTCAGAAAGACTCATCTTCCTGAGTTCAAATCCAGCCTCAGATACTTCCTAGCTGTATGACCCTGGGCAAGCTACTTCACCCTCTTTGCCTCAGTTTCCTCATCTGTAAAATGGGTTCGAGAAGGAAATGGCAAACCACTCCAGTATCTCTGCTGAGACAACCCCAAAAGGGGTCACGGAGAGTCAGACCTGACTAAAAATGGACTAAACCACAACAACAAGGTTAAGGAGCCCTGTTCTCAAATGATTTCACATTATTCTGTCTTCATGTGTTCTATGATTGTGCCCAGGCTGTCCTGGAAGGCTCCAACCCCTTTGCCCCCCTCCATCTCACCAGTTCCTTCCTTCAAGGTCACCTCTTGCTTCAAGCCCTTTCTGTGTCCTAGGTCATTAATATCCTCCAAATCCCTTGACAAAACTGATAGGGCATCCAATACTCCTTTTTCTTTGCCTCTTGAGGAAGGCAGTCAATCCTCTTATACTGCAAGGCAATGTAAGCTTCCTGAATCTAGGCGAATGGCAGCAGTATTTATGGTAAGCGTTAAATTAATAAGCAATGTGACATAGTGTTTAGAAAGACTGCCTAGGAGTCAGCATGATCCTGGTGCAAGTTCTGCCCTGGGCAAGATCCTTAACTTCTCAGTTCCCTAGTCAACTGTAAAAGACTAAGATACCCCAAAACTGCCAATCTGACTTGCTAAATAAAATCACATTAGCGGGGGGGAGAAAGAAAAAGAAGAGGAAAAAACTCAACCAAGCATTGCCATGGTGTGGTGTCATAAATGGTCATTTGGAGTAGCCAGAGTCAGCCACTTGTACAACCTGGCTCTTTAGAAGTTCTTAACCAATAGAAAGATCAAGGTAGCTTAGCGCTTTATCTGTTGACAGAAACTGATCATAAAAGACCTTGTCATTTTTATCCAAAAGTCAGCCAGTGGTTGTATACATTTATACCAACTAGGTGACCATTCCTGGGCTGGCCTAAGTCTGGGCCAGCTGACATGGGCAGAAAGGTGAGGAGCTATGGGGACACTAGAGAATATGATGAGAGCAAAAGCTCCAAGTGTAGAAAGTTAGAGAGATCCTGGTAAGTCAGTTCTTCTCTCTGTTTACTTGCAGAACCGAACACTACATTTAAGCCAAGAACAGATTTTGAAAATATTTTTCCATTTCTGTTTTGTCAAATGTGTTTCGTTGGCACATTATGCTGGGGTTGGTTCCTCTAAAGCTTAGCAGCGCCGTCTGTTTGTTCAAGAGGATTTGGCTTCCACAACTCAAACACTAGCCCTGCGCTTTGGAAGAGACGCCGTCTCTGGAGATATGCTCAAGTGTGGACTCAATCTCCAAGCAGGTATCATTGAGCAGACGAAAGACAGGAGCTTTTGCTTTCGCTTTCTTCCCCTCAATTTTTCTTCTGGACGAGCCTTCTCCTTAGATACTTTCTTCCCAATCCTATTTGAGCAAAAGCTTAATTTTTTTCCCTTTCTAGAATGTTTCCCTTCAAGCAAAAGGAAAGCCAATGTTGAGCCAGCCTACTTTAATCAAGAACAAAGAAGGGAAGAAGCCCAGTGTAGACCGTTGGTTTTCATCCTGTTGCCTAAATAAAGTATTTGAAGACTGGTGTGGCTGTTATTATTAAATCATTCAATCTACAAACAGCTACCATTGATTTAATGTTGGCAGAGAACTTTATAGGAAAGCACACATTTATATGGCGCTTTAAGGTTGCCAAGAGCTTCACAGATATTATCTCATTTGATGCTGAGGACAGTCCTGGAGTGGGGGTGTGGGGCTGTTGTTGTTGCTGAGTCCTGTCCGACTCTTCATGACCCCATCTGGGGTTTTCTTGGCAAAGACACTGGAGAGGTTTGCCATTTCCTTTTCCAGCTCATTTGACAGATGAGGAAACTGAGGCAAACAGGGTGAAGTGACTTGTCCAGGGTCACACAGCTAAGTGTCTAAGGCTGGATTTGAACTCAGAAGAATGAGCCTTCTTGACTCCAGGCCCAACACGCTATCTTCTGTGCTACCTAGCTGCCTCTGGGAGGTGGATGCTCTTACTATCTCCCATTTAACAGATGGGTAACAGGCAGGTAGAAGTTAACTGACTTGCCCAGAGATACACAACTAATAGGTATCTGAAATGGGATTCAAATTCAGGTCTCTTTCCTCCAGCTCCAGCTTTCTATCTACTGTACCAGTATTTGGTCTTTATAACCACTTTGTGAGGTAGGCACTGTTACTACACCCATTTTACAGATGAGGAAAATGAGACTGAGATGACGTGATTCAGGGTCACCCAGTTACTAAGTGTCTGAGGTAGGATTCAAACTCAGGATTTCCTGATCCCAAGACTGGTACACCACCTGGCTGCCAATCAGGTGGTAAATTGTTGGTGATTGTGTTTGTCCTTCATTCTTGAAGAGGACCATGGCATCAGGGAAATGATGACATGACTGGCAGTTGACTTTGATTTGAGTGAGGCAGAGCTGTGCAAGGTCACCAGCCTCACTTTTTCCTCCAGTGGGTCCAGTGACCAGATTTTCATCAGGATGACTAGAGAACACCCAGGATGCAATGGGAGACCCTGTCTCTTTTAGGTTAAGGCCTTTTTAGGTGCTCACTTAGAGTGAGGTATTTGGTAAGTGTTTATTAAGTGTATACTATATAGAGCTAGAGTCAGGGATAAAAAGGAAAAATGAATGTTCCTGCTGTCATTATCTTCTGTTGTGGAGAGGCAATTGTGTATATGAAATGCATATAGAAAACATGAAATCTGAATACCAGGTCAAGCGTTGAAAGGCAATGTACCCACTAGTAGTTTTGGGCATCAGGAAAGTCTTTGAGTAGACGGTGATGCTGGAGAACAATTGGGAAATAAATGAGAGCTGAGTAGGGAATACGTTATGGTGATGGTAATGCTGTTGCTGCATTAATGAATATAATCTAAATGTGTGTCATATAATAGCTATAGAAAGAGTTATTCAACCAGCATTTTTTAAAATTTTTTTGGGAGGGGCAATTCGGGTTAAGTGACTTGTCCAAGTTCACATGGCTAGTTTTATTGTCTGAGGCCGTATTTGAACTCAGATCCTCCTGACTCCAGGGCTGTGCTCTATTCACTGCACCACCTAGCCACCCCTCAACCAGCATTTTTAAGCTACTACTATGACCCAGGCCTTTTACTAAGCACTAGGGATCCAATAAGATGAACTGAATCTCAAATTTCAATGGTATAGGGTACTACCAGGTAAGGAAAGCCCTTCTATGCATGCAAGTTTGTACCTTCCCTACGATTTATAATCTCTGATATTTGCTTAGGACACTGAGAGGTTAAAAGTGATTTGGCCAGGGTCACACAGCCAGTGTATGTGAAAGGTGAGACTTGAACTCAGCTCTGTATTTTCTATGCCATTCAATATCTTGTGTATGATGTGCTATGTGTGATATGGCATAATGTAACATATCATATAGAGATTGTCAATATCAATAATATTGATAGCTATATATTGTTACATTAATATTGTATAATATATTATTACTATCAACTACTAATATCAGTGTATCAGTTTAGTATCAAATTGATAGTATTATCAATATATCAATAATATATTGATACAGAGATTATAACTGTTGTAACAACTGGTTTTTATATTAGACTCCAAGTTTGCCAAAGTGTTTTACATAAATTATTTCATTTGAAATATATTGTACTGTGGATAGTGAGGTTATCTAGTTTATATACAGCCAGGTGCCAGAGAGGATAGGGCTCTGGGTCTGAAGTCAGGAAGCCCTAAGTTCAAATCCAGCCTCAGACACTTACTAGCTGTGTGACCCTGGGAAAGTCTCTTAACCTCTGTCTTCCTCACTTTCCTCATCTGTCAAATGGGGAGAATAATAGCCCCTCCCTCTAGGATTTTAGTGAAGATCAAATAAGTTCATCTTTGTAAAGGACTTAGCCCAGTGCTTGGCATGTGGTAGGTGCTTAATAAGTTTGTCTTTTGTTCTAGACCATGGAGATTTTGTAAAAGTTCAATATTAAAATTGGCGAAACATGAACCTCAGTACTCCAGTTTGGTGTCAGAATGACACAAATGGATTTTAAAAACTGGAGACATTTTTAGGCATATTACATAACCTTTACTTATGTAATTGTCTATCTTCTCAAGGTATTTATTCATCATTTGAAGAGGCTCCACCAGTTGTGTAACTAAGGTACTTTGTTTAGCTGGTGACTGTTGTTAAAAAAAAAAAATTAGACCAATTGTACTCTAGTACAAGAAATTTCAGTAGGAGAATGACAGCTTCTCACTGCTGCTGCTAATGGTACCTGATAGAACTTGGTATATTTTGGATAGTGGATGCAGAATCCATTCAAGGTTGTATATGGAATCCGTCATCAACATAGTTACCTAAGTTCTCCAAAGGCTCAGTGCGGTTGTGAGTATTCAGGGAGACTTCGATCACTTTCCTCTTTCATCTGGCTAGCTCTCTGTGGACATTCTAATATGCTTATATTTCTTTGAGCTTCCATAGCCAGCTTCTTGTCTATAGGTTGTCTTCCTTCCTTCCTTCCTTCCTTCCTTCCTTCCTTCCTTCCTTCCTTCCCTCCTCCTCCTCTTCCTTTTCCTCCTCAGCCTCCTCCTCTTCCTCATCCTCTTTTCCCTCTCTCCCTCCCCTTCTTTCTTCTTCCTTCTCCTCCTTCCTTCTTCCTTTTTCCTTCTTTCTTCTCCCTCAAGTGTCCTGAGTCTATCACATCAGTTACAGAGAACTTGATATGTATCTGTCAAAGCAGCAATACCTGAACCAAATGTAAGCAATGGCTAATTTTTCCAGGGAATTGGGAGATCAACAGAGGAGTGAGACTCTGTTGAGGGATATTAAGTTATTGGTCATTCACAGTCCTTCAGTCCCTGGAAGCATTCTACCTACTAGAGTTTGGAGTTTGCTTCCCTCATTGAAGTAAGCCAGAGGGCTGAATTCAACCTCTGACAGGAGCTACCCCCCCCCCCGCCCCATTTTCTTTCTTAAAAACAACTCTTTAACATCTTCTTAAATGTAAATTTTCAAAAATTTTTATTTTTAACCCCCCTCCCACAAATTATAAAAAACCACTTCATCTATGGAAGAGGAAAAAAATCCCGTGGAAGACTATGAAATCAGGGTTGTTATGCCCTCAGTGACTGATTGTCCTTTGAATCCATGATCTACAAAGGACATGTCTCAGAAATCATTATTTCTTGAGCGGGTCTGGCTTTGTGATTATCAATGCAGGAAATTCTTTGTGTAGAAGCCCCTTCCTCCAATGCAGATCAATGGAGGTCTAGAACTTGGAGTCTTGCTTGCTATGGACAAAGAAAATGCCTGAAACCTGTTCAACATTTTGCAAATGTTTGTTGAATTCAACTGAGAGAGTGTGTGATTTCCTTTTGTCATGCAGCTAGTATGTGTCGTAGAGGGGTCTTCCGGACTCCAAGGCTAGCCCTCTGTCCACTTCTCGTATCTGATGCTCTTGACCTGCTACCAACTTTAAATTCAGAATAACTTACCTGCACCCAGCAGTGTAAAAGCTGTTGAAAAACTTAGGTATCTAAAGTTATCTTTTATCTCCTTTTCACTCTTTATTTGAATAGTGTCATAAAGCTGTGCTGAATTTCCTTCACGATTCTACCCTTAACTTGGACCTATACCATATAACTTTGGAAGGTGTTTTCACTACAGAATTTTGGTTCTCTGCTCTCATTGGTTTTTATTTCTTTTTTTGGCCACTCCCCAGGGAGTCACTAATTTTAAGGGATGCTATAGAATTTTCTAGGCTTGATTAATTTCAGTTTCTAAGAAAATAAACCCTTTTTGAAGAAAGGATTAGATGGCAGAGAATAAAGCAAATTGCGAAAGGCTGTCACACTTCCCAACCAGGCCTGGCCTCCCTGGAGAAGTAGCTTGTTATCCTGTCCCTTGGACAAATGTTGGAGAGGCCTTTGTTTGGGGAACTCTTCAGTGTGAGAGGTTTGGTGTCCTCATTCTGGCCATGGAAGTTGGACTCATTTGGTGCCTCGCTTCCAAACCCTTCAGGTTGTTATTTCAGGAGTATTTAACAGTGGAAATGCACTGAGTGGTAATGAAATGAAAGAGAGCTTAAAAGGCCTTCAGTAGCCCTCCCCCCCACACACACACTTTGAAAAAACAATCAAAATGTTTTGAATTGTTTGAACTTTTGGGGGATTGTTGAGAGGGACAAAAGAAAGAGTGAGACGGGGTCATTTGTTGCAGGGGCCTGTTAGGTATGATCCTGCTAATAATAACAGCAACCCTTTGCTGTTACTTTGGCAAGAGACTTAGAAGTCCTTCCCCAGCGAAGTGGTTATCAGTGGTTATCCTGAGCAATAGCCCAGCCAGCATTCTGGCCTCTCCTTGGGCTGGTATGGGAACATTTGGCCAAAAAAGCATTTGTTGTTGTTTTTAGATGGGAAAGAGACCTTGGATATCAAATAGTTTAGGGGTTCCCAGACCCCTGAACATGTTTGGTTTGGCCTCCAGGTTAAGACCTCCTTGGCTAGAGGAATGCCTTTCCATATACTATGTGTTACAAATAGGAATGATTAAATGAAGGCATTTTGGCAATAACAGACTTTGATTGACTTGAAGTCTCAGACCATGGGGTGGAGAATGAGGGGGTGAGGGGGGACAAATGGCTTATTTAGCTCTTTATTTTATAAGTTGAGAGTTTATTTGTAGGTCTTGGGGTAGGGAAAAAATATCTTTGGGGAATAGAGGAAGAAAAAGAATTCATAATAGGACCAATAATCCCTAATTGAAACGCCACATCCTTCAATGAACATTATTTAGTCTGATAACTGCCTTGTATGGGACTGTCTCACGTGTATGTGTGGATAAGTCCTCCGCTGGCATCATCCTGTTGCCTTAGTATGATGTCAAGGTGACCCTGGGCTCTCAGTAGCTGCCCTGTAAAGCTGAAAAGGCTTTGAATATGAGCTCGTTAATGGATTACCCTTCTGTAGCACAAGAATCAGCCTAGCTTGATTCAGAAACAGTTGGCCTCTGGGGGTCAACCATCAGGTAATGAACTTGGGATCTACTTTTACTCATGAAACTAAAGGCCTCGAGGGGTTTCCATCAGCAATGGTGTTGAAGACTCAGATAAAATCACTGACCTCTTAAAGTATTGATGTATATGATGGAAGGCTGCATGTGAAATATTTATTTAGCAACCATAGACTAGTTCTCAGCATGTATCCTTTTATAGTAACCTAAAAAATATTGACTTCATTTTATCAGAAGAAAAATACCATTTGCACATCAAAATATAGCTGTGCAATACTATGCAGAGAAGCAAGTACTGTGACATGGTTGAAAAGAGTCATGACAGTTGGTCCAACTATTTTAGCAAATCATTTGGAATTATTTAAGAAAAATGACTAAACACCCTTTGACTTAGTCATATCACTAGTGGGCATCTGTCCTGAGGAGGCCAAAAACAGGAGGAAAAAGTCTCATGCATCCCAAAAATATTTGTACCAAAAGCACTCTTTTGGAGAGGAAAACAAGGGAACATATTGACAATTCATTGAATGGGAAATGATGCAACAATTGTGTTGTGTGAATCTAAAGGATTACTATTATGCTATAAGGAACAACAAAGAGGAGAAATTCCAATAAACATGGGAAGACTTAAGGTAGCTGATCTAATTTGAAGTTACCTAACCAGGAACTCGTATATGCACAATGCTGACCCTTTTTCAAATCAGAATTCTGATGACAACTGAACTCTGATCATTTGTAATGCCCAGAGAACAAAAGATGACATGTGCTCCCCTCCTCTCTTTAGGAGGGAGTGGGGCAAGGCATGTATATGTATATGTATATGTATATGTATATGTATATGTATATGTATATGTATGTGTATGTGTATGTGTATGTGTATGTGTATGTGTATGTGTATGTGTATGCATATGTAGATATGTGTGTTTTATATGTGTGTCTATAGAAGATACACACACGTACATATATATAAATACATATATATACATGTGAATGATATACACACTATGCACTCAATTGCTTCCCACTTTTTTCATATAAGGTAAGATTAGAGGGAGGAGTATGGAAAAGGGACTTTTAAAAAAATGAAGATTTTTGTAAAAGATTTTTTTAAAAAGATATTTATTAAATATCCCTTAAGACTCAGTTCCTTTGTCCATTTCTCTCTGCCTGTCTCCTTTTCCTTTTCCTCTTCCTTCTCTGTTCTCTTTCTTCTCTCCCTCCCTGAGAAGGCTCATACTGGGGAGGTGAAGAAGGGAAATGAAGAAATGAGTATCTTGTAAAAAAAAAAACCCAAACAAACTGAAAACATTAAATGAAATAATTTTTAAATTAAAATGACTTAAAGTGACATATTGAAAAGCCTCTATGTGAAGGATGAGATGATGTGTTTTAGGACTAACCTCCTTTGTTCTTGCTTCTGTTTGCATTCTCCTTTCTAAGAGGAAGCCTGGTGCGTTCACTTGGTCTAACTGAGTCAGATTTCCTGGTACCCTTTGCACTGTGGGCATGTAACATGTCAGGAGTGAGAAGCCATTATGTTTGCTTGGTGTTTCTGGTGTGGAAGCAAAAGATGTCATATGTCTGCTTGCCAGCATGCTTTCTACTCCAGAAAAGTGACCCTTAAGAACAATGCTAAGCTAGGACCGGCAAACCACACCAGTGATGAAACCAGCCTGGCAGATGTGACATGCTTGACTTCCATAAATCACTTTCCTTTGTCATGGTTGGCATATGGACAGTGAGTGTCCTAATTATTGGGTGGCTTTTATAGCCCCATTATTTATAATCACTTTGAGATAGCAGCTGGAAGACTGGGATGAGATAGAACAAAATGACAGAGCATAAAAAATATTATCGTTTGTGGAACTATTGGGATTAGGAATAATTCACAATGATGCCATTTGAGTACAAAGCTTCCAAAATGAGAACTCTTCTGCTATTTAAATATTCGATTCTAGCACAGATAAATTTCCTATTCTGAAAATGACCTCATGGAACCCATAATTCCCTTCAAGGCAAGGTTTAAATGCACTTTCCTTTACAAGACCTTTCTTAATCTTACTAATTATTACTTCAGAAATAGTTACATCATTTGCATTGTGTTTCTGTGTATCATATCTACTTATCCATGTATAAACTGTTTCCCTTCCCTAGAATGTAATGTAGGGAGTCTTTATTTTTGTCTTTACACCCTCCGAGCCTGGCACAGTGCTTTGCACATAGTAGGAACCTTTAAAATGCCTCCTGGATTAGATTGGAGTCAATTGGTCATTTTTGTGAGAGCATGAACCTTGACAAGTATTCTTAACTAAATGCATTCATAATGTGTTACCTGATATGACAACCTTACCACCATCAATAGCCATAGTCCCATGATGCACATCTAATATGCGATTTTTATGAGGCTATGAGAGGAAAATTTATTTTAGATAAAAGCATGACATAGTAAAAATGATAATAGTGATGATGATGGTGATGGTGATGATGGTGATGATGATGATGACGGTGATGATGAGGATGATGATGGTGATGATGAGGATGATGATGGTAATGATGATGATGATGGTGATGATGAGGATGATGATGGTGATGATGAAGATGAGGATGTTGATTTGATTTGAGCCTCACAGTATCTCAGTGAGATAGCTACCATAGGAAACTGAGGTTTAGAGAAGTTATGTGACTTGCCCAGGGACACACAGCTATTAAGTAGCAGAAGGGATATTCCAGTCCATTCTTCTTGATGCCAAGTCTCCCCCTGCCATAGCAGAGATTGCGAAGGTATTTTCAGTGCCCCTTTAGTAAAATTTCTAGTACCCCCTATACAGAATGAGGGGAGTAGGTGGAGCGGTGGATAGAGTGCGTAGCCTAGAGTCAGGAAGACCTGAGTTCAAATCAGACCTCAGGTACTTATTAGCTGTGTGATGCTGGGCAAATCACTTAACAAACGCCTCTGTTTCCTCACCTGCAAAATGAGCTAGAGAAGGGAATGGCAAACCACTCCCTTATCTTTGCTGAGAAAACCCCTAATGGGGCCACAGAGTCAGACCCAACTAAAAATGACTGAAAAACAGCAATATTCAATATAATAAAAATAAATTCTATAGTTTATCACTCATGTGCACATAAGAAATAAAGAGATTAATTTCAGTAGGATAATAGTTATTTACCAAATATCCCATGTAACCATGGCATGAGTATTATCTCCACTGAGGTATGTGCATCCCAAATGGGTACCTCTTGTCTAGTTCCTTGCTTCATTTTCTGGCGCAGTTTTGTTTTTACTAGATGAGTTCTCTTTCTGGAGCTGTATTTGGAAGTTCTGTAGTATTTGCTGACTCTGAGTACCAGATGAATATTTCAGAATTTCCCTCACAAATATCCAAGTCTTCAAAGGTACAAAGTTGTGCTGTCTTCCCTAAAAATTTGCCTCTTCAATATTTACTTCATGTCTTAACTCCCATTTAAAGATCTTGTCTTTTTAGTTGGCCTATATTAAATAATCTCCCAATCATTTTCTAACCATCGCCCACTTTCAGAAGAGGTGGCAAAGCCCTGCGAGGCAAAGGGAGCCCTTGTATTTCACTGCCTCCTGAGCAGCTGGTTACATTCACCAAGGCCTCTGATGGTGGCATTTCTTTCTGTATTTGACTCTTCACTGCCCTTCCTGCTCTCAGATTTATTTAGGTGTGGATATCTTCCCCCACGTAAGCTCCTTGTGGGCAAGGACTGTTGTTCAGGATTGTCTTTGTATCTCTTTTGCCTAACCCAATGCCTGGCACAGAGGAGGCCTTGCTAAATGTTGATTTGGTTGACAGAGTTTCTTCTTGAAACAAAGACTGGTCTTTTCCTGTTTGATCAGTAAACATTTTTAGAGCACCTATGGTGGAGGTGTCAGGTAGTTAATTGCAGTAATGACCCAGCAAAGGCTTTGATTCATGCAGTAGGTCAGTGTAGCCAGAGTATAACAACTGATGGTCACCCAAAGGGCAACCAGTAGGCTCTCAAAGGACATGAGAAGCAATGGCCCCTAATGATGAATGGTTCAAAGAAATATCATAGAGGTTATGAGAGAAATGAATGAATGTAACTAGAAATGGACTGGTCACAGAGTAAGAAGGAAAGCATGTTGACAGATTAACTATATGCTCTCCTGGTATCCATACAAGGTCAAGAGAACTGGAGGAAGCAACCCTGGATGTTGTTGGTACCCTTCATGGAGCATTTGCCTATAGTAGAAAATAAAGGAAGGTCACCCAGGATGGGGGTACATCAGGTATGGTCTCCATTAGAAGTACCATTATTAATGATGTAACAGTTAAATTAACATTTTTGTCACTTTGATGTACATGAACTTATATCAATCCTTCTTTACTTTGTTGTCTTATGTACATTACTTCTTGTACTTATGTACAATACTTCTTGATTATGTACTTCCACAGAGGATAATGCCTGTTACACTAGAGGTGTTTTTCTAGGTCTTTTAACATTTCATAGGCACCAATTGAGCATTTAATTTCTCCATTTATTATAATTCCTTATTCTGTGCTTGTTGACTTGCTGATTATATTCCTGGCTCCTTATTTATATTGATGAGAAATGGACTCTTCTCATTTCAAACTCTTCCGATGAACATGACTGCTGGTCTGTAGTCTTTGGCTTATACATAATCTGGTTGATGTTAGACTATGAGGCTATTTTATGAGATTTTCCCGATGTTGTTTTGAGTCTTTGAAATTTTGTCTCCATCCTCCTGCTGCATGGATGTTTATTAGAATTCACTTTATTACCTAGATGGTCAGTGCCAGCCTGAGAGAGTAAATTGAGGAGAAGGGTGAGAAACTGTCGCACTAATTACTTTGAATGCCCAGTTGTTCAATGCCAGTTGGGTTGCAGATTGCACTCGCATAAAAACAGATTATTATTAAACAGAGTAAATGTCATGAAGCTCGAGAGTAAAATGCTTAAATCCTGGGGCTTGTGTCTACAAGAAAGGTACATTGGAGATCATAGCTTATTAACTGCTTTCTAGGAATCTAGTGCAATTTCTACGTACCGTTTTGATCTAAATATAGAGTAAAGCTGCCTTGCTTCCCTCACCCCTCAGTTTTGACATCTTGTAAACCTGAGTATGACTTTAATCATAATGCCATGAGTAGAAAGGCTGGGATTTAAGTTGAGAATTTGCTACACATTGGTAGCTTAAAAAAATAAGACATTTCTAAAGTGCTTTATGGCTTACAAAGCTTTTTCTCTCTCTCACATTTTTTTAAGTTAGATAGTACTGCTATCATTTTACTGATGAGGAAACTGAGGCTCAGAGAAACAGAGGCAGGATGAGTTGCCCTTGTGGACACAAAAATAATGACAAGCTTTTTTAAGCACCTGTACTTCATTTTATCTACTGTATTAGGTGCTAGGGTCCCAAAGACCACAGTGAAACATTACTTGCTCTCCAGGAGACTACATGCTTTCATGGGAAGTGAGATACACACATCCTCTTTGTAGTTACAAAGTTCAGAGAGGAACAACACACATTAATTTCAAAAGGAGGGTTACTGGAGTTGGGGGAGGGTGTAAGGAGTGTGAGTCAGAGGTGGTTCTTCTTCCAGAGAGCACTGAGGAGTTTAATGCTTCACTCCTAGTCACAAAAGGTGGTATGTCCAGAAGCAGAACTTGAAAACAGGTCTTCTCAACTCATAGGCTACTAAATCAAAATGGAAAATGAAAGCTCTCAAACAGCAGGCACACAGCTTGTTGCCACACTTGCACTCATAACCGTGGTATAGGAAGTGCCAGAGTTTCTACTTTGCTAACTTATTAGAATGCACGCTATATGAAGGAACTCTATCCCAGACTTCCATGCTTGGATGTCTTACAGCATAAGGAGTGGGAGATGCGGGAATATATTGATTTGACCCAAGTGCCCAGCCCAATCTTGAGTATCCTGCTATTAAACATTAAACACAAAAATGGAAAATGTGCCACGTCCTCTGGCCATACGTGATAATTGGTATAGCTCAAAAGTACGCCAGCAGAGAGGGAACCAAAGCAATGTCAAGCAAGTAATCATAGATAGGCTTGAAACAACTCAGTAATGGGTCAGTTTCCACCAATGATTGTTCAGATTTAATTATTGTCAACCTCCGTGCTACCAGCATATCATCTTTTTATCAATGGCAAGACAAGAACAAAATATATAAAGAAACCAAATATATAAGCAGACCAGAAACTATATGTATATATATTATTTTTTTTGGTGAGTGATTCAGTGTCACTACCCAAAGCTCATTAGTGTGAGCTCCAAGAGACTAATACAAATGCCTCCCCTTTGGCTGCCTGAGAACTGAGTAGAATTGGAATTCTCCCATAGTGCGGAGTATCATGCTGTGGAAGCTGGTTGTTTTTATTAAGAAATTTCAGACAAGGTAGATTTAAATACATTAAGTTCCCACCAGTTTCCAAGTGAATATATAACTAGTTAATTTGTATACTGATTTACTGTTCTCAGCATCAAGCCTGAAGTTTGATTCAGCTCACGTTCCTTATAAATCTGAGCTGCTGACATGACACAAATCTCCCTGCTTTAATATTGCTACTATTGGATATGCCCATTTCTTTAGCCTTAATAAATTCAGCATTTTCTAAAACTACAAATGTTCTCAGGAGAAAGTGTGTGCTGAAGCAAAAATCACCTGAACATGTGATGACTTTACAGATCATTAGAGATATGGTTGCTCATAGGTGACGACTTGAAAAGTATAAGATACACAACCCTAGGGGTAATGAGATGTCCCTCTCTGGTCCTTCAGGTATGACAATCAAGCCACCGAAGCAGTCCACAGAAGCCACAAAGTATGGTTAGGTCTGGAGATTGCAAGGAGTTGGTTATAGTTTGTCTTTTGGTTCAAAATTAGATTAGGTCAAGTGACCAAAAGTTTACTCTCTAGAGTAAACTTCATTAATGAGTGAAAGGGAATCCAGAATTGTTTTTGATATAATCAGTGTATTGGTTTCTACTACTGGGCATAGTTATCATTGACAGAACACACTGGGGTCAAATACTGGCCCTGAAGCTTGTTGTGTGATCACAGGTACACTTAACCTTTGAACCTGTCTATTCTTCCATAGAATGGTCACACTTAACCTCTGAACCTGTTTGCTCTTCCATAAGATGGGAAAAATAACAGGATTGTTGTTAGATTCAGATGAAATAACTATAGATAAATCATTCTGCAAACTTCAAAGCCCTTCGAAATGTCTAGATTTATGACAAGGAAATCATATCCCTTCACACACCATTACCTAAGAGGCGATGTTTCTCATCTGTGTTGGGGAGGTGATAGCAAAGCTGAAGCAGTCTGAACAATTAAGTAGTTTTTTGGAAAGGCGGGGAGGATTTTCACTTTAAATCATGCCAAGGTCCAAGTAGAGTTCTTAGGGTCCTAGACTGAAAGTTGGAAGGTGCGTTATTGACCTTCTGTTTAGGCTCATTGTCTCATTTTATAAAAGGCGAGACTGAGGTCTAGAGATGTTTAGCCAAGATCACACTGCCAATTAAGAATTTGAGGGGGCATTTGAACCCAATAAATTTAGACTTGGAAGACCACTCAAAGATCATTTAATCCTACTCCCATCATTTTGCAAATGAGGAATTTAAATCCCAGAGTTGCTTGCCCAGAGTCACATAGTAAGAGGAGAGATGGGATTTGAACCTAGTACTTTGGGTTGCAATAATTAAATCTGATCAAACACTTGTGGAAGTTGACTCATTATTGGGTCGTTTCAAGTCTACTCATGATCAGTTGCTTGACATAGCTTTGGTTCTCGCTCCATAGGTGAATTTCTGAGTCATGATAATTTTCATGTATGGACAGACACATGTGGTACATTTTCCATGGTGGCCTTCAATGTTTATTAGCAGTATACCCAGGATGGGGCTGAGCATTTCGGTCAAATCCCATCTCTTTTGGTAGTATGTGACCCTGTGCAAGCCACTCTGGGCTTTTGGCTCCAAATCCTTCCTATGCACTGTGCTTTCTCACTTCTCTCCTTCATTTCCAAATGCAAAATTGCCTTGAAAGAAAGCCTGGAGCCTTTCTGGACTGCATTTCACTTTCCTAATATTCCGCTGTGTGTTCCCCTGGCCATTAACACAGAAATCTTAGATTTCTAAGAAAACGAAGAAGAAGTTATGTTTTTGTGACAGGTCATCACTCTTGCAATTTAATCTTGTTGGATCACTGCTCTTGACAATTAGGGGAAGATTTATAGAAGTGTCCCCTGAATAATTGGCAATTAATTCCAGATCAGATGCCCAAAATGATGATACTCCATGGAATGCAAAGGTTGGGATTTTTTTCCTCACAAATGTCATGGAGCATAGAGTAAATGTTAACAGGCAGCAGCAGTGTTAACTCTGGCCTTTTACATGTCTATGGTGTACGGGGCGTTTGGGGCTTTATTATCATCAACTCTGGCCCAGGTTTCTCAATACTTTTTTTTTTTGAAAGCTTGATCAGAGTTGGCCCAGGTGGTCTTTGTTACTTTCTATACCTCTTTCTGTGTACTCCGAGTGGATCTTAACCTGTATATTACATGTTCCCAGAATCCCTCAAGGTGTGTAGGGGAACTGAATCAGCAGTGATTACATTGATTTCTGGACATTGAAGTCTACCATGCAGCTGATTGTACATACTTTGATTCCAGAGACACTATTGTAATTAGCAGATTTTTTTTTAGTGCCATCTGTATGTCTGACTCTGCTCTGTGTGGTACCGGGGAAAGTATAAATGGCTAGATGAAGAGAAGGCATGGCCCTCTGTTGGCAAATATGGGTGCTGTTGTCCTAATCTTGATAGCCAGATTTGATTGGACAACTTTTGATGAGTGGCTCGTCTTTATGTGTCATTTCAAAGTTTGAAAATCATTTTGTATCTATTAATCTCATTCTGGCCTCAGGACATCTTTACCAAATAGGGGCAGTTCTTAAGCCCATTTAACATGTGAGGAAACTGAAGCTCAGAGAAGCTGTAGAACCATACTGTGGGATTGTGAATCCAGAGAGAGAAGCAACTTCAAAGGCCTTCTAGTTTAACCACCTCATTTTCCCTATGAGGAAACTGAGTCCCACAATAGTGCATTTGCATCAAGTCAAGAACATTCAGCAAGTACTTATTGAGTCTATATGTTGGGTCCTATGCTGAGCACTGGGAATAAAAAGAAAGGCAAAAACAGCCCGTGCCCTCAAGAAACTCATAGTCTAATAGAGAAAACAACATATAGATCACTAGGATCATAAATCTAAAATTCCCAGTGACCTAAGACATCATCTTGTCCGACCTCTTAATTTTACATATGAGGAAACTGAGGCCCAGAGAGCTGCCCTGGTTTACCCCTAATCTCCTAAGTAAATAGTGTCTGTTCTCCTTCCCCATTACCATCTTTGCGGGGTGCCTTGCCTCTTCCATTTGAATATCTACAAGTCAATGGAACCAGACCTTCCTAGAGTAAGTAGATATCTTAGCATCACTCAGGACTTTGGCCACTGTGGCCACATGATTTCTGTGGGCTCTGTTTCCAGTGGAGTGAATATTCCTGACACAGAAGCGCTGATATTCTTTCAGGGCATGCAAATGCTCAAGCCTGAATCCTTTCTTCTCCAAACACAAGCAGTGTCTTTGTGCCTAGTGCCACAGTTAGGCTTAAAAAGTTTGAGAAGTCAGGGACCTTGGGTGTAAATCTCCCGCTCTAGCATTAATGAGTTATATGTCCCTGGACAAGAAGACAGTGGAGAGGCAGAGGAGGAGTGCTGACTTTGGGGTCAGGGGTCCTGGGTTCAAATCCCAACTCTGATTTGACCTTGAGTAATCCTAAACTCCCATTTCTCAATTGTAAAAGGAAGGCATTGATCTAACTTGTCTGTGTCCCTTTGACAGTTTCCTTAATTTTATAATGAGAAATTGAGGCTAAAATGATCTCTCAAACCCATTCCAGCTCCAAATCCATGGTCCTTTGATGAGCTTATTGATTTTAAAATAGAGGAAATCTCCATATTCTTCATCGCCCCCACCCTGACTTCCCTGGGCTTATTCTTAGCTTTCCCTAACATGATCTTTTTTCCTTAAAGAAGACATAGGGACCTAACTGTGTCAGAACCTGCAGACACTGAATTTTGGAGAGAGAGAGGGAGGAGAAAGGGAAGGGAGAGAAACATTTCTATGTTCCCTACTATGTGCCCACCACTGTGCTAAATGCTTTATATAAGCACTGTTTTATATCTGTATCTATGTAGATATGTAGCTATATTTATGGACTGTGTGATGACGGGCAAGTTAATTTCTCTCTTCCTCAGTTTCCTTATGTGTAAAATGAATCCCAGAGAAGGAACTCCTAAAGTCCCCTCCATGATTGTTGACTAACTCATTTTTGCCATGTAGTAGAGTGGAAAGGAAATATGGATTGAGCTGGGAGACCTGGGTTTGAGTCCAACTTTATTGCTAGCTCTCTTTGTGATCTTGGGTTGTAATTTAACCTCTGTCAGTAAAGTAGGAATTAGGATATTTTTGCCACCTACCTCAGAAGTTTGTTGTAAGGAATAAATGGAGTATGGAATGCAGTGTGTGTTGTAAACTCTAAAATGCTTTGTAAATGTAAATGAGGGAATGAAAAAAGTACTAATTAAAGTCCTACTGTGTGTAGTGCATTGCATAGTCCTAGCACTGTGGATGTAATACTCAAGGGTGAAAGTGCACTTTCAGTGATTTTGCATTCTGATAATGAAAGAGAACATCTACCAAGAGTGTGATGGCCTGAGAAGAAGGTTCTCATCTGCCCAGTCACAGTAATGGTATGTGGAGCCATTGGGAAGAGGATCAGTAGACATTTCCAGAAGCAATGTCAGCAGTTATTTGATGCACCATGGTATAGTGGATGGATAGATATGTAGGTAGATAGTTGGACAAAACATTTAATTTTTACTGTATGTCAGACAGTGTGCTAAGTTCTAAGAATACAAATGCAAGAATGTAGGAGAGTTCTTGCCCTCAAGAAGCTTATATTCTAAGGTAAGACAGTACATAGAGAGGAGCAAAAATGGGGGGAAGTGATGGACCAGTTAGAGGCAGTTTGGCATGAAGTCATCTAAAAAGTGGCTCAGAATCCCAGCAAGCTAGGATAAAAGCTGACATTTTAAAAGCTGAGCCAAGGGGAAGAATCTAATTACTAGTGGGAAAAGATATGGAGGTGATGGTCTGAGAAGAGGCAGCATGGTGTGTAAACAGGACTGTTGCTAAGAAAAGAGGACTGTAGAACTTTGTATTTATTGTAGCTCAATAAATTTGATTATCATCCTATTCTTTGGATATTATTGAGGGGCAGCATGGCATGGCTGACCTCAGAGCCAGGGTTTGAGTCCTACCTGTGACGTATTTGCTGGGTAAATCCACCCAGCTCTAGGCAGTGCTCTAGGCAGTGAACTAAGACCAAAAAGTTGAAGAAAGTGTGGGTCTGCATTGGTAAGTGGAGTTTCCTTACTTGGGAGTTCTCCATGCAAGTGAAATCACAGATTCCAGCCTGAAGTGGGTAGGACAAAAGGTACAGAGCAGAAGTTGAAGTAGTGTTCTATGCCAAAGCAAGTGGCAGGTTGTTTGGCATGAATGGATGTAAAACACGGTATGAAGCTGCGTAACTATAAGGGATTAGGTAAGCTGACCCTCATTCTCTTGCCATTAGGACAGCTCAGCCATAAGGCAGAGTTCCAAAACTAAGATGATTAACTTACCCAAGGAGAGCTACAGGATGGAGCTTATCCCAAAGCCTTCCTTTATAGAGGGCTTAGCCCATAGAATGCCATTTTCTACCAGTGACTTGGCTTGGGAACACCATGCTCCACCACTGATCTTCCCATGATCACCTGAATTCTCATCTTTATGCAGACTTACTCAGATAGTGATACTCAGTACCTTCTCAACTCACCCTCAATTGCCTTCACCTTCTGATGGGGGACCTGGAGAGTAGAGCTTTGAACTTCTCCCAAAGCCTTCCTTTATAGAGGGCTCAAAACTTTCTTGGTAACTCCATTTCCCACCAGCAACTCTGCTTGACTTTCATTCGACAAAACATCATGCCCTGCTCCCCACTCCAGCTTCCTCCTCTTGTGTATTGTTCTCCCCCATTAGACTGTAAGCTACTTGAAGGCAAGGGATTTTCCTTTTCTCTTAGCACTTAGCATGATGCCTATAACAGTTTTCAGTAAAGTCAGATTCTTAATGACTTCACTTGGGATTTTCTTGGCAAAGAGACTGCTTTTCCATTTCCTTCTCTAACTTATTTTAAGATGAGGAAACTGAGGTAAACAGGGTTAAGTGACTTTCCCAGGGTCACACAGCTAGTCTGAGGTTCAGATTTGAATCCAGGTCTTCCTGACTCCAGACCTGACATTCTATCTACTGTGCCACCTAGCTATCTCATACAGTAAGCATTAGTAATTATTTATTGAACTGAAATTGAATTGAATTGGAGGGAGGTGTGGTCTCTGGAATTCTAGTCTGGAGCGTGTTCTTAAAGAGGTTAGGCTAGGTTGGGGGGAAAATCATAGGCAAGGCTAATGGCAAGAAGTTAGTGATGGATAGATATGAATGACTACTTTTAGGTGACTTATTTATTTAAGCAACATTTCCTTTGGACACTAAATGTTTTGTGTTTCACAGGCTTACTTGAATTCTTCGTTTTTGCAGCCCTTTAATTTTATGCAAAGTCATGCTTGTTACTCAGATCAAACTGGTTGGCCTTATGCTATACTGACCCAGTTCTTGCCCTCTTTCCTAAAGAAGATTTTATCTGATTAATGTCATAATGAATGGTGGCTGGACTCTTTATGTTCGGTGATCTAGGATTGAAATGGAATCCCCATTTTTCTAACTATTTTTATGTCTGTGTCGGTTTCCCTACAGGTAGTCGACTAAACAAGGATCTTAGACACTATCTCAGTCAGCGTTTTCAGAAAGGATCACCTGATCATGAACTGCAGCAGGTCATAAGGGATAACCTTTACCGCCATGCTGTGCCTTGTAAGTATCAGCGATGCTTCTGGCCAAGAAGTGCAATAAATGTTTTAGATATTCATCGGTACGTTACACTGTTGTGCCCATGTGGGAAAGGTGCTGCCTAAAGAAGGATCAGGATGTCTGGTTTGGTGAACTGGTATTTGGAGACATCGTTGTTGTTCCCAAGAGGAAGAAGGGGCATTGTTGTAAACAGTAAAGGGGTCTAGAACCACAGTTTCAAAGTGAAGGACAGATCCTTGAGAATGTGGCTAGAGCTGATGGCTGGCAGCCTGGAAAGTGGAATTGACATGACTTATTTAGACTGAAGGTATAGTATTACAGAAAGAGTGTTGCACGTGTACATAAGACTTATCTGGGTTAAAAAGAAGCAAAGCAGAGGGTATAACTTTCTTTTCTCCTATCATTCAATATACCCCAAGCATGGGTCTTATCGATTATGTGACCTCATATCTTTGTACAGTGAGTGCTGACAGCGAAGTGACCATGTAGATGAAGCTTTGGAGTTGATATCAGCAAGTCTGAGTCCTGCCTCAGACACTTACAATGTGACCCCAGGCAAGCCACTTAACCACTTTCAGCCTCTATTTCATCATTTGTCAAATGAGGATCATAACTCAAATTTCTTGTCAAGATCCAATGAGTTAACTTTCATAAAGTGCTTTGCAAAGGTACCTATTATGTATTTGTCTAAGAAAGGAATTTACTTAATTTCATTCTCAATAAAAATGAAAGAATTTAAATGCTTTTATTGGAATGATTTCTCTAGTAAATAGGATACTGGACTTGGAATTCAGAAAAATCAGTTTGAATCCTGCTTTCTTTCTCATTGCAGGGTTAGACTCAGTGACTTCTAAGGTCTTTTCCATTTCAAAATCTATTGTTCTATGATTTTACTTATAATCCCCCAACCTTTTCTGAGTCTGCTGATTGAGGTGTGGGATTTTGTCTTCAAAACATTTATTCACATGCCAAAGGAAGTAGGTGAATTGTCATCTAACTGCAGTTTGTTTATTAGGAAGAAAAAGTCCAAGTGGTGCTCACAGGTGGTACTAGGGAATAAGAAATGGACCCCAGATGATCTTTTTTAGGAAGAGTTCCTTTTAAAAACATTAAGAAGTGAACCCTTTTTCTTTGATTACCCTCAGAAAAAGGTCCTTCTTAAGAAATTTCATTGAGCCTCCAAGTGAGTAACATGCTTTTATTCAACTTTCAAATACAGTAGAATAGGTTAAGTGAGAGTTAAGCATCTAGGTCTTTGGGTAGTTAATCAAACTTGCCTCTTTGCTCATAGGAAGGTCATTGGAAAATAGAGCCATTTGTCTGTATAGTGAGAACCCTCAAATTATCAAATTTTACAGGTGGATGGGTGCCCCAGTGCATTATACTCATCTTGAAACTTCAGGAAATTTTCACAAATGAGTCTGACTAGCTAGCAACTGCTAAAAGCAAGAAGACTTTAATGGTCTTATTTTTAGCTTACGCTAGGGAAGGCATAGATGGTAACATGAGTGATCTAAGGGTGGGCAGGGGCTGTCAAAACAGTCACTAGAGAGGTCACTGAAACTTGGTCTTGGGGCAGGAGGAGGCTGGAGAGGGGAGGTGCTGGTTTCAATGGTGGTCCTATTGGAAGGTGCCCTCTCAACTTTACCTACCATGTTCACTAAGTCCTCCACTGATTAAATAGGTGAAGATGCCAGGGTCTTTTCTCACCTCTCCATCAATGACAGTAGGCTGGTGGGTTCTCTAGGGAGGGCTTGGTTCTCACTCAGACATCTGATTGATTCCCCATCTCTGATGTCATAGTTGGGGATATACTAAAGATTAACTACCATGAGAGTCCTATGAGTTCAACACGAGGGAGTTCCTAAGCATAGGAGATCCTTGACAAGGGTGACCAGTAAGCTGGGGAGAGAGGGTGGAGGACAGATTGTTGTCTGAGTCACAGCCGACCTATCACATGTGAGCTTCATGGATCACAAATAGAACCAGAAGTGAGAGCTCACCTCTTTTTCAACAATGAAGAAACTGAGTGGTTGAGTAAATTTACTGATAACCTGGTTAGTAATAGAAGAAGAAATGATCTCAAATCCATTGAGGCAATAAATAGTAGTGGATAGGGCATTGGCAATCTCAAATCCCAACTCTGTTAACCAGTCTGTACCTCAGTTCCTTAATCTGCTAGATTTATGATCCTATGAACTCCAAGTTCTTTCCACCAGTTACAAAGCCACATTACTGACTCTCTGAGGATGTTGAAGGTGAGTTTAGACCTATTCCCAGGAGTAGCAAAACTGCTTTGGATCAAAAGAGAAGTCGGCTTGATGGTATAATGTATTGTTGAAAGTTGGGGGCCCTCTGATGGCACTTGTCTTTAAGCACAGAGTGGCTTCATTAGAATTCCAGTTGTGTCTGCAATTTCTATGGACCTGTATACTCTTCCATATGCGTTTGAATCCATGACCTCTCCTAGCAACCTTGGCATCGAGTTAAGGTCAGTATTCTCATCCCATGTTTATAGCTGAAGAAACTGGGATGCAGGTGAGATCGTTCATCCAAGATCATGCAGCCAGGTATGTAGTAATAGAAGTGGGGCAACTGCCTTCTAAACAAGTGGTCTTCCCCACTATACAACAAGCTGCCTTTTGGGCTTGACTCAACATAATACCTTCTTTGAAGGAGATTCTAGATGTCTTAGAGATGATGGGGAGCTTAGAGGCTATTTGCTCAATCCTTCAATTTTATAGGGAACTGAGGCCCAGGGAAATGAAGTAATTGCTTGAGATCACAAAGCTATGAGTGGGAGAGCTGGGATTTGAATTCAGATTTTTGAAGACCCCAAACTCATCCTCTAAATGTAGAAGAAACATTCATAACAACACTTTGTTGGGAGAGCTATACTTGGGACATTATCAGTGTAGGGGCCTCCCTGGTGAGGAAACACCCTCTACCAGTACAGGTTAGCAGTCATTCTGTTCTTTATAGTCTTAAAGAGAACAGGAACCTCAAAAGGTTAAGTGATTTGCCAAGCATAGTTGAGAGGGATGGAGTTCAAATCAAGACGGGACCATCCTTTGCCTCTTTTTGTATCCCCAGTGGACAGCACCAGTGTTTGGCATGTAGTAGTAGGTGTCTAATAAAGGCTGATTCACCACTGACAAAGATGATCATTATCTCTAATTAGCAGATGAAGAAAATGAGTCTCAGGGAGACTCTAGGATTTCCCTAAGATGACCACAGTTTGGGGGAATTAAACAGTTGTGGAATCATGCTCCTTTTCTGTTGAATGTTTCCTCTTCTTAGATTCCAATTTAAGAAACTAGGAATGAGGCAAAGGAGCAGAAATTCAGTTGCAGCATTTTGGGCGTTGCCAAGGTTACATTCTGAAATGCTTTCTATTGAGTCCTTCCTGATTTATTGGACTTGACTCTAAGCTAAACTGCTTGATTTTAAGCTTAGCAAAGCCTTTGATTCAGGAATTGGGTAAAAATGATTTCAGCCTTTTAGAAACACTGGAAAATATATTTTGCCCATGCATGCATAAGGCCAATCTGTATTCGGGTTTCATTTCGACGTAATGAGTAGAAAACTTGCAAAGTCAAAACTATCCCTGCTGAGAGGAAAATCAGGTACCATTTCATTTTATATTTCTTTCATCAGTTGTGAAAAAAAAATTTCCCAAACAACTCTGTTTCAGATTTGGGTGGAGCGTCAGCAATACAAACAGGAAAACCAGTGGGTGACTGTTGTAGGCCCAGAGGATCTTGTCACATATGACCCTTGGTTTGAATTCCTTGGTCCATGTGACTTGTAAATACTAAAGTTCTTGGCCAATCCATAGGGCCGATGGATTGAGAAGTTGTGTCTTCTGAAAACAGAGTCCCTTAGTAAATACGCACTATTCAAGGATTCAGGTTATAATCTACTATAATCTGAATATGTAACTGAGTGTTCCCATACTGTTTGCTTCCTGCTCTTGTGATATGATGAGTAAATTCAGTTAAATGAAAGTTTATAGCAGAAAGAGCTCTGGATATGAAGTCAAGGTCTTGAGTTCAGATACTGGCCCTTTGCCTCTCAGGTTCCTTCCAGCTCTAAAGCTATGATTCTGTAACATACTCTACAACAAAGTGAATGGGCATCTAGGAAAGCTATCTCATCTCCTTATCCCTATGCCTTAGGACAGAAGTTCCCAATCTTTGGTGATCTCTATACCTTTAGGTTTCCAGTAATTCTTCCCTATGCTCCACATTCATGAATGAAAGGAAATATATTCCAGAGTTTACCATGACATGCATATAAGAAATAAAATAGGTTAGTTTTTTAATCAAGAAAACTTGGTACATGATGTCAAATACAGTTGTTAATATCATGAAGTTGTTAAATGTTTATTAGAACAGTCAAAGAAATTAGTGAGACTCTTGATTCCGTTTCTTGTCAACCAATGGTTTTATTCTTGGTAGAATTTTTTCTGTTCTATTTTAGCTTCAGTTTTTTTTTTTTCCTTTTGTTTTTGAGATTAGCCCTCCCTGTCTCACCCTCTAAGTACAGTGGACATTCATGGCCTGATTCTGTTGCTGATTAGCATGGAAGCTTTGACCTGCTTTGTTTCTAACCTGGAACCGTTTGTCCTTCTCTAGGCAACTGGTGGTTTCCTATTCCCATCATATTAATGCTAGACTTAGTGGAGACAACTGAACAGCTTATCCTTACTGTCATTCAGACCTCCTGAACTCAAGCGATCCACCAGCTTCTGCCTCCCCAGTAGCAGAGATTATGGCTGTGTACTACTACGCCTAATTCAGAATAGTTTTAGGAGGAGATGCCCACATAGCAGATTTAATCTTTAGCCAGCTTTTTGGCTTAGGACATGATAGAAGAAAGGACTCAGATTCAATGGAAAAAGTTGTTGTAAATGGAATTAAAGCCTTTTGAGCACATTTAGCAGGAAGGAGATCTACTTCTCCAAGGGTATATAGAAAATTTTGTAACTTCATTGATTGAAAATTGATTCAGAGTTTCTGGTTTTTGCAGACATCAGCTTATCTTTTACTGGGTCACTGTCACTGATTTTTTTTCTTGCCCAATAACAAAAGGGTTTCATCTCCAAAAATCATTCATTTGGTTTTGCTCAGTAGACATTACTCCTGCAACTGTGTTTTTAACATTTTCCAATGCATTATAATCTCCTTCCTCCCTCTCCTACTCTGTCTTCTATCTCCTCACTTTTCTCTCTCTCCTGTCAACACATTTTCCCCCATTTCTGTTGGATTATTTCAAATGGATAATAAATATAGTTATCTACTCGAAAATCTTATATCCCTTTAACAGGCTTCTTATATCCCAGGTCATGAATTCCTGCGTTACATAGATTTCCTATTTTTAGAGATTAGAAAATGCATCATAGGATCATTGGAATGTAAACTCTTTGTAAATAGGGATCATTTCATTTTTCATACTTTGACACATAGTTGGAACTTGATAAATGTTGATTGTTTGACCATAGATGCCATCTCATTCAACTCACTCATTTTATAGATGAGGAAACTGAGCCAGGTAATGTGACTTGCTCAAGTCAAAGAGATAATTACTGGCAAAACTGGAATTCCAGCCCAGCTCCCAGAAATCTAAGTTCCTCTGTACTACGCTGCCTCCTCACCAGTCACAAGCCCTGAGTCATAATTCTTAGAAATAAATGAGTGTTCAAATAATGCTTTGCATTTCCTATACTGCTTTATAACTTTGAAAGCACATCCACACCTGTCATCTCAGGAGTGTCTCTTGGTAAGCCACTGGAAGAAAGACAGGGCCTTATTTTATGCAGGAGAAAAATAAGATAAGAAGGATTAAGAGACTTGACCAAGGTTATTGAACCACCTGTGGTCAGAGTCCATGGATGAAGCCAGTTCTCTAGATTCAAATGTCTCAAAATGCTTTTTCCACTACATATTTCGTCATCTCTACCCTCTTCTCCCAGATAAAACATTGTATATTGCTAAATGACATGAACTTCACTAAAATTTTACTCCAGTTTTCCCTCGTGGTATGGAGGGGCTCTCTCTCATTTTTACAATTAAATTGTATTTTAAAAAATTGATTAACAGGCATTTATGTTCTCCTCTCTCCTACCCCACCCCCTACACACATTGTGAAAGAAAAAGGCAAAACAAAACACTCATGAATTGAAATGAATTCTTCTGTTGTTCATGTCCTACAATGCATGTCTCAGTATGCCTATTTAGTTTCTGTCAGGCAGTGGATCACCAATTTTGGCAGTAGTCCTTGGGACACTTGATTGGTTGGTCATTGTCTTGATGAGAGTTCTTAAGGGTTTCAAAGTTGCTTGCTTTTTGTTTGTTTGTTTTTAAACCATAGTGTTATTAGAATAAAAAATTCTTCTGGTACTGCTTACTTCTCTTTGCATCAATTCATACAAGGCTTCTCAGACCCTGGTTTCTAGACAGTTATGTCAGCTGAGTATCTAGCTCAGTATTGACCTAATAATGAGCTCTAGCAAGTGTGACTAAGCTGGAAAAGCTTCAGGTGTGACCTGTCATGTGTTCCTGGAATTCTCTCCTTCCTCACCTCCACTTTCTGGCTTCCCTGGCTTCTTTCAAGACTCAGTCTAAATCTTGCCCTCTGTAGGCGGCTTTTCCCAGTTGGTTCAACTGCTAGAACCTTCTCTCTTCCATCTACTTAGTATCTATCTTTTATGTTCTTTGTTCTATTTTTTCATGTTAGTTCCCATATTAGAACATAAGCTCCATGAAGGCAGGAGCTGTTCTTGCCTTTTTATCCCCAGTGCTTAACACAATGCCTGGAATATAGTAAAAACTTATTGAACAATTATCAACCAACTTGTTGACTGTCCTTCAAAACCAGCCTGGCTAAGATCAGTGAACACTATCAGAACAGACCACAACGACTCATGAAAACTGCCTAGCAGGACCTAGAGGGGTCACTGTCTTTGTTTCAGGAAGAAGATACAAGGATTGTCCCATGGTGCAGAAATTACAGCTGTCATGAGATATTGACTATTGACAAATTAAAAGCATATTTAGATGGAACCAAATCTACTTACCACTGACTAAGAAAAGAAAATTTAAACTGAGAAACAAGAAAGCTATCAGTATACCAAGTTGTCAAAAATGATGAAAAATGGAAAACTGAGCTTCTGATTGCTAATATTTCACTTTTTTGTAGTTGCAGTTGTGGTCTTAAGACTCTTTACAGAGACATCAAAATAAGAAATCAATTATTCTTCCCATCCTCAATTTGTAGGTATTTAATTTTATGTACTAAGAGGTCCTCAAGATACACATTGATTAATCCCATTCTGTACTGTATAATCCATCTTTTTCTAGGAGGTAAGTTTCTTCTCATTTTCTCATTATGCTGTATATTTACCCTTTTAGATAAATGGATTAAATATACAAATACAGATCATATATCTTGCTGACTTTTCTCATTCTTCAACATTGTCTGGGTAGTTGGACTGTGTTGGAGTTCAATTCAGTTCCCCAAGGGCTTAACTGCTTCATAAACCCACCCACCTGCTAAAGATCCTGTTTCTTTTTTCTTGTTCTCTTTTCTCTGGGTCTAGTTCCTATAATAATATCTTACTCATTTGAAGGGCTATGGTAGTCATGGCAGCCATTTGGCTAGGTGTTTGAATTTGAATTCTGTTTGCTGTAAGCTTCTAATGCTACAGGACAGAAAAGGAGCTACTTCTTCAGTGTTTGACTTCAAAAGGAATGACCCAGGAGAAGGGCTTTGGCTCCTTAAGCATAATTGTGCTTTACTTATTATCTAGGAAAAAAAAATTCAAATCAAGAGCAAGGACTGGGCATCTATTGGTTTTGAGCTGGTCTGTCCATTTATAGCCTCACCTAATTGCAGTCTAGGTATCTTGGTGCCTCATGCAATACCCTTGTCACCGAATGAGGTTTCAATGTCTTTGTAACTCATGCAATGATAGCCTTGTCCTATCTGAAGTGACAACACCTGAAATTTTTGCTTGGGGATGCCCTTCTTCCTCGTGAAGATAAATGCACTATCTGACTTGTCTTGTCATTTATTATACCACTGCTGTCAAAACAGGGAACAATTCATCCAGCTGGGCTGGATACTTAGAAAACTGAAGTAATCTTCAAGGACTTAGCCTTCCTCCTCACTTTTCTGGACTCAGCTGTCTATTGGGGGCTCCTTTTTTCTTTTGAAATTCCTCACTAGGTCAAGGATAGGTACACCAATAAAGGGTATATGTTGGATTGGAAGTCACCTAAGTGGTTTGTTGATTAACTCCTACTATATTAATGGGAATTTCATAATTCAATCCATTTCCACAAACATTTGTGGAACTACTATGTGGTAACACTGAGCTGGAAGCCATCCCTGCTCTGAAGGGGCTTACATTTTGAATGGTGGGGGGATAGTAACAGCACAACGATAATAACAACAACGATGATACAGTCACCACCTCCCGGGGTGATTATGAGGACCAAATACTAGTATATGCACACCTTCAGGTGCTATGTCAGTGGCAACTCTTATAACCATAATGGTCACAAAATGTATCTGTCATATAACTCAAAGGAATTCATTGAAAGGGCATTTTATCAGTATTTTATTGGTATCATTTGCTTTTCATGTGCGAAATAAAGGTCTTTTGCATGTCTTTATAACCATGTCAAATGGAAATCGAAATTTCATATTTGATGAAATTTAGCTGACAGTATCATATTGTTTTCTGCCTTGCATGTGATCATGGTGCCAATGACAGCAATGCCTGGTGTTTTTAGCTCTCAATGTCTATGCAGATCCAATGTTTCCACTTTAGCTCAGCTCCAGTAGAAGTTTGCTAGAGAGATGCCCCATAATTGCATCCATCCACTTAATATGGAGCATTGAGAAACGAGGGCCTGTTTATAAATAAAGAGACAAAGGTGATAATTTGATGTTGGAAGAGGGGCTTTCACCCTAGAAGGGGTGTGTGTGTGTGTGTGTGTGTGTGTGTGTGTGTGTGTATGTGTTCATTTTCCAAATTCAAAGCATTCAGTCTATATTTATTGTCAGATAAACATCAGGTCCCAAAAGTCATGGAGGTGAAAGCACCCTGACTTTTCACAGCACTTGTCTGATGGAGAGTCTTTGAAGAGAAGAAAATGAGACTTCTTATAGCATATATTGAGAAGATAAATAATAGGTTTTGGAAGGATGAGGCAGGTGGAGAAATGACAAAAATGTCAATTCTGATATTTGATTAAATATGATAATATATGTAAAGCCCTTAGTATCCTTCCTGGAACATAGGAAGTATATAAAAGCAGAAGAAAAGAAGCCTGTAGAAGTCCTGATAGGTGGCAATGATGGAGTAGAACTAAAGGTTTTGGCAGTTGAAGAGGTTCATGAATCTTCTCATGAGGCTGGGCTATTTAGAGGATGAGGAATAGGTCATGGGCTTGGGATTTCATTGATTTGCAGAACTCCTTGGTGAGAAAACTCCCTCCTGCTACCATTGCAGGTCAGTACCTGTTTTTTTTTTTTGTCTTTTATTCTTATTTCCAAATCTCTCTCTCTCTCTCTCTCTCTCTCTCTCTCTCTCTCTCTCTCCCCCCCCCCCCTTTTGCCCCTCTCCCCCTTTAGATGGAGCAGAAGGGACAGAGGGAGGGAGGAGAGGAGGACAGAGTAGTTCAACAAAACTAGACAATATGTCATACATTCTTTCTAAGTTTTCTGAAGTATTTCACCATGGCCACTACTCCTCTATAAGTGTTGCCTTCTTATGTTATAATGTAAGTTTACAAGCATAGAGACTGTTTTGTTTGCTTGTGTTTCTTTCTCTAGTTCTTTGCACAGTTCTTGACACATCAGTACATTCTTAATATGTGCTTTTTACATTCATCATTCATTCATTCATCATTCATTCATTCATTCAGTGTCCCATGCTCATAGTCACCTACCTCTACAAAGAAGGGATATCTGTCTTCTCTCTTCTTTGGGTAAAAACCTGATCATCCATTTCTGATGCTGTTATTTCTACTAAAATTGTGACCATTTGGTGTCTGTCTTTTCTGATTCTGTTTACTTTATTCTACATACTTCCTAAATCTTCTGAAGCTTCTCTGTATTCTTTATAGTCATCATTTCTTGTGGTCTTCTATATTCTATTACATTAATGTACCACAGTTTATTTAGCCATTCCCTAATTAGCAGACATCTGTTTTCAGGGCGCATGCGTGCACACACACACACACACACACACGCACACACACACGTTGCTGTGAATACTTTGGTGTATTTGGGACTCTTCTAGCTTTGATCTTCTTTGAGTAAATGCCTAGTTCTTGTATCTCCAGATCAAAGGGTTTGGATACTATAATCAGTTTATTGGCGTTACTCTAAATTCTTAGATTTCATTCCAGAAAATTGTATATATTACCGTCTCCAAGTATCATGGCCAGGACTGAGCTGGAACACGAACCTGTGAACCAGGTTCTGAATGCCTTGAGAGCAAAGGATGGACCATCCTGAGGTCAGTATGTGACTGACAAAAGAGTGTGGATGGAGTGATGAATGAAGTTGACCTCAAAGGCAAGATGCTCCATGGTGGAGCTAAGGTCTGAAGGTGCCCTTGTGACGTAAGGAGCATGCTAACTCTTCTTCCTGGCCTAATGTGCCAGGGGGTAGGAGACACTGAGCAGTCATCACTAGAGAGTGAGAGAAAAGATGCATTGTCCTCCAGAAGAATCTAACTTTCACCAAGATTGGGAAGATGGAGAGTGCAACAGAATTAGGATGGAAGTTTGTAAAAGATGAGCTCTGTCATCCAGGAGGTACAATAGAGAGGGAGGGAAAAGGAAGAGAAGGGCTGGGGATGGAAAGGACTAAGCTGGATAGGAGAGTTTCAGGATGACATCACAGGGGAGAGGGGGTTTTGTTTCTGCAGATGGTGGCGTTGGGTCACAAGAATTTGTATTGATCCCTATGACCTCAGAATGAAGTACCTACATATACACTCCTCCCCTGACTTTTTTTAGATGACTATGAGGCTCACTTGCCCATGGTCACATAGCTAACTACTGCCAGAGGTAGCATTTGAACTTCGAACCCTTTTGCCTTCATCATGCCCAGTTATGCCTGTTGGCATAGCCTTTCAAAACCCAAGATCTCTCTCTGCCAATGCAAGGTCTCTGGGTAGGAATTCAGTGTAGTACTAGTGTTAGAAACCTAGTAGGTGTTTAACAAACACTGGGTCAGTTTTTAATGAAGTATTAGCTAACATATAGTTCTATAAGGTTCATCAAGCAGTTTATATACATTCTAACTCGCTCTTCAAAAGTCCTATTATTATCCCCATTTTACATATAAGAAAATTGAGGCACATTAAAATTAAATTATTTGCCCATGTTCATAGTTACAATAAGTATCTGAGGCAGGACTTGAACCTAGGTCTTTGGAATTGTCCATCCAGAACTCGATCCATTATTCCATGCGGCTTCAGTGAAGGTGACTTTTTCTTGTGCCTTTCAGATCTCACCAAACAGGCAATTGCTTATTTTGTCTATGGGTAAGGACAGCTCTGTTCGACTCTTCAGGGAACAGTGCTGACACAAAGAAATCAATGGCTTGGTCATAATCTCCAACTCATAAACTCGTGTTGCAGCATCCCTTGCACAGAATGACTTTTTTTTTCTGGGTGTTTTGGCTCAAATAATGTATCCATCAGCGTGACTTCCTTTCACAGTGTCATGTGGAGAGAACTGAGGTCTCTCATTTTCCATGTCTTTTCCAGTCTCATTTATGGGATTCCCACTATTCCCTTAGGGGATGATGGGCCCAGAGAATTATCTAAGCCATTGAATTTCTCTAGGAGCCTGGCCCCTGGATGCAGATTCTTTATCCCTTTCATTATTTCCCAGAGATGTATTTAATCCAGAAGAGGGTGTCCCACAGAAGGGAACCTGGTTGATGCTGTGGACTGGACACAACTGTCTTCTGATGGCTCTCAGTTACCTTGGGATTCAGGTAGGGTTTGGAGCCCCCATTGGTGTTGGCTATGTCATGCAACATGCATGTAATGCACACAATAGTACACACACAAGCTCATTTGGAGTATAGAGTAAGGGCATAGGTGATGGAAGGACTAAGATAGACTACAACAATAGAAGTTTTTTTGGGGGGTCATGAAAATATTAACTAGAGAAAATTTTACAATGTTAGCAAGCACTACAAAACATTGCAAGAGGCGATTTGGCATGCTGGCATGAGTATCAAGAAGATCTGGGTTTGAATCCTGTCTCTGACATTTACTAACTGTATGAACTTAAGCAGATCATAATCAATCTGAACCTAACACAAACAAAAACAAAAACAAGCATCAGGTTGTATAGATTCATGTAGATTTAGAGCAGGAAGAGCCCTTTGCAGTCATGTGGTCCAGTCCCCCTCACTTTATAGATAAAGAAACTGAGGCTTGGGGGGTGGGGGAAAGTGGCTTACAGGGGTTGAGTGGCAGAGTCAGGCTTTGAACCCAGTCCTCTGATCACAAATCCAATGGGTGGCACATCATACCATACTGCCCCTGCTGTACTTTAGCGGATAGAAGACTGAGTCTAGAGTGAGTTCAAAATTTGGGCAACTAGGTGGCACCATAATGCAGAGTCCATGGCCTGGAGTCAGGAAGACTCATCTTCCTGAGTTCAAATCCAGCCTCCAATACACAATAGCTGTGTGACCTTGGGCAAGTCACTTCACGCTGTTTGCCTCAGTATTCTCATCTGTAAAATGAGCTGGAGAAGGAAATGGCAAATCACTCCAGTATGTTTGCTGAGCAAACCCCAAATGGGGTCATGAAGAGTTGGACACAACTGAACAACAACAAAACAAAACAAATCATTTAGCCCTCTCTGTGGTTCCACTGACAGTAAGACTTGGCTAGGATGCAATCAGTCTTGGCGAAAGGAGTTCTCACACCAATAAAAAGCCCAGGTCCTGAGTATATTGGTATAGTCAATACAATAAATCTATTTTATTCACTACATAAAACATTATACAATATATATTTTACAATAAATGACTTTTAAAGCAGTATTGCTTTTAAGTTGGTATCTGCCTATGCCCAGAAATGGCATTATGGTACTTGGCGAAGACATGGTAGAGTGGACCTTGGGTGCACCTTCCATTCTGTTGGCACTTCCATTACTCATTATTCAGAGGAATGCAAGGGGAAAACTCCTATTTGGGAGTCCCTGACTTTGTCCTCAGCCAATAGCTTGTGCTCTCCTCACAGGTCACTCCTACCAAGTCTTCCTGGCTCTCACTTCCTCCTCACTTCCACCTCTTAGAAACCTGAGATCCTGTCCAGACATCACCTCCCTTTGAGATGGTTCTCAAGGCCTTCAGTTGTTCATGCTCACCCCCTTATTCCTCATCACCCTCCCAACCCCTTTGGTTTAATTTGTATATAGAATCTATTTATTTATCTGTGGACATGGGACCATAGACCTAGAGCTCAAAGAAACCCCAGGAGCCTCTCATTTCATAGATGAGGACACTGAGACTCTAGGGAGGTTAGAAGACTTGTCCAAGGTCATATGATAATTTATAAGCCCAGTAGAATATAAGCTCCCCGAGGGCAGGAACTGTTCTGCTTTTTCATTTCTATCCCCAGTGTCTAGCAGGGCATTTAGCACACAGTAGGCACTGAATAAATGTTCATCTGTGCATAGGTCTTCCCTAAAATGATGGCTGTAGTTCATTGGCCCTCTACAGTGCCTATCCTAATGTACATATTTGTGGATGAACCCCATGGAATACCCATCTAAATTCATGCCACAATGTATTGTGTGTGTGTGTGTGTGTGTGTGTGTGTGTGTGTGTGTGTGATTTATTTTATAACTCTATCCAACTCACTGAATCTCTTAGGGCCCCAGTTTCCTCATCATTAAAGTAGGGAATGATAAAAAAAAGTAGTGCTTTCCTCTCGTGGCTATTGTAGGGATTGAATGAGATAAATAGAAAATGTCTTATATGTTTGAAATTCTATTTAAATGCCTAGTATGGTGGTTGTTGTTTTCCCATGTTTTTAGGTTGATTTCTTTTGGGTGACCTCATTAAGAGGAGCCTGTAGTGTTCTGGGGCTTCATATGACTAGCACAAGCATCATCTGCAAACAACAGCATCTGGGAAGCCTCACTGTCAATGGGGAATCCTTCACCTTTCTGTCCTTCACTCAGGAAGGCCTCCATGACACTTGCAGACACATCTGGGGAGCACATATATGGTTCTCCGGCTTTATGTCTCATTCTGCAGCTCACTGAAGCAAGTTATCTCTTCACGGCTGTCTCTGTCATGGAATCTTCCATGAGGTCAACCAGCATGTAGAAGACACCTCATTGCAGGAGAGCCTTTAGGGCTATAGTTTGCTTTACTGAGTTAAATTCTTTTTATTGAATGAACAGCAGATTAAAACAAAAAGCAATCTTATGTTCTCTGTCACTCTCAGTCACCATTTTGGCTCTGAAGATATTGTCTCCTGTTTAAAAAAAAAATCTGCCTGTTTCCTTATCATATTTTCATTTAGGATACCTTTGTAGTGTTTATATGTCATCCTCCAAAATTTTTATAGTGACCAGGAGAGAGGCATATGGGTCAGTATTTGCTGATATCTTTTTGTTTTGGTTTTTTTTTTTGAAGGGAAAGGGTAAGATTGTCTGAAATCTTTTTCAGTATTTTAGAATCTTCCTCTTTTCAAATTATCTTGAAAATCACTTCCTGATTGCTTTTAAAGTCAAGTCACTGATTTCATATATGCATGTGTGTATGCACAATACACATGTGTGTATACATACATATATACCTACATGTACATGTGTATATTTTACACACACACACACACACACACACACACAGAGCACAGTAGCTAGGGAACTCAGTGGATGGAACACTGAACTTTGGATCAGGAAGACCTGAGTTCAAACATGGCCTCAGATACTTATTGGCTAGTGTGACCCTTTGCAAGCCACTTAACCTCTTCCTTAATCCCCTGGAGAAGGAAATGGCGAACCATGTCAATATCTTTGCCAAAAAACTCCATGGACAGTACTGGTGTGCTATGGTACACAGAGTCACAAAGATTTGGACATAGCCAAACTACAACTTATATGTGTGTATGTAGGTATGCATATATGTATATATGTATTTTGGCAGCTCTATCCATTCTTCCTGACTCCCTCTTCATACATATCCTGGATATTTTTTCATAACTAATATTGAGGTTATAGATTCCAAATGGTGGTTGTGTCCATATTGTCATTAAGGAAAATTGCCATAAAGACTCCCACCGATCTTTTCCATTTCTTATCAATTTATCCTCCTTCTAGTTTCATGAGCTGCTTTATCTAAACTTATTCCCAAGCTCAAGGCCTGTTTTCCAGATTTTTTGTGAGGTGATACTGTTCGTAAATTCCCATCTTCCTTCTATATAAATTTTGGCAGATGATGTGTAAGCTATTATTACCCCTACATAGCATGAGTTTCTGCTTGTCAATGAAACCATGTTTTCTGGTTGAGGTTCATTGACCATCCTCCTTTTCATGGTGACTATATTTCATTAGCCAAACTTTCTACGAACTGCTAATAGTCAGAGTTGATATTTTTACTTTTGTCCATTTCTCTTCCTTTTTTAGTCAATAGCTTATTGTCAAACAAGCTGGCTTCAAACTGTTATAATTGCTCACAGTGTTCTGTTCGCATCTTAATTTCTTCTTCTAATTTAATATTGATTTTGACCTTTACTCTAGGCAATCGATGATCCAACTGCACATGGATAACTGGTGCTAAAATTACTCCCACATTGGGAACCAGTTGTTTTCTGTCTATTTAAAATATAGTCAGTTTCATCATTAGCAGTGCTGTCCAGTGCTCAGCTCATCCATTCTCTCTTTTTAAAAAAAAAAGCATGAAAGTTTTGAGTACTCTACAAGACTCATTTACTTTTTAAATCTCAAACCATATCTTCCGACATTTTTAGCCATCTTTTCTCCATCCATCTTCTTACTGAAGTCACCAAGTATCATAGTGTTTCATGAATATTGTTAAGTTCTCCAAAAAGCATCTCTTCATTGTCTGTAATGGGCCCATTGATTCTCATGGTGGTCTGTTTCTTATGCCATCTAGTCTCTCATGAAATGCTGTTCCTTATTGTCCTTGACACCTGATTAAACCAACTCTTCTTAGGAAAGCCTATGAGCTTCTTCCATTCATCTGTAGCATCCCTATTTCTCCTGGTCTCATTCACACCCTAAGTTCAAGCATGGTTTACTTCTTCTTCATTGGCTGATTAATGAACAAAATTGAAAATGAAGAGAATCAACAGTGAAATTAACTATTGTTGATGACCTGTGAACCTCCCAATTCTTAGAATCTTCTGCCTTTGTTGATGTCCTCCACCACCATTGCTGCAGAAGTAGGAAGAGGCCACACAAGGCTGAAGGTGCTTGTATTTTGATCTGTTTCATGGTCACCACACACCATGGCTTTATCCAAATTTCTAATAGCACCAAACTGGGTCTCAGATCAGTTTAAGGGACGGTACCTGAAGTTTTTTCTACATGTCAGGGGCTAAAAAAAACTCACGCTTTGCTGGCATACATGATGAATGCTCAAGGTCAAGTCTCTGATGAGGTAACCCAATGGGATTTGTCTTACTGTTGTATGAACAGTGTGGGGGAAGTATAGAACTTTAGTGTAGAGTCCTGGCTAGGGAGTCCAGTAGTCCTCTGAGTCTGGAGGGCCTGGGTTTAATGTCTGCCTCTCATACTGACTTTGTGACCACTTAAAGTCACTTAAACTCTCAGTGTTCCTGGGCAACTCTCTAAGACTATTGATTTCAGGGTAGGTGCTGATATACATATATAAAGGGAGCATCCTGCTTTAGGGGAGTTCTCTAGCCTAATGAAATCACTGGATTAATTAAAAAAAGTGGTGAAAGGGGAAGGAGGGTATGGATGAAGAGGGCTGCCAAATTAATGAGTATAGAAAAGACTTGGTTTTCTTATCTTCCTTCTGTCTTGATATCCACTGTGGCACCTGACTGCCCAGGGAGTCAGGAAGACCTGAGTTCAAATCCTACTGTAGACACTGCTTATTTGTATGACCCTAGGCAAGTCACTTAACCTCTGCCTCAGTTTCTTGAACTGTAAAATGGGGATAATAAAAATAATAGCACCTAGGTTCTAGGACCAAATGAGATAATATTTGTGAAGTGCTCATCACAGTAAGGCTGCTAGGTAGTACGATGTTTAGAGTTTCAGGCCTGGTATCAAGAAGACTCATCTTCCAGAGTTCAAATCCTACCTCAAGACACTTACTAGGTGTGTCACCCTAGGCAAGTCACTTACCCCTGCTTGCCTCAGTTTCTTCATCTGTAGAATAAGCTGGCAAAGGAAATGCAAACCCCCGCAGTTGTTGTTTGTCCTTTGTTCTTGAAGAGATCTGGTGACATCAGCCTGGTGATGTCTTGACTTGAAAGTGATTGGATTTAAGTGAGGAAGGGCTGTGCAAAGTCGCCAGCCTCACTCTCTCCTCCAGAGTCATCAGAGTCCAGTGGCAAGACATAGGTCACGATGATTGGAGATGGGTCCAGATGCAGTGGGAGACCTTGGGCTTTTTAAGCTGAGGTCTTTTGCAGGTCTCAGCTTTAATAAATACTTGTTCCCTCCCCACTCCCCTGTGGAATTTCACAGAGGTGAACTGATTTCCCCAAGACCTCAAGCTAGTTGGAGACCAAACCCTGTCTCTCCCCAAGTCTTCCCATTTATCTTTTTGGTTTTCTTTCAACTAGGTACCCCTGGAAATTGCCCTGTGTTGGATATGCTCTTGTCTTTCCTATGTGTTTCTTCAAGACTGCCTTCTTTTTCTGGCCTCTCTTTAAACTGACATTGGCATCTGATGCTCCTTCTATGTGAATGTTTCCCCTTTTGCTGTTGTTGAAAAAAAATCCATTAAAAAAAAACCAAAAACCCAAGCAACACAGCAATTAGTCCCCATTTGCCAAATCCTGACAATGTGCAAGAACAGAGGGGCAGAGATTAATAATTGGTGATTTAGCCAATAATAGAAATGCTTGGTATGCTGTATTCTTCACAGAGTTCCTACGCTGGCCAACTCCCCAATTCTCTATTTCTTCTTCTTTTTATCCAGTGTTAACTCCGCTGACAGATTGTTGAACTCATAGTGTGTGTGTGTGTGTGTGTGTGTGTGTGTGTGTGTGTGTGTGTGTGTGTGTTGGGAGAGGGGGAGGGAGAGTGTAGAGGAGCCCAGTGCCCTCCAGAGTTGGACTCAATGGCTCTAGACTCAGCCTTTGTGCAGTTACCGTGGGGAGAATTTAATAATATTAAACAACAGAGAATGTCAGGAGAAAAAGAAGGAAATAAAAATGAATAGGAAAATAAAGGGAAGCCCATTATATTTGTTCATTCTGGAAGTAATTCAAAATCATGTTTAGAAGCAATGAGCTGAGCTCTTCTTTCTTCAAGGCCCAGCTCAGTTTATAGTAATTGTAATCAGTAACAGTACTATCTAGCATTTATACAGCACTTTAGAGTCTGTAAGGCATTATACAAATGTCTCATTTTATCCTCACACAACCACCTGGGAGGAAGGTGTTATAATTATCTCCATTTCACCCTGAGGAAACTTGGCAGGAAAAGCTTCATTGACTGGCCCAAGGTCACACAGCTAGTAAAAGCATCTGTTGCTGGATTTAGACTCAGGTCTGTCTGACTCCAGATCCAGCACTCTGTTCCCTGCATCACCTAGCTGCCTCCTGCTACCTTTTTTGATGAAGCTTTTTCTCATCTCCCTAGCTAGCAAGGTAATCTTTAATAGGCCTCTCATCTTTCTTACTCATTGAATCATAGTTATCTGTATACAGATGTGCAAATAGCTATTTCCTAGCTGTCCCTGCCTGGTAGAATGTAAGCCCCTGGAGGGCAGAGACCAAGTCACTTTTCGTTTTTGTATCTCTAGTACATCCCACAGCATGTTGCATATGTTAAGTCCTTACCAGATATCTGTTGCCTTTTAGGACATTTCTTGCTTATGTTTGCTTTTGGCTCTTGAGACAAATTTGCTTTAAAATTTTCTATAAATTCTCTAAGATAACACTTCACATAACACAATTTGCTCTTTGGCGAAGTGCTGGATACTAATATCTCCATTTGGCACCCAACTTAATTTATTTAATTGCTTTATAATTTTAGCTGACATTTTCCATCAAGATTTGTTGCAAATTATAGAGCAGTTTCCACAGCAATTTATGAAGGAATGTGAAACTCTTCATAGTATCCTTATCACCTGTTAATTATTGTAAAGGGAAGTTTCGTCGTATTCTCTCCTCTCAAGAATCATATAAATTAGGAAAATATAGTGTAATATGGTTCCAAGAACGTCCCTTTTATGGAATAAGGTAAGTATGAATCAATTGCCAAGGACGTTCATATATTTTATGTATGGACTTTATGGTCCAAGAGAGAATACCTGTGTGTTGGCAATCAAACTGCCTTGTCTGAAGCTGGACAGATGTGACCTGCCTGCCTGCCAAAATTGGATTATAGAGTTGAAAAATGAGTTAATTCAAAGGCAAAAACTTTTTTTTTTAATTTAAAAAGTTAAGTTCATAAAATACTGGTTATTAAGAACAGTGAGTCCTTTACCTACCTAACAGGAAGAACTTTACCTACTTTTTGGGATTCAAAACATTTTTCATTTAATTGCATTTTTGAAGGGCTAAATTAAGATCTCATTGGTAATTTGGGCAAGTAATGTCAAGATTACTTTATCTTTCAATAACTGTATGGCCATCCATGTGTAAGTATTCATTACAGACCCCCATCTCATCCATATTTTCTTATCCTGTGCAAAGAGGTTATATAGTTAAAAAAAAAATCAATAATGCCATGTTTAACCTGGAGAATAATGGGAGGTGAAAGTGGTGTGTGTGTGTGTGTGTGTGTGTGTGTGTGTGTGTGTGTGTGTGTGAGAGAGAGAGAGAGAGAGAGAACCCATTCTATGGAACAAGGATCAACCTTGTTCTGCTCAGCTACAGAAAACAGAACTAGGAGGGATGAGTAGATATTGCCTAGAGAGAGATTTAGGATTGATGTCTAGAGAAACTTCTTAACAATTAGAGCCAACCCAAAGGGACTACATTAGGAGTAGGGTCCCTGCCATGGGAGCTAGTATTTATTTCCTACAAGGCAGGGAAGCTTTTCCTGAAATGATTCATTCAAGTGGAGAACAAAACTCAAAGTCAAAGTCCTTGCTTGCCTGGAGGCATTAAGAGATAAGTCCATGAAGAGACAGTATTGGTACCCCACTGCCTGAGAATCACTTTATGGGTGCCCCACTGCATGAGCACATCTGCTTCTAACACCCATCTAATCCAACACATCCTCCTTACCAGACACATTTTTGTATGGAGATTTAGTTCATCCAGTCTGATTTGTATGTCCAACATTGAGTTAGGTGCTGGTGATATAAAGAACTAACATTTTAGATATGAAGACACAGAGAGAGAGAAACACCAAGTGACTTACTCAGCATCACACAAACAGAAAATGTCAGAGTCAGGAGAAACCACCAAAGCCTCTTTGTCCACTTCAAATCAACTCTTCCATTGTTCTTGGATGGTTTGTGTCAATCACCTCCAGCCTGTCCAAAGAAGTAACTTCCTACAAGTTTCTGGACCAAAGTGCTCCTCTTCCCTGGCCCCCCACAGCCTTCTGGAAACTATTTCCCCCATTAGAATGGAAGCCCCTTGAAGACAGGGACTTTCAGTTTTTTTTTCTCTTCAGGGCAGTGCTTGGCACTTATCAGGGCTTAAGAAGGACTTTTCCTTTCATTCACACGGAGCTCTAATTTGGCTGAAGGGAGTGAGGGTCCAACTTTTCCTCAACTTCTTACCATTCTTCTTGTGATGCCCTTAGCCCTTGGAGTCCCCTAACCTCCAGCTTTACCACCTATTCCTCTTGGTCACTTTCTTAGTGTTCATGAGTCAGAATGAAGGAGAATGGTAAACCATAGGATAGGCCAAAAGAAAAGAATGGAAAACTGTTCTCCTAGGAGAGACAATAGGAAACACCACCTTCCCCAAAAAAGATGTTTGATAACATGGAAGGGAAGTAGAGGCAGGCTGCAGACTTATTAATCTAACATGGAAAGAATTGATGATTTCTTTAGTGTGAGGACTGCCTAAGGCAGGAACCAGTTATGTTACCAGCAGAGATTGAAATTCCTCTAAGACTTGGTATGTTTATGTGTATGCAAGCTTTAGCCCGTCAGTCATATTTTATATCGAGCTTTAAGGTGTTCTATACACAGAGATACTATATCTGTGCGCATCTCCATATACATGTATAGATACTATATATGTCAGTATATGTATGCACACATATATGTATGTATATATAATATACATATATGTATATATGTGTTTATATACATATATGTATATATGTTTGTGTGTGTATACACACACACACACATATAATTTATTTCCTTCAGGGCAGGAAAGGTCTTTCTGTCTTAGCAGAATGCTTAGCACATTGAAAAGTCCTTAATCAAAGCTCATTGAATTGCTTTGATTTGATTTGAATTAGTGGCCAGGTCCTAGGTTCTTAGAGTACACAGAGGGTGAGGGACCTGCCCAAGGTGACAAAGTCAGAAAGTGTCAGAGCAGGATCTTAACCCTGTTTTTACTGCCTAGCACTCTCTTTAGTCTTCCAAACTACCTCTGTTTCCCCAAGTTAAAGTCTTTTTTTGTTGCTACTAGTTTGCTCAGTGAAAAATATTTTTATCTCTTTTGGTGGAAATCTCGCTAGCTTAGTTCTAAGTAAGAGGTCTTAAATAATACCAATTTTTTGCCTGTTTGGGAGAATCGTTAGAGGTTTTTTGAGTTTTGATTTCTACAGTGGGAGATCTTTTTTTTTTTTTTTTTGCTTGTAATCGATAGATATGTTGAAGAGAACATTCATTCCATGATTTCCTTCTAGACAGCTTTGTGGTAGACCAGCCTCTATTTCATTAGTGACCAAAAAGGAAATACATCTGTTTCACTGGGAATTTTGAAAATTATTTGAAAGTGATTTATTCAAACAGAGGAATATAGTAAATTGCTTTGTGAAGGGATAATGTGTCTAGAAAATGAGAACTAATGTTAAATCATCCACCACGGGCCAACCTACACTGGGGCAAGGGGTAAAATGGAGGGTGGTATTGGAGGAAGGAGAGATATGATTAAATCAGTAGTGTCATCAAAGAGGGAAAGAGAAAAAAGGAGGACAAAAAGAGCTGGAAGGAGCCTTAGGCATCCATTGGGTTGTATACCTGAGGAAACAGAGGACCAGTGGTCTTTGGTGGCTTAGCCCAGGTAGCTAATAAAGTAGACTCAGGATTTGAAACCGGGTAGTAAATCTAGCTCGCTTTTTGCTGCTTCTAAATGAAGGGGAGTTTTCCAGAGTCTCTTAGTCACCTAAGTTTTGTGGCTGGTTACGTAATCACCTTAACTACTAATCTCTCCATCTTCTACATCTAACAGTCATCTTGTATTTACTTTGGGGGTACTTTGTTTCCTACAATAAAATGTAAGCTCCTCGAGGGTGGGAAGTTTCATTTTTGTCTTTTATTCAGAATACTTAGTCCCTAGTAGGTTCCTAATAAATGTTTGTTAATTGATTAATTGATTTGTCCTTTCTTCTTAGATAACATGAAGGAAACAGAAGTTGCTTAGATGGTTTTAGAGCTTTAGTACACATATGTACTCAGGTTTGATTATGATTTGTGTTCCCAGTATGTAGTTTTAAAAAAAAACAACCATGTTCAGCTCCAGGCTTCTATTGACTAGCTGGTATTGAGTTTAAGTTCTGGCTATTTATCAGTCCAAATTACCACCAGTTAGTGGCAAAATTTTATCATGTGATGGAAGAGGAAAAGGGTCATTGTTATATGGAAAGGAATCATCATTTTTGCTTTTGGGTTGTAAGTAAAGATAATTTTTGTTTCTCTATTTTATGGTCTTGGCCTCTCAAAATTTTACTACCAAAATGCTCACTGTTTGATAGATCAATTGCTACAGAGATAAGATAGCCAACCCCATAACTAACTGTACTACAGAAGCTGAGTTGCAATTTCCCAACACCAAAGGCCACTGGTGGTAGCGTTGAGGTGGTAAATGGAATATTGTGGTACCCATTATTCTCCCCTCCCCCCCCAACATTAAATCTGATCTGTTCACTGTCTATCAGCACTCAGAAAGAAGGTAGTGGTTCTGTAGTGGGTGAGTAGCCTGGCCAGCTAATGGACTTTGATTTCCTGTAGCCAAACTAACAAGGCCTTTCATCTCACCATCTTTCACCTTGCACCTATAGTATAGACAGACAGCTTTTCTCAGCTATTGGTGTTTTGCTAAGCAAGACTCTGCCACACCCTCTAACCCCTCTGGTGCTTTTTAGTATCTGAGCTGCCCTGATCCATGGAAACACAAAGCCATCGTGTTTCAAGTCACACTTTCTGGTCTGTGTCACACCGATGTTTCTAGCCCTCCTTTTCTTATTCATCATGACAGTCTTATTCAGCTGGATTGCTGGACTGGGATAGAAATGCAGTGAAATTTCTCAGATTAAGCCTTTTGAATAGTGTATGGTAAGAAGGGTTAATGTATGCTCTGCAGCCAGCAGGTGTCAGAGCCTGAAAGTAAATCTAAGGTGTGTGCTCCAGAGAAAAAGGTATGACAGCGTGAAATGTGCTCTTGTAGGGGGACTGCATGAGGTGGGCTTGTATCTGATGAGTTTAAAGAGCGGATCTTAATAAGGCCACTCATGTAATGAAATGCTGAAGACAAGGGCACTCTGATCTTTGCTAGACCATACGCATAGTGATTCTATTCTGATTACATTCATCTCAAGTTGCTGCTTGGCTGGAACCTTGGCTGAGTGATGGGGCTGCCAGGATTCCTGGATGTTTTTCTCAACAATTGATGGCTTCACTGGGGCCTTCCTTCATGGGGAAGGTGGTCTTTATCCATCGCCTGGGGGAACTGGTAGAACTGTTGAAGCAGTGCCCTTTCCCTGGACATGAGCTGTCTGTGTTTTATTTCCACTTCTTTCTGAGTTTACAGACATGGGAATTCCGCTCACTCCCCAAGTTGCTGTTTCCACATGGTAAGGGAATGTGTTCCCAAATGTTCTGATGAAAACCAGGGAGGTCTGTCAGAGGAACTGTTTGGGGCACTAACTCATGCTCCAGTGGCATTTCAAATTCAAGTCTGGCTACTAAAGACCATCAAACAATGGTCTTATTTCATGGTAGAAATCCAAGGTAACCATCAGGACCATACTTTTCTTTGTGCCTTGAAGTGGTTTATATTTTTTCTTTGACATTAGGAGAGAATATGGAGGTCTCTGATTTAGGAAAATAGCCAGGAACTATCAATTCAGTTGTTGAGTATGGTGGATTGAGAACTTCCTCAGAGCCAGGAAGTCCTGGGCCCAAGCCCTTGGTGCCTGCTGGCTGCATGACCCTGGACAAGTAAGCCTCTTAACCTCTCAATGCTCCATGATAATCTCTAAGACCCTGGTGTTGTCAGAGCATGGTGGGGGATTCCACAGAGAAAGGGAAAGGAAAGGGAACAAGCATTTATTAAGTGCCTACTGTATGCCAGGCACTGTGCCAAGCACTTCACAGGTATTGATCTCATTTGATAGCAAGGTCAAAATTATTTTCATCATAAATACTAAGGGGTTTTAATTTGAAGTAGATAAAGTCTTATAAACCATAGCTCTTTGGGGAATCCTCAATAATTTTAAGGGTGTAAAGAGATCTCAAGACCAAAAGTTTGAGAATCACTGCTCTAAGACCATAACTCTAAGAGAAAGTGCCAGCCTGCTCTGGTAGAAGGAGATCCCTTCACCATAATTTCCTCTGCCAATGAAATTACAGGCTCTGAAATTCTCCCTTATGCTTTTCATACCCTTACTGGGGCAGTAATGAGGGATTAGAATGGGGATTCTTAACTTTTTTGTGTCATGGAAAACTTTTGGCAGTCTGATGAAACCCACGGACCTTTTTCCAGAATGATGTTTTAATTGCATTAAACAAAATATATAGAAAACCAATTATATTGAAATGCAGTTAAAATTGAAAAAAAAAAAATGCCAGGTTCCCAGACTCCTGATTTGGAGGGGCTAGGAGGTATGGTGATAACCTTGCTTCTCTCCTCCACTCTTCCCGTGGTATTTTAAATTCCTCTTGAGTTATATTTATACAAATAGACTCGTATAGCCACAGGAACAGGCTCATTAGCTTGTATCGTAAGCAAAGTTCTCTTGCGCTAACCAGGACCAGTGTACCTTTGTATAACCTCAAGATCAGCAATCTTTTTTGATACTATTTCTATCACTGGAAATGAAGGGGATGTGGTATAAATCCCGCTCTGCAAGAAAACTCCCTCTATCACTGCAGGTCTACAATTGCTTAGCAACTTCCAGTGTTATCGAGGCATTAAGAGAGTCAGAAAGCAAGAAGCAGATCCTGAGCCCAGATCTTCCTGACTTCTAGGACAACTTTCTGTCCACTGCATGGTATCGCCTTGCTCGCTCTTCTATCATTTTCTTTTGGTCCAAAGCTGTGATTTAATGGAAGTAAAGGAGTATGTGTAAGAAAATTCCTTCCAGGAGTGCACATCTGGTGCTTTCTCTGCAAGGCATTTTCTTAGAGGCTGCCTAGGGCACTTGAGAAGTCAGGTGATTTGGCCAGGGTCTGATAGCCAACATTGGTTACATGGAGAACTAGATCGGATGGCCATCTTTACTCATTATCTAGGTGGCTGGAGGTGGGGGAAGGGGGGCAGCACAGTGCAGAGAGTGCTGGGCTTTAACTCTGGAAGATGTGAATTCCAACGTAGCCTCAGACACTTAATAGCTGTGTGACTTTGGGCAAGTCACTTAGCCTCTGCCTGGCTCAATATCCTCAAGTGTAAAATGGGGATAATACTAACATCTACCTTGTTGTGAGGATCAAATGAAACAAAATGAGATGTTTATAAAGTGTTTTGCAAACCTTAAAAGATATGTACACGTTAGCCTTGTGTTATTGTTGCTATGCTTAGTAATAGTAGGCATAGCCATAAACAGTGCTGCCAAACACTTCACCTGGGAGATGTGTGCTGTTTCTTTGTATCCACACCCCTATTCCCAACCCCTGAGGCTTTTAAAATGCTACCCTCATAGTTGGTAGTTAGGAAATATTTGTGGAATGCATGATACCTGTGTATTACTTTTTTTTTCTTAAAGGGGAATCATAGATTTAGAGCTGGTAGGGACCTCAGAGATCATCTGGTCCAAACTTCTCATTTTATGGATGGGGAAACTAAGTCTGGGAAGGTTAAGGACAGAGTATCAGAAGTAGGTTTGATCCCCCTACTCTGACTCCAAAGCCTGCCCTTTTTCTGCTATATCAGGGTACCTTCCTAACATGTACCTGGGTATTATTTGATACTATTTTTTTACTCTTTGTATAATTCTAAGTTATTTCCACATTTCTTTTCTGTTTCAAAGAGCATATCTGTAAAGATGGCTTGGGTTGGAAGCACTCGACTTGAAGTTACGGATCCGTGATCAAATCCTAGTTCTAACATGTACTATCTGTGTAACCTTGGACAGCTCATTTAACTCTGCTGCCTTCAGTTTTCTGGCACGTGAAATGAAGGGGTTAGATGATGATATTCCTTCTACCTCTAAATCTACTATTTCTCTAAAATCATTCTCTATAAAGGCATCATTTCTTCAACACCTATTACAGCACCAAGTATTTGGGTAACATTTTAAAAGTCCCCAGGCGGATTTCTCCATTTATGGCCTTGTAATGCCAGAAGGGAAGAAAGAACTGTTTCATTCTCTCAGCCCTTGCTCACGGTCCCAATTACCTGAATATGTGTCTCCTCTCTTCCTTCTCTCTCCCTTTGTCCATGTACTGACCTGAACAGTATGATAATGAGGGAAGACTCCTCCTCTCTGCTATCCTTCTCCAAAGCCCAAGCCTTCCTCTCCTCCGCCAGGAAGATGTTTTCAGTAAGAACACATGGAGAAAACAAACAAACTTGCACACAGGATCATGGTGCACTCCAGGCTGAAAATCTCCTAACTGTTTTTGTTCAATCATGGAAGGGAGAGGTGCTCATTTAGAAGCACCATTTCATGACCCCTCTTCCTGCTCCCTATTTCTTTAATTGGGTACCACTGGAACTTGGAATGTGGTAGCTGCACTCTTAGCAGCTGATTGTTGGCCTGGACAACCTCAGCTTTTCCCATCCTGTCTTCTGAGGTTAGGCAGACTGCCTCCCTTTATGAGGTTTTCAGTTATGGAGCTTGCACTAATTCCATTCCATTGTGGCAGAACAAAAGGTATGCAGCGGTTGAAGTCAGTGGACCTGAGTTCTAATGCGGGGTCTGCCATTCATTAGCTTTGTTGTCTTGGGCATGTCAATTTATCTCTGTTTCCTCATCTGTAAAATAAGAGGATTGGATTAAATGGCCTCTAAGATCCCTTCCTTCTATCTGTCATGCTATGGTACATCCCATTGAGTTCTGTTCATTCATAATTTATGAAGTGCCTACCATATACTGGGTACTAAGTTCTAGGGAGACAAAGATGAAACAAAACAATCTCTGCCCTCAAGAAGCTGACATTCTTGGAAATATGTCTGATATGATTGTACGTGTATAGTCAATATCAGATTGCATGCCATCTTGGGGAGGGGGAATTTAGATCTCAAAATTTTATAAAAGTGAAAGTTGAAAACTAAAAATAAATAAATATTGAAAAAAAAAAGAAGCTGACTTTCTGTTGGGGGGAAATGACATGTATATAGATAAGCAAATATTAAGTATATACAGAGTTAATTTTTTTTTTAAAAAAGGACTTTTCCTGATTGTTCTAGTTATTAATGCTTGACCTAGTCCCTTGTGGGGAAAACAAATAAAAACCCAAATTTACTTTGTAATTATTAATCACCTTGCCCCAAAAGGTGCCAGGGCCCAAACCCAGACCTCTCTGTAAACCATAAAGAAGAAAAAAAGGAGGTAGATTTATATTTTTCCAGAAAAGGAAACCCACGCCAGGTGAAATAAGTGCCTTAACACTCTTGTTTCTGACCACACAAGCCCCAAGAGATTGATTCTGACAGTCAGGTGTGTGAGCTGTTGGCATAGACCATAGGATCAGCTTTTCACTGGATCTCTCTTTATGCTTTCCCTAGAGTGAGAAAATCACAGCCTTCAAAGTACATCTTAAAAATATGTTGTAATTCCTATGAATTTTTCAAACTGCACGAAAGGTGTTTCTTTCTCTCCATGGAAGCCTGGAAAGCTAACTCCATGCCTGAGTACCTCAAGCAAAATTCCCAGCTTTCTTTTATGAAGAAAGAAGCTTTTGTATTTTTCCCCTTTGGTGCTGTCTCTGTGTATCCTCATCTGGAAAGAGCAATTTAATTTGCCCCATACAATTGCTTTCTCATGGAAAAACTAATAAAATACAAATTCTATTTGTCAGTATTAGGTTAAGGCTAAAGGTTTCTGAAGGTCCTGGGACATATGATCTGCTTCTCCTTGCTCTACAGTTTCCTGATGCAATTATAGGATGGGGAAACGATGTAAATACTCAGATATATTATGTCCATTCTCCTCCCCCAACCTAACCCAGGCTCACACTGACATTCAACTCTGATGACCTCTTTCAAAGTGGATGTAAAGCCAGGATGTCTGGAAGCTCAACGTTGAAACAGTGGACTCATCTCAGAAGGCCAGTGTATGTTGTCTTATTTGTCTATAAGATCATGCTATGGCTTTATATGAGGGTTCAAGTCCAGTTCAGGGTCAGGGCTGGAGTTTTATCATCTCAGCTGCATTTAAATTTGATCCCTCTATGTTTCAGATTGTGGACTTCCCTGTCTGTACCCTTCCCATTGTAATAGACAAGTGAGTGCAGGGCTTTACATAAAAAGAGATCATTCAGGGGGAGAGATTGACACCAAGCATGTAAATTCTAATTATTTGCCATATATTTTGTCACAGATATAAACCTTCCAGCTAGTTCCCTATGATGGATATGAAGCATTAGATTTAAAGAGTATGTATGTATATACATAAAATATATAAACAGAATGGCCCAAAAGTCTTAGTAAAGTTTTTATGCAATATGACTTTTGGGACATTGTGTGTGTGTGCGTGCATGTCTGCATGCATGTGTGGGCTCACTTGTTAAAGAGTTATGGGATAAGACATTTGAAATTTGCAGAATTCTTTATACATCATCTCATTTGGCCTTTACAACAACACTATGAAGTGGGGGCTGTTATTATCTCCAATTTACAGATGAGGAAATGGACTGAGAGCATTTGAGCTGACTTGTCCTAGGTCACAGTTAGTGAATGTATGGGATTCATTCTGGTGTCTGCATGCTCACATTTTCCATAATGACCCCCTAATTCCTTACCACCTTTTTCACCCTCTTCCCTACTTGAGAACTGCTTTTGAACTGCCCCCTTTTGATTATTTTGTCCTGTGTAGATACTCCCTTCCCCATTTAGCATGTGCTATTTTCTCCACCCTCTCCAGCAGCTGCCAAATTTTCGAATTGCTTATTGCTTTGACTCTTTTCTGTTTTTTTGCTAGCTCCTAGCAGGCAGCATCAAATTCTTCCCCCTCTGACTTTTGCTACTAATTTTTTTTTTTAAATCTTGGGGTGGACAAGATGGAACCTTAAAGTTGGAGGGGGCTTCAGAAGCCCACCAGGACCTTTTAGTGTAAAAGGAGAAGATGTCTTCCCTGAGAAGACATCATCCAGTCTTTCATTGAAGGCCTTTCTTTAAAGAAGGGGAGGGAACCCAGTGACCCCTCAAGCCCTCTCTCTTTGGAAAAATTTTTTTTTAAGCAAAAACACTAGCTAGCTCCCTTACACCCCCTTTGAAGAGTTATTGGGAATTTCTACCAAATGAGCAGCGGTTCATAAATTTAACAACAAAAAATTGAGAAAATTTGGTCTTCTAAAGCCTGGGGGTGTTCTTCCCCCCCTGGGAAACCGAAAAGCACCCTAAAATTTCAGCAAGAAATGCAGTGAGATATCATTGTAAAGTGAAGATGGCAATGATGTCTGAGAGGTTCTTTAAAGAGCACCCGCAGCCGCCTTTTGGAGAGAGACAGAGACACAGAGATCCCAGGGATGGAGGGAGGAAAGTGAGAGACAGAGATACAGAAAAGAGGAGGGAGGGAGGGGGAGGGAGAGAGAGAGAGAGAGAGAGAGAGACAGAGAGAGAGAGAGAGAGAGAGAGAGAGAGAGAGAGAGAGAGAGAGAGAGAGAAGGGAGGGAGGGAGGGAGGGAGAAAGTGCTCTCCTTTCGTGGTAGGCGGTTTTTGCTCCTGGATTCTCTAAATCCATACTCCTACACTCTTCCCTGCCCCCTTCCTTTATTTTATTTTATTAAAATGGATCTAATTGTTATCTTTGAAATTTACTCCAGCTTTGAGGACAAGGTAGCAGAAGTAAGTTGATTTAGGGGCACTTGAAACCCTTGGACACCTGCTACCCAGAGGAAAACTCTGTCCAACCCCCTTATCCTGCAATGCCTGTTAGAAACTGGAGGGCTGCATTTTCTACCAAGAGAGAGGGTTGTCTCTTTCTTGTTTTTCCCCTCCTCCCAACGCCTTGCAAATAGGGCAGTACCATTTTTCTGCCCTTCCTGGGCTATAGCCTCGCCATCTGAGCCCGAGTGTGATAACGAAATTAAACATAAGGGGGAAAAGTCAGTTCCTCGCTAGCTCTGATTCCTCCCTCCCCAGGTGACTTTTAATCCCCCTGGCCTACATAGTCAGCAGCCTCTAGGAAGAGAGGGGCTGTGATGTAATGCCTTTTTTTTTTCACACTCCCAGCTTAAATACAGATGGAAATTGTTGTCATGTGTTAGAAATGTCGCCAATAATATAAAAGGCGCAGGCTTCTGCATTTTCCCGTTTGTGCTGTCAGCTGCTACTGCCAGCTTCTCTCTCATACCCCCTTTTTTTTTGCTGTCATGTGGCCGAAACCCCTGATGTCAGGCAGCCCCGTCCTCCCCCACCACCTACTTTAGGCGCCCTGCATTTGTGGTCCCCCGTGTGCTGCAGTGTCCGGGAGCCTTCCAGCCCACGACTTGAAGGCAAGAGAGAGAGAGCTCACAAAGGAAGGATTCAGCCCGTATTTGGGGGACTTGAATTTCCCAGGACTCAGGCAAGTGAAAGCGATTGCATGGTTCCCCCACCCCCTCCCGGTCCTCACTCCCTTCTCCTCCCGTAGGCGCGAGCCTGGGAAATGGAGATCAGAGTGGCCAGTCCGAGGGGCTCGGCCACCGTGACCGCAGGCAGCCGGAAATTGACCAGCCGGGCGCCTGGGTGTCTGTTACCCTGGAGGTTGGGAGACTGCGTGTGTTGTGTTGTGTTGTGTGTGTGTGTCTGTGCGCGCCTGTGGCTGTGTGTGTGCCTGTGTCTGTGTGCCTGGGTGTGCGCGCCGTGTATGTGAGTGTGCATACATGCCCAGGGAAAGGAGGCAAGGCTGCAGGATCCTTTCCCCTCCGGGCGAGGACAGATGGCTAGTGCCGCCTTTTAATTCCTGCTGCCGGGCTTTCCGGGGAGGCCCACCCGCCCGCGGGCGTGCACTGAAAAGCAGGGTCAGCGGCCCGAATGGGCTGGGAGCGGGAGCAGATGCCCGCGGAACAATGGGGCTTTTGAGTGAAATTGGGGAGGAAGCGTGGCCCGCGCTTTGTATGCCCTCTTCCTCCTCCTTCCTCCCTCCTCTTCCTCCTCCTCTTTTCACCTTCCTCCTCCTCCTTTCACCCTCCTTCCCCCTTCCCCTCCTCTTTTCAACCTCCTCCTTCCTCCTGCCCCTTTCCTTCCTCCACCTCTCTTCTCCTCCTCCTCCTCCTCCTCCTCCTCCTCCTGCTCCTTCTCTTCCTCCTCCACCTTCTCCTTCTCCTTCTTTCTCCTTCCTCTTCCTCCTCTTCCTCCTCCTCCTCCTCCTCCTCCTCCGCATTGCAGGTTGGAATTGGGCAGCAGTTACATTTTAATGAAGTACATTCCAAAGTGTGGTCGTCAGCTTGGGCTTGGGGGTGGGGGGAACGGTTGGAAAGAGGGTCATGTCTGAAAGGGGGGCTGGAACCAAGAGGGGCTGCGGGCTGCCCGGGGTGGTGCTGAAGGGGCCGGAGAAATGAGCTCCTGATGATGATGAGGAGGAGAATGCCCTCTTAGTGTTCAGGGCAAAAAAAGAAAAAAAATCCCCGTGCATATTAATGGGCTACAGCAGGTGTTTGTCAATGTATGTCCTCACATTGTTCAGCCTAGAGCTGGGGAAGGCAGGCAGGGAGAGAAGAGAGGTTCTGTCTTCATTCACTACTGCTGGCTGCTAGCTTTGGATGCCTTTGCACTTAGGAAAGCTTCTCCCGCTCCCAGGGAAATAAGAGAGGAAAAGATCAAGCCCTAATTACCTTTTGTAGCCTGAATGTAAATCATTTAGCTGGGGATGTTAAGTTTGTGCCCAGCCACACACAGTCTCTGGCTTATGTAGGTAAGAGGTATGCGGGTAGGTACATGTGTGTGTATATGTATGTATGTATGTGGAGGGGGGGAGGAAGACAGACACACTAGTTTGCTGTGTGCTTGTAGGCTGAACGTCAATTTTGAGTGCTTGACTCTTAGGGAATGGGCAAAACCAGGAGACTTTCAACATTATTTAAGGGCAGTGGGACTGATACACCCTTCCTCCTCTGCCTCAAGTGTCATAGGACAGACTGACTCAGAGACGGAGAGAACAGTTACATTTGTTTAGAATGCAATTTTCTCATGGAGGAGAGAGAATACTTTCAATGGCCAGCTAAACATCTGGCCTTAAGAAAACAAATTTTGGAGGGTCAGTGAACTTTATACCTGTAACTTAAATTTAGCTTTCCTCTTAACAAAAGATCTCCCAATCTCAAGACTTTGTCTTGTCAACGGAGGATTATTTCCTATAGATAGTATTTGCTGACTGTATTTCCACTATGTATATTTTACTCTTCTGAAACAAGTGTATATGTATGTGTGTTATAAAAACAACCCCAGATGGTAAGGCTTTTGAATGGTAGTAGTCTGATGGGGGCTTTTTTGTTGGAACATAGATAAACAGTGTTTTATGCCCTTGCATTCCATTTCCCTGTCTAAGGAGAAAAATGTTTATGTTTTGATGAGAGAGAGAGAGAGAGAAAGAGAGGTAGAGAGAGAGGGGGGGGAGAGAGAGAGAGAGAGAGTGAGAGAGAGATTCAATCTTGGGTTATGATTCTTCTTAAATCTGGCTGCTTAGCTGGGGGGGTGAGGGGATGATTTTTGTGGTTACTTTGATACTTAATATCATTGAATGATTGGTGCCTGGAGATTCTTTGCATGGTTTGACTTAAACTGGAACCAGCTAACAGGGCTCAGATCAACTTCTTTAAAATAAAATTCAGTATCTTGAGTGATCAGTAGATTCGCAATCATCACCAAATTTTATTCCTCCTTTTCTCCCCCTCGCAAATAGCTGTAGTTCTTTCTATTTCTCATGGATTTCACCTCTACCCTTTCCTTCTGTGGAAAATGGGGAAATGGATCAATAACAAGAACATAGGACAGTGTTGCTTGAGATCCAGTGTGAGAGCCCTCTTGTTTTTGAGCTTTGGGGCTGCACTGAGTTGATGCAGTTTTCATTTGTTCTGTGCATGCTTGAAAGTGGTCAATCCGGTTAGCCCTTTGGCTCTGTAAATTTCATTTCAAGATTTTTGTGGCAGGAACTCTGCTTGTGGGTTGAACTAGCCTGATTAAGTGCAAGTTAGAGACGGGAACACCTTTATTCCTCCCTATGTTGAACCTGCCCCTCAAATCTGGCTAGGATGCCTCTTAAATTAAAGGGATACCTGCTGGTTGTAACCGAGGCAGATGGTGTGGCTGGTCTGCTTTTTGCCAAGGATATTATTGTGCCCTCTAGGAAGGCTGACAGCCTCAAAGCTTCTGAATGGACCCTAAAGGATAGGATTTTCAGTGGGTTCCTTTGGCAGACACAACCCCAGCCCCTGGACCTAAGCCCATCTACCTAGTGAACATTGCCTGTCCAGCAGCTATCAGATAATAGGTTTTACTTCCACAACCCATCTAAACTTCATTCACAAAAAGCACCCCATGGCATAACGCTTGGTAAGCAAAATCCATCCTATGCAATATCCATTTGTTCCCAGTACCTCAGACCTCCTTTGGAGCATTCTATTACATTCAGCTGCTTAGCTGCTTACAGATGTCAGGCTCTAACATTCTTATGCATGTGAACTGAAAACAAGGATATTCATTTTTTGCTGTGCTTAGGGCACAGCATACAAAAATGGTGTTCCTAACTAAAACTTTTAACTTGAAGAGAAGATGCTTTTGGATCAAAGGTTTTTAAGGACTAAATAATTCCATAGATACAGTCTCTTACCTTTATTTTTTGCATGTGTAGGTGGGACAGCATAATAAGCATAGAGGATTAGCCCAGAAATTAGCTGAAATTGTATTAATGAAAAACAATATTTTCGATCCTCTCTTGCCATATGTCTCATGCTCTATTATTTTATTCAGATAAAATTAAAAAAAAAAAAAGCCCACAAGATGTGAACTCATGAATCTATGGATTTCAGGATGTTTTATTTTGGTTGGGGGTAGGAATGCAAATGCCCATAGCTGAAGGCTGGGCTTCCTTTTCAAAACACAGAAGTAACTGAATAGATGAATTCAGGGACCCCCCCCCCCAAAAAAAAAACCCCAAACCCTTCCTTTTCTGTTTTTCATGGTCCCAACAGGTTGGTAATAGTTATTGCCCCCAGTTTACAAAACACATGTTGTTAATGAGACCACAAATTTTGAAATGTGAGCACCTCCCAATCCCATTGACACTCCATGGAAGCTGTAAAACTCTTCTAGCATTTTTAAAAAGACTGTTGGAGAGAAGGCAACAGGGTGATCCCTGAATTCAGAAGCTCTGCAGATTGAATGAAAATGGGGTAGCATATTCTCTCTCTCTCCCCCCCATCCCCTCCTTCTATCACTTTCCCCTTCTATCTCTCCCCCTTCCCTTTTCTCTCCTGGTCCTGGAAGCCATATGGTTCATGATGAGGTTCAGCTTCTTATAGTATTTAAAGCATACCTGGGACAGAGCCTTTGCCTTCATTTTCTCGTCTATGGTTGATTTCTTATTGACAGCTCCTTGAACCTTGTCTGCCATCATATCTGGATGATTCATTTTGGACCCCAGCACCCAGGGAATGATGCCCAAGCAGTCCATTTATCTGAGTACAGCCACATGCCATTCTGATCAGTAAACATCTTCAAAATATGATCCATATTTAGAAAAAGTGACACTCAATCCCTTCCTATCTTCTGCTGTGGGGAGTCCAGCATGCAGCTGATGCCTGGGTCAGTGTGCTAATCCTCAAGTCTGGTCTTCCAAACTGAACTGCTGTTGTTCTTATACATACATAAGTATGGATTTCACATACATAAGTATGGATTTCTTTTTTTCTTCTTCCGTATGATCTCAAAGTTTCATTGATCAGCTGCTCAGTTTCAAGTAGATAACAAGAGGACAAAAATTTAGTCACCCTACTCCCCCCCCCCTCCAAGTTTTATTTTGCTTAAGCTAAATATCTTGAGATGCTATATGTGGGACATAAAGTCAAAGGACCTGATGCTTGAATCCGGGCTGTTTGTCCATGGGCAGGAAATTTCACATTTCTGGGCCACACTGTTCTCTGTCAAATAAGAGGTTTGGACTTGGTGACCTTTAAGAGCCCTCCCAGTTCTGCATGAGTGATCTATGATCAAAGATATTGAACTTAAAAAACAAAACATCAATAATTTAAACAATTCTCTGGTGTCTGGAAAAGTGGTTAAAGATATGGAATTGAAATAAAAAAGTCCTGGATTCAGGTTCCACCTTTGACATGTACTGTCTAGCTGACCGGCCATCCCCTGCTCTCTGCCCCAGAGCTGATTATTAAACATTCACTGTCTCCCTCTGCCTTCTGGGATCAAGCTAGATGCTTCTTCCTATGGGTGGAGCCTTTTCTCTATAGTCATTGTCGGTTCTCCCTCTCTCTCCTTAAATTATCTTGTATTGGCTTATCTGTTTACATGTTGCTTTCCCCAAAGGAGTATATTATCTCCTGGAAAACAGTAATTGTTTTGAATTTTTGCCTTCTGTTCCTAGTACCAGCACACAGCATCTTTCATATAGTTGAGGCTCAATCAACACTTTGTGAATTGAATTCTTACACATTTGTAAATTATTGTTTGCAGTTTAGCTTTTGAAGGAAGTTCTGGGCATAAGGTTGCAACTGTTAGTTTAAAAGATCTCTGGGTCCTTGTCTCTAGATTTTATCTTCTTGATGTTTTCTAAATCAGCAATTATTTCTTAAGCTTCTACTTTGTGCCAGAACTGTTCAGATACAATTACAACAAATGAATCTGTTCGTACTTGCAATGAGCTTATATTTTAATGGGGAGAGGAGGTATGGGGGAAGAGAAATTCATATAAAAATATATGCTGCAAAAATATGAGTATATTTAGCTAATAAATATAGATGCACATGTTAGTTTAAATATCAGGTAATTCAGAAAGGAGGCTGCTAAAAGTTGGGATGGAAGGATAAGGAAAGGCTTCATGTAGAAGCTAGTGCCTGAGAGGCATCTCAGACTGAGAAGTACTTTGGGAGGTAGACAGGAAAGGCATGGAGGACAGCCAGTATAAAGATACAGAGGTGAGAGTTTGAGTGTCATGAGTGGGGAAGAGAGAAGGCCAGGTTGTCTGGATGACAGAATAGTGGGGAGAATGATGTTTAATGAGACTAGAATGGCAGAAGACTAAAAACTGAACAGAGGAGTTTTATTTTGTTGTATAGGCCATTGGAAGCCATGGGAGTTGACTGGGTGGGGGTATCATGTGAACAAAATCCATGCTTAAAATTTGCTTTGGTAGCAAGGGTAGCCTGGACTGGAGTGGGGAGAGACTTGGGGCAAGAAGATTAATAATATGGGTGAGAGATAAGGACTGTCTGAACTAGGGTGGTCACCATGTGAGTGGAGATGTATATCACAGATGTTATGAAGGTAGAAATAACAAGATTTAGCAACTGATTGGATATGTATGATTAGGAAAAGTGAGGAGTCTACCAATTATGCTGGGATAGTCTCAGTGAGATACTGGAAAGGTGGTGGTATCTTTGATAGAAATAGGAAAGTTTGGAAGAGGGGAAGACTTAGGAGAAGAAAGATGAGTTCAGTTTTAGACATGTTGAGTTTAAGATGTGTAGTTTTCAATGTCCTAATAGGCATTTGATGTGATACAAGACTGAAGGTCAGGGGAGAAGCTGAGGCTGGATAAACAGATCTGGGGATCATCTGCTTCGAGATGCCACTTAGACCGTTGGGGGGTTATGAGATTATCAAGAGAGAGTATAGAGGGAGAAGAGTTAAAGGAGTTAGGCTAGAACCTTGGACAGTATTTAAGGGGCATGTTACCAATGATGAACCATCAAAGACAGAGAAGGCGTTGTCAGACAGGTAGGCAGCAAACAAGGAGAAAGTGAGTGTTACAAAACCCTGGGGAAAAGCCAGTATGTAGGACAAAAAGGGGGCCAGTAGGATCAAATGAAGCAGATGTGTTGAGAAGGATTAGAATTGAGAAAAGACCCATCAGATTTGAGGGAGTCTAGTCCAACCCAGAGATGAACTAGAATTGCTCTCAATTATACACCTAACCAATAGTCATCCAGCCTCTGATTGAGGCCCCCCAGGGAGGGGGAACCTTCTACCCCCTCAGGCAACCAATGCCAATTTCAAATAGCTCTAATTATGAGGGCAATTTTCATATACTTAAGGTTGAGATTTTTGTGTTTGTAACTTCTATACTTTGTTCCTGGGACTAAGTAGGGTAGTCTCAGTCACAGATTATCTCCTCTACATATGCCAAACAAGCTCTCAAGTTCTCTCCAAGCGTTTTCTCTCCTGGGTTAAATATCCCCTACTCCCTAATTGAGTCATGGCTTGAGTCTCCACTTTGCAGTTATCTTCCTATGGACCTTCTCTAGCTTAATGTCTCTCCTAAAATGTAGGCCCTTGCTTGCCTTTCTCTTCCCCTTCCAACAAAATTTTATGGGAATGGTATTACACGTTAAGAGATGGAGAAGGGAATGGGTATTCAGTCCTGAATATTTATAGTCCAAAGAGATGCTTAGTTCCTTAACCAACAAGATGTGACTAGAACAGGGAGCTGAACTGTGACAAAGTGTAGTCAGACAAAAGCTGGTGTTATGAGTAGGCAATTGTGTTTAGGGTGTGATGTGACATTCCCAGACAAGTTTCACCAGTACTTTCAAATCCCAACTTCTTCCATCATCCCTACCTTCTTTCCACAAAACCTTGAACTCTAGCCCTGGATTCCCCCATGGGTTCTGATAGGTGAACTTTTACCTTTTCTTGTAAAAGCCTGAAACCAGGCCTTTCTAAAACTTCCCCAGGTCTTATTTCCTCCCCCACCCCCTTTTCCAGGGGTGTTGTCTTCCTCCCATTAGAATATGAATTTTTTTTGGTGGGGGGGGGGCAGGAAGGGCAGAGACCACCTTGCTTACTTGGATTTGTATTCCTAGTGCTTAAAATACTACCTGGCACATAGCAAGAGTTTAATAAATGCTTTTTCTACTTATCTCAAATCCACCCCCAGCCCTTTCCCATCCCCATATCTCTAACATTCAACAAACAGTCAAAGTAACTAAAGCTCTCTATCTAGAGCGGCATTCCTTTGGCTTACACATGACCCATTCCTGGTACTATCTTCCACAATGGGAGTAATTCTGGGAAGTTTAACATATGTCATTACTAATTTAAATAATATTGTGAATTAGTTTTTCAAATGTGTAGTACGATCTGGCCCTAGACTCCCTTTCCAGTCTTACTTCATGACAATTCCAGCCACATTGTTCCCAAGCCTGGCACCACATTTCCCACACAGTCCATCCCCCATGTCTAGAAGGGATTCCACTTCTCAGAAACATTATTTTCTTTCAGGGTTTCACCTTTGATGGAACCTCCCCAATGAAGCCGCCTTTCTTCATCCCCATTGTACCAGCTGGTTGTTTTCTCTCTCACTGTAAATTACCTTATATGTGTTTATCTATAGATGTTTTATTGGTATATTATATCTCCCATTAGAATCTTAACTCTTTGAGAGCAAAGACTATTTCTGTGTTATCTTGGTATCTATCCCAAGTGTCCAGTTCAGTGGTATACAAGTAGGAGTTACTTCATTTGAATTGAAGAATGGAATAGCACAAGAATCCTGGGCCACTGTAAAAGTCAGACATCTCTGAAATTAGTGCCAGAAGGAACCTCCCAAATCATTTAGTCTATACCTTTCATCAGATGGATAATCCAAAGCCTAGAGATTACCATAGATTGTTGTTGAGTTCAAGTTAGAAAGGATTATAAAGTTCTTTTAGTTTTACAGATGGGAAAACTGAGGCTCACTTTCGCCCCAAAAGGTGAAATAACTTGTCTAAGATCACACACAGGAACTAAGTGGCAAAGCTGGGGGTCAAACTCAGTTTCTCTTACTTGTAATACTGGACTTTTGTTACTATACTTAGAGCTTCCTCCAGCCATGCTAGATAGGGAGATGGTGGGATACAAAGAAGTAAGGGATTATTTAATACTAATGGCCCCACTTTCACAGGTATGCAACCTGTGCTTTTTACATATTTTTGCGAGTTCTTCCGTGCCGCTGCCCTGCTAACCTCTGTCATACTAGAAAAAAAAAATTACTTTTTTTTTTTTTGAGATAAAATATGGCTTCCTCTTCTACTTTCCTGGAGTTTCCATAGAAATTGCCCTAGAAACTCTTCTTCCCTTCTCAGAAGTCATAGGAATTTGCCCAGCATGCAATTGGGAGCCAGAGTCCTGAAATCACTACTTTCCTCAGGGGAGGGGCATGACTCAAGCAGGATGTGTCAGAGAGGCTTCTCATAGCTGAGCCTGAGGATATGGTCTTCATCCTTCATGAATTCTCCTGATGGTTGTCAGGCTGAGGCATAGGAGCCAAGCACTTCTTTAGTGCTAGAGAAATTTAAGTAAGAGAAATACAACCAGTAGACCCATCTTCTTGGTATCTAAGCCAACCTAGTGTGAGTGCCTAAGGACCTGGGTTCACATCCTAGCTTTGGCTGAGTCTTTTAATATTCTTGGGCCTCAGTTTCCCTATGTGTAGAATGAAGGGTTTGAACTAGATGGCCTCTGAGGTGCCTTCTAGCTATTGATCCTGTGATTTTTTTCCCACATTCAGCTTCAGGGAGCTTGGCTTCTCTTGATCCTTCTTCATGGGTGTTGTCCTACCCTGAGGGGGCCAAAGAAGAAATCCAACACAAATCAAGCAGGCCAAATGGGTTATGTACAGGCTTAATGAGTTTTGAAACCTCTTTGAAAGACCGTGTTATATATTCACCACTGTTCAGGCAGCTAATGAAATGACTAATGGGTGGAACAGTTAAGTAATATATTTTTAAGTGCACCTTTTTAGGCTGGAGAAATCTTTAATTATATTCTCCGAAAGGAAAGTTTGTTCTTGTATTCTGAAAACTTTTAATAGCAAGTGTTGAATCAAGTAGCTGGCACAACCAGAGCAGTGCTAAAGGATTGAGTTTAGACTTCTGTGATATAATGCAGAGTGGAATCCAATCTGTCCTCCCTGCTCAGCTGCCAAAGTGAAATTCCTCAAGCACGGCTCTCTCCATATTACTGACCTACTCAAGGAAAGTCAATGTCTCTCTTGCTTTGAAGAAAAAATGCAAATTTTGGCCTTTGAAACTTTACAATATGGGTCTGACCTATCTTTCCAGATACAGATTAGGTAGATAGATAGACAGATTAATAGATAGACAGACAGATGGATAAAAAGATAAAGAGATAGATTGATAGACAAGTAGACTGATGAATACAGAGACAGATAGATTAGATAGAAAGATAAAGAGATGGATATGATCAGTTAGATAGATGATAGATACATAGATAAATGATAAAGATGATAGACAAATGGGGATAATAGAGTGATGGAAATGATATTATATAGACAGATATAGATATGTTCATCTAGATCAATGGTTCTCAATCTTCCTAATGCCATGACCCTTTAATACAGTTCCTCATGTTGTGATGACCCCCAACCATAAAATTATTTTCATTGCTACTTCATCACTGTAATTTTGCTCCTGTTATGAATAGTAATATAAATATCTGATATGCAGGATGTATTTTCATTGTTACAAATTGAACATAACCCACAGGTTGAGACCCACTGGTCTAGATATATGATTGATAGATCTATATGATCAATATATGATTGATATCCATATGATAGATGGGTGAAGACTATAGATTATGGATTAATACAGAGATAGGTCAGAAAGATAGGTAGGCAGGCAGGCAGGTATAGGTATCATAGTGTTCTAAACTCTGGAGTTATAAATGGAGTCAAAGAAGATAATCCATGCCCTCAAGGACCTTACATTCTAAGGGAAGAAGCCAACACATACAGGAGAAGTAGAAAAGGGTAGGGGACAAGAGTTTTTCTCAAGGGTGGCATTGGTTCTCTTGAGGAAGAGAAATTGATGAGAGAGAGAGTGTACTTATGAATAAGGTCTTTCCCAAAATGGCAGCCCTGGGAAGGAAGCCACCTAACAGTAGAAAAGACCTTGAGGGTAAAAGATTCTCCAGGCTGGAAAATTGATAAATGAGGAGAAACGTATTTCTCATTACTCTCCCCAGATACTGTTGTTCTATGGAAACTTCATTCTGTTTCCCATTGGTGCCTTTTCACAGACTCTACTCTATGCCTTCAAATGCTCTCCATCTTCCTGTTGCCTTTGGGTTCTCTAGGTCACTTCAAGACTAAACTCAGGTACAAACTCTGAATTTCTCAGTTTTGAATGCTTCTCCCACTTAATTACTATTAATTTTTAAAATATCTTTTTTTATTCTATGTTTTGTCTCCTCAATCCCTTAATTAAAAATAAAATAAAGACGCGAGTTTCCCAAGAGCAGAGACTATTTTTGTAGATGGAGACTTTGGCTGGAGCTCAGAAATTATCAAGTCTAATCCTTTCTTTTTACAAAACGTAAAAATGAGGAACAGAAATGTCTAAGTGACTTCCCACAGTTCACACTCACAGTGAGAGCAAAGGTAGGCCAGGTCCTGACTCCTACTTTAGTAGGCTGCCCTGCCAAGAGATTTGTGAAGTGTCCTGAGAAAATGACTTCCTTTTGTCTTTCCTTCCCCACTTCTTGGCACAGCTTCTATAATGGCTTGCACATAGTAGGTGTTTCATAAAGCACCTGTTACATTGAAATATCACCTTTGAAATTTCTAAATTCTTCACTGTCTTTATCATTCCCTGAATTTGATTATCTTAGAGACTCATAGAATATTGCAACTGATCTGAAAGGTGACCTTATTCCACCCATCCTTTTAGAGATAGATAGGGAAACCCCAGAGAGAGAGGAGTTGAGGTCACATTCTATGTCTAGAAAAGTCAAGGCTTTCCAGGGTGTCACAGTCAAGTGCTGGATTCATCCTTCAGAAAGCAGGTTTTTCAAGTCTGTTTCTGATACAAGTCATGTGACCATGCACGAGTGAGTCACTTTTGCATTTGGACCCTCAATTTTCTTGTCTCTAAAATGAAGATAAATGTAATATCTATCTCAAAGGGTAACAATCATACAATATATGGTGAGAGCTTTGTAAGCTTTAAATCACTCTAATAATAACAGTTACATTTATATCATGCTTTAAGTCAATATAACTTAATGTCCTACATCATTTAATTTGTATATTCTTTTAGTTTGTATGTTACTTGTAATATCTTACTGCATAAATTGTTCTGTATAGGCATATTATTTAATTTGATCAGTGAAGTCGGGGTTCTTGTTAACCCCATTTTACAGATGAGGAACTTGAGGCCCAGGGAGAAGTGTCTGAGGCAGGATTTGAACTCTGGTCTTCTGGACTCCAAATCCAGTGCTTTGTCCACTAAGGCTGTGAACCAGCTGTCTGCTGGTGAACCATTATTATTACCTCTCCAGTTGAACAAATTAAAAATTTGGTTCATTTAAATAGAAAAATTATGAATTCATTGTTATTGTGCCTTCTCCTAGGGTCTCAGTTTATTTTGCATTATGGAGTAATAATTAGCATTTACATTGCTCTTTAGGGTTTACATACCTAATCTCATCTTTAACATGCCCTAAAAGCTTCCAGCCTCCTTACCTCTATTTTACAAGGAGGAAATGAAAGGTCAGAAGGGGTGAGTGACTTTCTAGTGACCAAGCCACCAGAGATGCCAGAGGCCACTGGATCTGAACTCAGCTGTTTCTTGGCTCCCAGGTTCAACCCTCTTGCTGCTGTCCCATGGTACCTCTCTACTATCTGTATGAACTTTTTTGATGCCTCTTAATTCCAATACCAAGTGGCCAGTCTTTCTTTCCCTTACCTAGTGTAACTCTAAGGCCTGAGTAGGATCAAGTCCAGATGTGAAAGGTTGGCTCTGCCCTGCCCCCATGCAACTCATCAGGATTGCTTTTCTTAAAACCTAATCCAGAAAATGAGAGAATAGAACATCTTTAGCAGTTCCCACTTTTGGGGGCATAGTTACAAATACTGAAAGCATCAGTTTTTATTTCATGTTCTGAATTGTCTGTAATAGAGGTTTTTAGTGAATCCTCTTAGGCAGATGAGCCAAGACTCTTGGGCATCCCTTGCTAAATGAGCCTTGGGGGGAGTGTGGGTCCCAAGCTACCCCCGCCCCCAATCCCCTGGAAGGAACTAAAGTTGGCCAAAGGTAATTTTCCAAACATCCCTGGCAAGACCCTCTGCTTTGCTGCTAGTTAGAGATTGTGACATTTATTCCGGACTGTCTGAATACCTAGTTCAGCCACTACCCCCTACATGTGATTTAGCCAGTAATAGATATGCTTGGTGTGCCATATTCTTTACAAAGTTCCAGCACCAGCCAACTCCCCAGTCTTCTATTTCTTCTTCTTTTTTTTATCCAGTGTTATTCACTCCACTGATAGATTGTTGAACTCATACTGTGTGTGTGTGTGTGTGTGCGCGTGCATAAACATATACCTATATATACATGTGTGTCTTGTGTATATATGTATGTACGTATATATAAAATTGGAGGCAATGTAGTATAGTGGATAGAAAGCTGGCTCTAGAGTGAGAAAGCCCCAGAATTAAATCCTGCCACTGTCTGAACTAGGTCTGTGAACCAGAGTAAATCATTTAACCTCTGAGTGTTCTAGGAAACTCTCCAAGACTAGAAATGGCAGAGCAATTAGAAATCTGCATTGGAAGTTTTCTCACTGGGAGTTCCCTATGGCAGTGAGGTTATATAAATGCACATAGAGTTTTCCATAATAATCAATCAATTTATTAAGTACCTACTATGTGTCCAGGGGGTAGGGTGGGGTGAGTGTGGGGGGCTTGCAGGTGGGTTGTACAGTGGTTAAGCACTGGGCTTGGAATCAGGAAGATTCATCTTCTTGACTTCAGACAAGGCTTCAGACACTTAGTGTGTAACTCTGGGCAAGTTGCTCAACGCCATTTGCCTTAACTTCTTTATTTGTAAAATGAGCTGCAGAAGAAAACGACAAACCAGTACGGTATGTTTGCCATGAAGAGCCCAAATGGGGTCACCAAGAGTCAGATGTGGCTGAACAACATGTATGAGGCACTGTGCTAAGTTCTGGAGATACAAAGAGAAGCATCAGGTGGTCCCTGCCCTCAAGAAGCTTAGGATCTACAGGGGAAAGACAACATGTAGATATATACAAACAAGGTGTATACAGAATAAACAGAAAATAATTAAGAGGGAAGGCACTGAAATTAAGAGGGGTTGGGAAATAATACAATATGGGTTCCTTAAGGTCAAGAACTGATTGTTCTATTTTTAGTTTTGCATCCTCAGTGCATTAAGCACTTCATAAATATTTCTTTGATTCTGTTTAGTTTTTCTCTGCCATGACTTGTGATACAGAATAAGGGGCACTTTCCCAGGGCACCATTGATCACAGAGCAGTGGTACAAGGGAAAGAGAGTTGCCTCTTCCACCTGTATGCATTAAGAACTGAATGGGACCTCAAACACTATCTTGTGTGACCCCATCATTTTACAGATGATGAAACTGACATCCCAGGAATTTCAAGGACTGGCTCCAGATCACCCAGGTTGTTGTATGTCAGTCATCAAGCATTTAGGAAGTGCTTATTACTTCTCTGGTTCTTTGCTAATTGCTAAGGATACAAAGAAAGATAAAAAGAGTCCCTGCCCTCAGTGAGCTTCTAAAGAGGGAAAAAGCATGTAAATAATGCATTATATACAGAGGAACAGCTGAGGGGACTGGGAGAGTCCACCTAAAGGAGGGAGCAAGCCTTGAAGGAAGCTAAGGATTCTGTGAGTCAGAGGTGATGAGGGAAAGCACTAGAAACGTTGGAACCCATGAGCATCAGAAGCAAGATCTGAGCCCAGATTCCCTGCTTAAAGAGCCAGGTCCCTTTCTCCTGTCCCATGCCACCTTAATTATGTAATCAAGTCATTCATTGTGGTATAGCGAAAAGAAGATGTCTTTGAATCCATTCTCTGCCACTGGCTAGCTCTGGAACTATGGATAAGTTTCTTTACCTCTCCAGGACTCAGTCTCCTTATCTGTAAAATAAAGTGGGTAGCCTAGGTGATCTCCAAGATCTCTTTACTTTTCTAAATCTATGATCCTGTGAGCCAGGGTCTCAACACTAAGGGTAACTATGCCATCATTTGACCCAGCAGGAACTCAAGGCAATAACAGCTTGGACCAGTTGACCCCATTATTCTTTCCAGGGTTTCCTTGTTAATGGAAAACCAGCAAGCCTTTTGAAAATTACAGTGCTGTGGCTATTTTATCTTTCTAAAAACATACATTATTTACAGCTGATTTTTTTTTGTAACTTATTGTAGGTTGAGAGAAGCAGTATCTGCCATCCCAGAAAGATCCCTCGCCCCTCCTCTCTTCTGTATTTGCCAGCATGTAAAGGTGTGACAGCTAACAGTTCTTTCTGCCAAATGATAGAAACATGTTGAAAAATTGCCTGTGTATTCCCTCTTGCCAATTAAAAAAATGCATACCGAACCTTCCTTAGGAGTTTAATGTATTTTTTTTAATACCAACTCCCCACCACAAAAAATAAGTAAATAAATCATTGTCTCCAAAAATTCAACTTGGGCCCCGTGTAAGTTGAGTGTTTAATGTGAATAATGGTTAAAGCAGCTGATCGTTAGCAGAGGGTGTGATTCTTTCAATACATCCTCCAAACAGTGCCTTTATCCTTAGTCCTGACTTGGGGCAGAAGGAAGGAGAGAGTCGGAATCTAAGGGTAGGAAGGGACATCAGGACACTTAGTCCCATCCTTCTCTGCACCAGACCCAAAAGAGTGGCATCCAGCTTTTGTTCCTTGACCTCCAGCAAAGGGAAGCCCCTCCCACCTGAGGCTGCCCATTCCCCTTTGGGATAGCTTACACTAGCAAGCATTTCCTTATGTGTAATTGACTCTTCGCAACTTTCATCAGTTACTCAGTTTGGTGAAGTTTCTGCAAATGTGTGGTTTTTTCTTTGCAAAAGGCATTGTGGTGAGCAACAAAGACCAAAATGAACAACAGCCCCTGCTTTCAAGGAATTTCCATTTTATTGGACCCAGATACACAGAAAAGGGAATCTAAAGTCCACAGAAAGTTAGACAAAATAATTTCAGTATGGAGAGAGCACTCATTACTCATTAGTGTATTCTTGATTCCACCCTAGAATCTTTCTAGGAGTTAGCCTAATGTGAGTAATGGATTTGAAATTAGGAAACCTGGAGCTCAGAACCCACCTGCAACATTTATACTTTTGAGTTGGAATGGGCAAATCACTTAACCTCTGAGCTTATCCTTCAGTCAAATGAAGGAAGGTATTGGACTCATGGGCTGCCTAGCTCCTTGTAGCTTTCAATCTATGACTCTTAAGTTTGTGAAGACAACAGTTATGACCTCTCTGTATCTTCTGTCCTTATATGACATCATTTGGAAGTTCTTTGAACACTCTTTAGTTGATCAGTGTCCTTTCTAAACAGTGATGCCAGTACTGAACACAGTGTGCTCCAGGGGTGCTGGTACCAGGGCAGTGGGCAGTGGAATTGTCAAGAGCCTCTCCTGTCTGGACAGTGTATCTCTGTTAATATAACCTCTCTTGGCTGCCTTGTCCCTCTGTTGATTCCTCTTGCTCTCCTGGACACCTAAAACTTCTAGATCTTTTTCTTTTTTTATATGAATTCTGATTAGTCACATCAATAAACACGGAATAATCATGGTACCTGGTTTCATTATTCATCTGGACCTATAGTAAGGGAGACTGATTAAAAAAAAAAATCATATGACTACCGAAGACTAACCCAGGTTCTATCTTTTTGCAAACACCGAAGTTTCTTATTACTGCAGGTTGTCAGAACATATATATTTTTTATTTGACTGACTTGGGTTAGCATTGACCTAGATGGGAAGTTCTAGATTGTGTCTAATGTCTTTGCTGAGTTATACCTTTATTAAATGTTTTATTTCTTTCTCTCCCTGTCATGCCATAGTGCTCTTATTATTGATATAATTTTGATCCACGTGCTTGGATCTTATGTCCAGGGAAGCCTCAGGGAGTATCCAGGACTGGATAGCTTTTCTGTTTTCCTATTCCCTTCCTATTGGCTCATGGATGATGTCTTTGGATTAACTTATGCCTTCTTTTCCAGATAAGAGTGGTACCTACTGGTAATTGCACAAGCTGATCAATTATATCCCAGCTCACTGCCAAACATAACCAATCAGTGGCTGGCACTGGGGTAGCTGCCAGCTATTTATTGGCATTGTCTAGGCAAGAGGGTGTGTTAGAGATCTATCTTCCTTCACTCCCAGGAAGCCTGGCCAGCTGACATAGAGTCCAGGATCCTACCACATGACCCCATTTTTAAGTAATTATTGCGTGAAGCAGACACTCACCAACTGTACCATTACCCTCGTGACCTGCTGTTCCTGCTGTGACTGAGTCAGCTTTTATGGAAGGATTATTTCCTTGCAGAATCACAGCCCCATCTTTTGTAGCCTGATCTAGAGTATAGGACTCAATAGACACTTGGAGAAGAATGTCCTTTTATGAAAATGTACCTTTTGGATGCCCAGGATTAGGGGTAAAATGGGCAAGATGCTGTGTAAGGTGTTAATTATTTTATGTTCAATCAGACCACAAACTTCATACTCTTCTTATGGTAGAAAAGATCTCTGGGTAGAATCGCCCTTCCCCCCCTTTTTAAATATAGTTATGATCTATCTCACCTTCCAAAAAATACTGAAAGTAATCGTCCCACCTTCATGGAGAAAATGAGAGGACTTTTCTTGTTAAAAATTTTCAGAAGCAAGTTTATCTGATGATTTATCTCCCAATCCTATTGTCTATGTGATTTATTCTCATTAAAGGGAGTGGGAGAAGAAGTGGGGGAACAGGAAGGGACATATACAAACTGAGTTAATTGAAGACCCCGAGAGAACCTTCTTGTCAAAGCTCAAAGGTGACAAACTCTTCCCAACCTCCTTCTAGATGCTTCCATCAGGATACAGCAACTGACCCACAAGACTCCTCATAGAATTAGGGCAAAAGATTACTTTGATTTCTTCTTTCTTCCTTCCTATTTTTTATCGTCATTTTTGGTGCTAATAAAAAAAAAAAAGATAACCCACTCTACCCAGATTTGCACTGTCTTAAGGGAGCAGCAAAAGATTTACAGGGACCAGAGGGAAGGGAAGGTTTAGAAATAGGAATCCTACCAGGAATGGATTCCTTTGTGGGATCAGAGAAAAACTGACATTTCACATGTTACATCCTGAGCAGATCCAGAGCCTCGGTTCATCATTTCTAAGTATGTCTTCCATGCTGGAAGTGGGTTCTGGGAGTCAGTGGAGTTTTCAGTGTACTTCTCAGAATCTTCATCACTGAGTTTTTTTTTTTTAATTATGATCATTTTATGTACAAATTGACTAGTGATGATAGATATTTAAAGGGATGATTCCCTCCACCAGTATGTAACATCTGATGTACACTTGAAGTCTTAAGGAGTTGCCTGGGGCCATTGAGACCTGAAGGGACTTACCTAGGATGCCAGTATGTGACAGAGTATGTGCTTGAACCAAGGTTCAAATTAAAAATACGTATATGTATATATGTATATATATATGTATGATAGATGCATGAGAAATGAAAATAGTGTTATGTGAAGTTTTAGCCCAAGAAGGAAGTCATTGCTAACTGAGGGTTAGCATCATAAGAAGATTTTGTGGAGAGGGTAACATTTGACCTGTGATTTTGAAAGATGAATAGGTTTTCAATTTTTAGAGATAGGGAGGACATTCCAGGCAGAGAGCCACAAGCCGTCCAGTGATGCTGTAGCATAAATGTATGTAGATGGGAGGAAAGTGATATAAGAATGGAAAATAGGGTGGGAGCAGATTGTGGAAGGCCTCACATGTGAATGTCAATCTGAAGAATATGAACTTCATTTGGCCTTCAATAGAAAGTCTTGAAGATACTTTGATGAGAGTTGTGACATCACTATACGTGTACATTTGTTACTGTTGAGTGATTTTTCAGTTGTTTCCGACTCTTAGTGATTCCATTTGGGGTTTTCTTGGCAAAGATATTGGAGTGATTTGCCATTTCCTTCTCCAGCTAATTTTACAGATGAGGAAACTGAGGCAAAAAAGGTTAAGTGACTTGTCCAGGGTCACAGAGCTAATAAGTATCTTTAAATCTGGCAGTGGCGTGAAGTCTGGATTGGAAAGAGAAAAGAACGATGGTGAGAACAATGAGGAGGGTATTACAATTGTCCAACTAGGTGGGAAAAAGGGCTTTCTTAGAGTGCAAATAGAAAGGAAGGGGCAGATGAATAAATGAAGAAACATTTATCAAGCACTTACTATGTGCCAAGCACTGTGCTGAGTACTGAGAATACACATGCTAATGGAAGACAGCTCCTTTCCTCAAGGTTCTACCGGGGAGACAAGTCACTTATACAAATGTCCTAAGAGATATCATGAAGGCAGAATCTATAGGGCAAGACCTGGTAATAAATTAGATTAGGGAAATGAGAGAGCGTAAAAAGTCCAAGATAACCTCAAAGTTGTCCAGGAAAACCACCAAACAAAGGAGGGCAATCAGTGATGGAGCCATTGACAGAATAGACAAGTCAGAAGAAAGGAGGAAGAGAATCTAAGCTTGGTTTTAGTCATGTGAAACTTAAGGTGTTGACAAAAATGCAGATGGAGGGGTAGCTAGATGGCACAGTGAATAGAGTACTGGCCTTAGGGTCAGGAGGACCTGAGTTCAAATGCAACCTTGGACACTTGACACATTAGCTGTGTGACCTTGGGCAAGTCACTTAACCTCAACTTCCTTGCCTTCCCCCCTCCAAAAAAAAATGGAGAGCTATTTTATTAAAGGACTGCCCAATTGTTCTACCCACCATCTTTGTGAATTCTTAGACCCATAACTACCTTCCCTGACTCCCATTCCTCAGTATATTATTTCCTCAATTATGATACAGTTTCCTAGAGGTCAGAGACTGTCTTGTTTTTTTACTTACATCCTCCATTAGTATGATGTTTGGCACATAGCAAATGCATAATGACATTCATTCATTCGTTCATTCATTCATTCATTCATCTGTTCATTCTAACCATCTGGGATATAGATTTATAGCTCAGGAGTGGTCAGAATGGACCATCTACTTTAGAGAATTATCTACATACAAGTGAGAATTGAAAACTGAGAGTAAACAAAATTGTTGAGTTTATAGGGAGATAATGTTTCAAGTGAAGAGAGGGCTGATGAAACAACTTTGGGGCACCACTCAGGTTAAGGGGTTAAGAATAGGATGAGAAGTCAGAGGAAGAAGTAAAGAAGGAACACTAAGAAAGGTAGACGGAGGAGAGAAGATGGAATAGGAGGTGATCTCCCTGAAGCCACAGAAGAAGAGCACATAAAGCAAAAGATTTGGTCACCCTTGTCAAACATGGCAGAAAGGACAAGGATAATTGATACAATACCTGGCTTTAGTTATCCCAGGACTGGGGAGAGTATTAATGTCATCTCTCTTCTTTCCAAAGAACAGTGCCCCTTTTCTAGAAAATATGACATTTTCTGTCCACACTCATATTTTATTAATGAACCATTAGTGTGCCTTCTTGAAATAGACAAACTATCATATAATACAGGAATTTTCTTCCCTTATGCCAAGCGGTATGATTTTGCATATCATACACCTTGGAAGGGAACATTAGTGAGCTTGCAAGAAATTGAGGCACAAAGAGTATGGGTAAAATATTCAGTTTTCCAAAGGCATTGGGGCATTGAGAGATCAGGCACTGTATAGGAGGAAATCCATTCTTCTTCTTCTTCTTCTTCTTCTTGTTCTTCTTCTTCTTCTTGTTCTTCTTGTTCTTGTTCTTGTTCTTGTTCTTCTTCTTCTTCTTCTTCTTCTTCTTCTTCTTCTTCTTCTTCTCCTTCTTTCTTCTTCCTTTTTTGTAGGGAGGAAGGTAGGGCAATTGGGGTAAAATGACTTGCCCAAGGTCACACAACTAGTTTTTTGTGTTAAGTATCTGAGGCTGGATCTGAACTCAGGTCCTCCTGGCTCCAGGGCCAGTGCTCAATTCACTGTACCACCTAGCCTCCCCCCAAATCCACTTTTCTTGAGAGAGAACCTGGGTCATTGATGAGTAGCCTTCATATGTGAGAAAAAGACAAAAGACTAACTGCTAGATATATGGTGAAATACTCCTTTCCTTTTCTTAACCTGTTGGATTTGCGTGGGTACTCAGAGCATTCAATATAAAGTATTAAATATATAAATAAATAATCAGCCCAGAATTGGAAAGGAAATCCCATCATTTTCTCTCAAGGTTACTTGTTTTCCATTAGAAATCTTAAATCTTAGTTTGCTTGGAAGAGCAAATTTTGAAAAAAAAATAGAATGAGTGTTGGTCAAAGGCTACTGTTTGATGGGACCTCTCTCTTCATAACACTGATATTGGCTCCCTAGTTAAAATGCTGCTTAGATACTTAATAAGATTTCCTCTTTCCAAGATCAGACTAAAAATATTGAGAGGGTGACCGTACGTGTCTAAGCAATTACCACTGATTTTCAAAGCGACCACCAAGTTGACCACTAAGTTGGTAGTAGAAATGCAGATATTGGGTCTTTGGTACCATAGTCACAGAAGTCCTCTGTCGTATTCATATGGATGCATAGACAAGACAACAGTTTTAATTTGTAGGAGCTGTGCTTACAATAAGGGTCTAATAACTCCTAATTTAAATTGTGTGGAACGGGCTGTGCATGTAGACGGAGAAGCATGTTGAGGGTCTTTAATGTTTTTTGTCTTTGTATCTCCAGGGCCTAGTGTAGTGTCAGGAACATAACAGGCATATAATGTTCACTGACTGATTACATGCTGGATCCTCCTATATAGAAAGTGAGCTCCTGAGTCAAACTACAGGATAAGGCTTAGAGCTGACTGAGTAAACATGGGGGATAAGGAGGGAGAGTCAAGGAAGATCCTGAGCTTATTTATCAAACTCAGAAGGAAGTTCCTGCCGTTTTGGGGATATCCTTATATCCCCATTGGCTAATGTGATAGCAGACGTTGATTAAAATTTGCTGAGATAAGTGGAATTAAACATAGATAATGCCTTGTTGCCCCACGTTGAAGAAAAATGTAAACTGTAGCAAAATTTTGTTGGCATAAGAAAACCATCATCACCTTGAGAAAGGAATTCATATATTAGCCAAAAATGTCTAGAGTGCATTGAAGGGTATTTCCCAAGCCAGTTGAATTTGAAGGAAAGCTTTAGGGCAGGGGTGGCAAACCTGCGACCTTGAGGCCACATGTGGCCCTGGAGGTCCTCCAGTTTGGCCTTTTGACTGAGTCCAAACTTCACAAAACAAATCCCCTTAATTAAAGGATTTGTTCTGTAAAACTTGGACTCAGTCAAAATGCCACACCCAAGGACCAAGAAGGCTACATGTGACCTCAAGGCCACAGGTTCCCCACCCCTGCTTTAGGGAATCAAGATACCCTTTTACTTCTTTGAGAAGGGGTGAGACAAAGGAATGAAGACTACACAAGAAGAGTCTGGGGTATTTTTCTTACTAAATATATTTGAATTGTTCTACCAGTGTGAAGCTCTCACTCTTCCAGGTGCTGTGGGTGGCAGCTGGGATCTGAACAAGTCTGAGGGACAGTGTGGTATAGAGGAAGTAGCAAGGCTTGATTTATGACTTCTCTCTGCTCATAGCTGTGGGACCTTGGGAAAATCACTTTAGGCCTCTAAGCTTGTTTTCCACATATATAAAATGGGGGCCTGAAATACAAGTTTGTTCTGTAAGATGCTTTGCATACTATGTTGTAGAACTACACCTCTTTTCTGTAGTGAAGTTCATGCGGGGTCCTGGGATGGGTCGCTAACCTGCTTTTCTTATTTGATGTTTAATATTCAGAAAACCTTTTTGCACAAACCAAGTAAATGGATGATTTTTTTTTTTTTTTTGTAATTGATTAAGAGTATTGAGTTCTAAACTCATCACTTTTAGACTCATTGAAATTTAGGCTCAATGACAATCTAAGTTGAAGACAAAATGATGGGAATGGTTTGTTTACAGTTCTGTCCCATGTGGGTTTGATTTCTCCTTCCAGGACATTTTATTCTGAAAACTTTTCATTCCATGTATTTTGAAGATTCTGAGAATCCAGTGTGGTGGTATTATTTAAAAATGTTATTCAGTGTGTTTCTGCAACAGTGTGATGTCTGGGGATCAGAAGCCAACTTTGCCTGTGATCATGATTGGATTCCAGTACAGTTTATTTGTTAAACTCTTAAGGATTGTGATGATTGTGGTGATTTTGAGGCAGCCAATATGGCCCAATGGATAGAGAGTTGATCTCTGTCAGGAAAACGTGAGCTCAAGCCTTGCCATTTCCTCATGCCAGCCAGTGACCTGGGGCAATTTGCTGACCTTCCCAGAGTCTCCAGGCAGCTCCCTAAGATTGTAAGCTGCAGATCTCTAGTGTTAGAGGGAGTTTCCTTGACAGAAATTCCCTGAAACCATAGATATACCTGTATGTATTCATGTATGCACACCTGTGTATTATGTATGTTTCTATAGTACACACCTGTACATGTGTGTATTTATTTTCCATGATATATATATATGTATATGTTGATCAATAAGCATGTATTAAACACTGTGTGCTAAGCCCTAGTGTTACAAAGAATTAAAAAAAAGTCTTTGCCCTCAAGGAGCAAATTGTGTGTGTGTGTGTGTGTGTGTGTGTGTGCGTGTGTGTGTGTGTGTGTAGTGTATTTCTGTGTCTGTGTATTCACATAAAGATGTGCATATACTATATTTCCATATCTGTATACACACCCTTAGGAATGGGGTGGGAAGGAGCAGCATTGTGCTCTTCCAGGCGTCAAGAAAGCATTTACTGCTCTGCCCTGGTTGCTGATCCATTAATGGACTTTCAGTCCATGTGGATACATGTGTCCAGCCTTTGCATGAACATGAGCTAATGTATAGACCCCTGAAGGAAATCCTATGAAATAAAATCAGTGATGCTTGTAGGAGTCACTTGTCAGCCTTCAGAACCCAGCAGCACTTGGGAGATGGAAGATCGCCTTCTGGTGCCTTTGCTTACTGTCCCATCTTTTGGATGGCCTTTCAGTGCAGGTGTGTGTCTCTTGTCTATGATAAAACAATTGTGATTTTTTTTTTCTTTGAAAAGAACAGGGACAAAGGCACTTCATCTTCCTGACTTTCTCAAAATGACTTTCAAATAAAAGGAAAAAAAAAGCTGACCCCAAATCATCCGTTTTTACCTCTAATATTTCCTTTCTTGAGAAAATGGTTTTATTATTTGTTTTGTGTTAATATGTATGGATTTGTGATTTTTTTCCCAGTATGGAGCATTCTCCCCACAGATTGCGGTCATTAATAGGAATCTAATTTAATCTTACAGCATTGCTTCAATTGTTGTTCAGTCATTTCAGTCACATGAATCCCAGCTCTTCATTTTGGGGTCTTCTTGGCAGAGATCCTGGAGTGGTTTGCCATTTCCTTCTCTAGCTCATTGTACAGATGAGAAAACTGAAGCAAGCAGAGTTAAGTGACTCACCCAGGGTCCAACAGCCAGTAAGTGCCTGAAAGCCAAGTTTAAATTCACAAAGATGAGTCTTCCTGACTCCAGACCTAGGATTCTAGCACCTGGGCCACCTTGCTGCCTGAAGGGACTTTAGAAGCCACCTAGTCCATCTTCTTCATTAAACAGAGAAGGAAACTGAAGAAATTGAGTAATTTTCCTACAGTCACACCAGTGCTAAACGGCAATCCAAGAACTAGAATCAGAGACCTTGTAGACCCTCTATTCTAACCTCCTCATCTTACAAATGAGGAAACTCAGGCTCAAGTGCCTTGCCCAACGTCATCCAGGAAGTGGCACATCCAGAATTTGAACCTGGGGCCCAAGACTCTGTGGCTGCTCTTTCCCCAATACCACTCTGCAGTTTAGTCTTTGGGAATTGAGCTGTTAGAAGTTAGTTGATCTGAACATTTTGAGAGACACAGATAGAATCTGTCAGATTGAGAATGTAAACTTGGGTCTTGCTGGCTCGGAGGACTTCCTCTCCATTGGACCAGACCAAAGGGCATGTGTTTCCCCACGCTCCCTCCCTCTCTCATCTTTCGCTGAGAAAGTCTTTGAAATATAGAAGAGTAAGAACCAAGGAGCAGGTTTCCTCCTGGTCTCTGAACCTCTGGTTGATGACTATGGCTTCCTTACAGCTCGGGCCTAGTCCCCAGGAGGACTGTGGGCCTCTGACCCCTCACCTCCCCCCAGACAGTGGTCCATTGATATCCTGAGATGTCCTAGGCCCAGCCAGATGGCTTCAATGCTTTGAAAGCATGGAAACACTCATTTGCCAGAGCATTTCTTTATCTCGGGCCTCAATTCTCTCAACTACTTTTGTTCTGGCTTTTTCATTACTGTACCCACCATGAACATAATTAAGCATCTGTCTTTATGTCACCAGGGAAACAGTGCTAAGTTGCTACATATCAGTGACCCAAATAATGTGGAGAACTTGGAGGAAGCAGGCAGATAGTGGCTTAATTTGTTCCTAAGTGATTTTGGATGTCAGGGGATTCCATCTTCCTCATTCCATTTACATATAAACACGTTCAGTTGGAATTGGTTTCTGTTTGATTCCTTAGTGGATGACAGGTCAGACTTTGCTTTGTGTCTCTCCCCTCTTCAGTGTATCCTCTTCATAGCTGGCCAAATGATATTCTGAAGACAGAGGCCTCACCACATCACTCCCTCTACGAACTCCAATGACTTCCATTGTGCTCTTGGGTCTGGCATTTCAAGCCCTATGTAGCCCAACCTTGACTTCCTTTCCAGTGTTTCCTTTACCCTCCTTCCTCACACTCTCTTGTCTCTGCCCCTTTGGCTCTTTGAAATGCAGAAAATTCCATCTAATTCTTCCTTGCTATTGGAAAAACTGCCAATTTTGGGCATGTCCTCCCTCCTTTCCTCTGATTCCAAAGAGCTGGTTCCTTTCAAGCTAAACTACCTCCTTGTACTTGTGTTTTATGAGGTTCAAGTACTGGTGCTGCCTCAATTGTGTACATGTCCTTGATCCTTAAGCATGTGCGCTACCTGTGGGCAGGAACCGTTCAGGGTGTTTTGATATACACAGCACTTAACAAAGGGCATGATTCCTATTATAGGTACCTGATAATTGCTTGTTGATTGATTGCTTATTAGAATTGATGTTGGTTGATTGGTATTCTCTGTATCTGGGACCCTAGGAAGGGAGAAGGATGGATGGAAGTATGAGCAATTGTCTGTCTTTTCTCCAGACTCGGAACCTCCTACACCTGGTATTTTCAAACTTTTTCTATGGAAATGTTGGTATTTTGACTTCCTGCTAATTTGATCAAATACAGCATGGCCAGGAACAAAACAGAACCACGTTTCCCTGAGAGCTTCCTGGCAGAAATGGCAAGATTTCATCTTTGGATAAGACTGCAGATTTGTGGGAAGACAGGAATCAGCATGGTTTTGGCACTTGGTGTAAGAAAGCAAAGCACACTCATCCATTGCCAGAGAGCCGATGTCTTGGCGCTGCAGGGGCCTGAGCATGTGGGGCCCTTGAAAATTGGGACCTTGCTGTGATGTACCTAAACCAGTCTGGACCATCATCAATCAGAGTTTTCATCCGGTGCTCAGTGACTGCTAGAGGTGGTTGTGCCATCCTCAACAAGTCACCTAATTTGCTTGCCTCAGTTTCCTCATCTGACAAAATGAAGATGATAATAGCACCTACCTTTCAAGGTCATTGAGAGGATAAAATGAGATAATATTTGAGGCCCCCAAGTGATTCAATGGATAGAGTGCTGGACATAGAGTCAGGAAGATCTGAATTCTAATTCTACCTCAGAAACTTAGGAGTTATAGGACCCTGGGCAAGTAACTTAACCTCCCTCTGCCTTAGTTTACCTTTCTATTAAATGGAGATAACAATAGTACTTATGTCACAGGGTTGTTCTGAAAATCAAATTGAATAATATATTTAAACTAATTTGTAAAAGTGAAATCACTGTGTGAATGCTAGCATCATTTGTCTTTATTATCATTATAATGGGAGAGCTGCATGGTAGAGCAGACATAGAATCAGAAGACCTGAATTCAAATCCAGCCTCAGATACTTTCTAGCTTGTGTGACCCAGGGCAAAGTCACTTAACCTGTTTGCCTCTGGTTTCCTCTTGTAAAAACTGGAATAATAATAGCACCAACTTCCCAGGGTTGTTATGAGGGTCAAATGAGATAATATCAGTGTAAAGCCTTTGCAGACTTTAAGACATTATATAAATTCCAGCAGCAGCAGCCACAATATGTGGTTAAAAAGAAAAAAAAAAGCTAGAGGGAATGGCATTTACTTCCCGGGTGATATAATTTCATGAGGCAGCTCAGGAATCTCTATGAAATAAAGCAGAATGGAGTTAAAGTTGGCCTGGGGAAGATGGCGGGCAGCACTATGGGAATGCATTGAAAGTGAGCCAGAGGTGACCTTGGATTCTGGAATTTGGGGCCCATGAACCAAAAAAGGATCTGAAGATCCTACCGTGTTGGAAAGGCTTCCATTATTGCCGGGGAACAGCTTGTGATAAAGGCTAATCTTGGCTAAGATGGGAGAAGGAAGGAAAGGGGACGGAAATAAGCATTTATTGAATGTCTGCTATATGCCAGGCATTATTCTAAGCACATTACAAATATTATCCAATCCTCACAACAACCCTAGGGGCTATTATTATTTCCATTTTACAGATGAGAAAACTGAGGCTCACACAGGCTAATCTGCTTGCCCATAGTCACTCCGCTAGCAAATGTCTTAAGCCACATTTAGACTCAGGTCTTCCCAACTTCAAGCCCAATGTAGAAAGTTGATAAATTTCTTTTGGTCCTAAAAAGTCATGAAGATGTAATTACATGAGAAATGATATGGCATATTTATGTCCTTAAAGCCAGGGAGAACTGGACTCAGAAATCAGTATTTATATTAATAGATGCATGGCCACCTCAAGGATGCATTCCTTACTTGGGAGGTGGAGGCAAGAGTGGAGCCCTTGAGCTGAGGAATTCCAAGGTGCAGTGGGCCACACCAACCAGGCATCCATCTGTACCAAGTCCAACATCAATGAGTGAGCCCCACAGGTTGGGAGAAGGAATGATACTTGCCTGAATAAGGAATAGGGGGAGGGGAAGAATCTGCTCAAGTCTGAATCTGAGGCTTGTAGTCTGAGCAAGAGATAGGGAAACTCAATCTGAGTGAATGAATGAATGAATGATGAATGGATAGATGGATGGATGGATGAATTTGACAAATGGCCAGGAAGAGAGAGACACAGAGAGAGGGGGGGGGAGAAGGAGGAAGGGAGGGAGGAAGGAATGAAAGAAAGGAAGGAAGAAAGAAAGAAAGACAGAAACAAGCATTTATTAAGTGCCTTCTATGCACCAGGCATGTGGGAAGAGCTTTCCAAGTATTTCGTATCTCACAACAACCCTGAGAGGTAGCTGCTATTAAAATCCCCATTTTGCTTTTGAGAAACCAGGGAGAAAGAAGTTGTATGACTTGCCCAGGGTCACACAACTGTGTCAGAGCCCCTTCGAACTTTGGGACTATGATTCTCTGAGATTCAATTTTCTCTTCTGAAAATGGGAAATAAAAATAATGCCTGTAATCTTCACCCCACAGGATTGTGGTGAGACTCAGATGAGATAATGTAGGTAAAATGCTTTCTAAACTCTAAAGCACTTTATAAATGCCAGTAATTGTTATAGGGGTCTATCTTACTGCCCTTACACTGTCTTGTGTGTGCACTGATGGTCTTCTAGCCAAACATTTTAGTAAAAACTAGTATCGAGACCAGACTTTGTGTATTACAGATTTCTAAGCTCCCACTGGATAATTAGTCACTGTTCAATGGAGGTCAGTCTGTCCAGCTAGCAAGCCTTGCAGATCATCAGGAACCAGTGGTTAGAGACCAGTCTGGAAGTCACAGTAATGAAAGTTCCCTCTTCTTAATTAAAGGGTTACTCACCCAGTATTGAGTGGCAGCAATGCCTAGTGAATAGAGAGCTGGCCTCCCAGCTAGGAGGACCAGGGTTCAAGTCTGGCCTCTGACACATACTGATTATGTAACTCCAGACATTCCAATTAATCTCTAAGCATTTCTTCAAGTCTATAAAGATACAGAGAAGATACTAGCATGTATTGATCAGAAGAATTTCCTCACTTAGGAGTTCCCTATATCAATGATTTCTGGCCTTTCTCTCCCTACAAAGTCAATAAGAAATTTATGAAGGCTCAGGACCTTCCTTTAAGGTTTTATAAAATACCATATGGGTTCTAGATGTCCCTTTACATGTGCGTGGTATGCAGTGTGGTCTAATGGGTGGGGAGATGTCCATCACGTCAAGAAGACCTGGCCTCAGTCCTACCTCTGACACTGACCATGTGACCCTACGGATCTTTCACCCATCATTACCCGTTAGTCAACTCTCCAAGGCTGTAACCTATAGAGAGGGGATAGATCTGCAATGCGGGAGGAACTTGCTCACTGGGATTTCCCTAGACAGATGAAATAAATCACTGCTTAAAATAAAAATATGTGCATACATTCATACATACGTGTACATGCATATATACATATGTATTAATAATATATGTGTGTATGCCGCGAAGATACAATATCGTGCATTCTTTTACACACCTGTGTGTGTGTATGTATATATGTGTTTCAGTTTGTTGAATGGTATAATGGAAAATCCACCAGACTTGGAGTCAGAAGTCCTGAATTCTAATCCTGGTCCCTGACCATGTCACTTAAGAATTGTAAAAGTTAGAAGAAGTCACCAGCTCTTTGTAAGGAAATGATATGGTTATGTGCCCCCTTCAGCTGACCTCTCTGTGGGAGCATCACTCCCACACACTCATTGTCCAAGTAAAGCACCTGCCTTGACACTCTGCATCCTGTGAGGGGTAGACATATGTTGAATGAATAAACCCATTTTAGATTGCAGAGGCGTGATTTCTCTTCTGTGTTCCCCATCATGCCTCATGTTGCTTTAAGTATCAAATCAACTGGGGAAGCAAAGGCTGATATTGCTAGATACGTTGCAGAAGGGATTCCTTATTCAAATACTGGTTAGGTTCTTTGTCTTCTGGGGTTCCTTGTAGCCAACAGAGCCTGAAGGCTAGCAACTCAAATTTCTCCTTCTGCAGGAGGGCTTTCCTGTTCCCTCCATCCATTGGTGCCTTTCCTCTTAAGGCCCATCTACTGTGTATAGAGCTTGTATGTACCTAGTTGTCTACATGTTTTCTCCCCCGTTAGAACATAATCCCCTTGAGATCAGGGTCTGTTTTTGCCTTCCCTTATATCCCCAGTACTTGGCATATTGCTTAACTCACAATAACCACTTAAATGTTTGTTGATTGAGTGAGTGATAGAAAGGAGCCAAGTCTCATAACAAGATCCAGCTCCCTGCTCACGTTCAATGCTGTTTCAGCCAGTCACTTACCAAGATGCTTCTGTTATTTAGGCCAATTTGAGGGTAAGTGAGGACTTAGCCAACAAACCCTAACAGTTTCTAAGAAGTCATTTGGTTTGGGACTGGGGGGGAGGACTGGGAGCTTCCCTGAAGAGGATTAGATCGATGGTTTTCCAGGCAGAACATTTTGTTCTAGTCACAGTGCAGTTGGGAATATGGCTGAGTAAGCCAAACACAGTCCGAGTGACATCCCTAAGCCATGCCCTTTTCCACCCAGGGCAGCTGTTTTTGCCGCTAATGGAGCCTCTGTCCGAATGGTGGGTTTCTGTTCTTTTCTCAGTGTTACCTTCTTCTCTGTCATTTTGGCTAATTGCCCCCTCCTAGTCATTTGGTTGCCTTGGTAAATGGGCTCCCTCAGGTTCTCTTAGAGGCCTGATGTTGATGTAACGCATTTACTGCCATCAAGATTTATGCTCTCACATGGCTTTGAAGGCAGCATTTGGTTGCTGAACACATTGGCTAAGGGAGTAGCTGCCCAGTACAAACAAAATGTAGATATAACCTACCAGATGGGCTCTCTCGTGCTAGGCCAGTGCAGGGTTGGCCTCATTTCTCTTTTCCCTCTTCATCTCAAGTAGTCTATGGGTAAAAGGAGGGATAAAACGCCTCCCCTCAAACCCTTCCTGTTGAAGATCATCAGTGTTTAAATTTTAAGAGTCAAACCTTCATAGAATTACTGGCCACAGCTCTGTACTCCAGTCGTGGCATCATAGCTCTTGAGCTAGAACGGACCTTACAGGCTCTCCAGCCCTTTTCCCTCATTCTCCAAATAAGGAAACTGAAAGATCCATGTTGACATAGGTAAGTCTCAGAGACAGTACTGGAACTCATGTCCTCAGCTGCCAGATTATCTGGGCATTATGAAATTATTCCACAGAGGAATAGAATAATAGAAGGAGGGTCTGGAATGAGGGAGCCAGGGTGAAAATCTTGGCTGTGTGGCATGCTAGCTCTGTGACCTCAGGAAAGTTACTGAAATTCAGGGATTTTCCATCTGTAAAATGAGAGGATTGGATTGCACGTTCAGGTTCTCAATCTGGTCCTCAAATTAGATTTAAAAAAATATTTTGACAACTGCATCTTAATATACTTGTTTTCTATTGCATTTCTATCTATTTTGTGCCTTTAAAGACATTGTTCTATAAAGGAGTTCATAGATTTCATGAGACTGCCAAAGGGACCCATGACATAGAAATGATGAATAATCTTTGGCTGATGTGATTCCTAAGGTCCCTTCCAGCTAAGTCCTAGGTATCTACCAGGCAAAGGGTATTTTAATGCATGTATGAGTGAGTGGCAGCAGTGAGGTAGTGGACAGGTCTGGAATCAGGAAGACCTGAGTTCAAATCCAGCCTCAGATACTTCCTAACTACATGACCCTGGGGAAGTCACTTCACCCTGTTTGCCTCAAGTTTCCTCATCTGTAAAATGAGCTGGAGATGGAAATAACCAACCATTCCAGTGTCTTTGCCAAGAAAACCCCAAACGGGGTCACAGAGAGTTAGATATAACTAAAACCACTGACCAACAGCAAATTAAGTGAATGAGGACAGAAAGGAAGCCAGTGATTGAGGATCAAAAAAATTGCATAAAGCTGATCATAGTGCACAGATCTCTGAAGTGGGAAGTGTCTGTGGTCATTCTACCCATTTTATTAAATAGAAGACAATGTTACATTCTATTCTCAATTCTCAGATCATTTGCAGTAGAACCAAAAACCACCATTCAGGGCTATTCACTATTTCTTTCGCAATGCCAATTTGAATAAGCAGCGTCCTCCATCCCGCTGTTTGTAGTGAGATTGCACTAGTTTATAGTTAGTTACCAGTTATAGTTAGTAAAGATTGGAGATTTTAGCTTAGCATTAATCACTTGAATTCTCAGGCCAGTTAGGCAAGTCCCCAGCCAGGACCTCCTAAACTAACCACTTAGGTGATACAGTCAGACTCTCTAGATCATCTTATCTGATAAAAGGACTTATGTGCTACATTTGTTATACCCTGTATCCTAGTAGCATAGTGTGGTGAGACAATCATAAAGTGTGTTTCATATTTACTGCACAGGAGACAGAGAAAACAGCTAAAATGATCTGTGAATCCATGACGGGGAGCCAGTAGGTACTAACGAAATTAGACCAACCCGCTTGGGTCAATCTGACTTACTTGAGATGTGTATATTTATATAAAGTGTGCCTGCCTAGCATATTTGTGCTTAGTTGGATGTAGAAGAGAGAGTGGTCAGCAGGCCAGGATGGCCAGTGCCAGTTTCTGATTGGACCTTATGTACGTCATATCAGAGGATCAGGCCAAAAGTCTGGGGTCAAAGGTGCCTGTGCCTCAGTGGTGGCCACAGATCCTCATATCACTGCTATATCCTTCATTTTCCTATTAATAAATAATTATTAGGCGATGTTTCCTGACTGAGAGCCCTGTCCTTTTCCAGTGAAACTATAATTCAGCTGTAACAGTATTAGAGGTAATTATCCCGATAACTAATTCAAGCTCCAAACATCTGATATTGAAGGAAAAAAAGGAGTGGGGCAGGATTTGTCTTAAATAATCCAGATTCCCTCTCCAGACCATCTGTCACTCGATAATTGTTCAACCCTTCAGTGAACTCTATGTGTGTAGACACAGCCCCCGGATGAACTACCCTAGGCAGACCTCAGCAGCTCAATCTTCCCTAGTGTGGGTCCTATTATTTTTATGATACCCCGAGGAATCCAGCCCTCTGAATTCTTACACTGACTCGTCTCTATTTGTAAATTATAGCCTCACTCTTCTAAAGCATTGGGAAAAAATACAGTTTATTCCCCATTAGTGAATTGGTTGGTGATTATCGGCAGATATGTAGGCAGATAGGTTTATTCTTTAAAAGGCCCTTCACGATAAAGCAATAGTGATATCATTTAAAAGCATTTTTGGCAAATGGGCCCTCAGCCCCAAGGTGCTAAAGGTTAAAAATTTCGGATTGTAATTTTTTTTCTTAAATGTGAAGTAAATAAATCTTGTAAGTTTAGTTGAGAAAGAAAAGATGCAAACGGTACGGCTGGAAGTGCTAACATCACCAGGGGGAATAAAATAACCAGAGCATCGGCCACTGTCCTTCCCAGCGCTAGGTGCCGTTAGAATTGTAGATGAGATGACAATATGACAATTCACTGTCCACAGCTGGGCCACAATTTCTGCAGGGAGTCATTTAGGAGGGATCTTCTGGTCTCCATCTCATTTATTCGTGTGCAGTCTAATTGTCCCCTTGGCTCTGTTGGAGAGAGAGAGAGAGAGAGAGAGAGAGAGAGAGAGAGAGAGAGAGAGAGAGAGAGATTGGGAGAGAGGGAGAGAGGGAGGGAGAGAGGAGAGAGATCAAAAATAGACATGGAAGGAGGCCAAAAACAGTGGTAGAAGATGACAGGGGAGATAATAAAATCCTGGCATTCTGAAGCATCATTGTGGCTCCAACAGGGAAGAGTTAATTTAAAAAAAATAGATCTATCCTGCATTTTTAGCATTGTTATCTATTTTTAGAACTGACTCTGAAGCAGGGATAATAGTCATTTTTAATCCAAGTCTTTTGCCAGCTGCCCTCTCTGCCCCCCAACCTCTCGGGTCCCCTAAATTCCCTTCTTCCACCATGATTATTCTGACCCGGTAGACTGGACTACAGTGGAAAGAGAATACAGGATGTAGGGGGCCATAGTCTACCTCAGTCCATAGGGCCTCCTTCCCAGGGCCGGCTGGCTGCTCTCATGGGTCTGTTCATTGATTGGTTATTCTGAACCTAAAGATGAGGCAGGGGAAGCTGCATTTTCTCTACCATTCCTTGCCTTGTGAGCAGGGGTCGAAGGGTCCCAAAGTGGACCCCTTCCAGCTTTCCTTTTGATCCCTCTCCAAAGGGACAGATGGGGAGCATCCAGGCTCCACCAATGAGCTGGAGAAAATCACTAATTGAAATTCCCCTGCTCAGGGGCCGTGCCATACGGAGAGGGCACAAAAGGAGGGCCAGATCTGCTGCCCTCTTGCCTTCCCTAAATAACCCACCCCAGTCATGTCTATATCTCTGCCGCTCAGGTTAGGGGCCTGCCTCCAGGTTTATTAATAAAATGAAAGACTTCTCAGTGCCCTCTGCAGTTCCATTTTACATATCGGATGTGATAAGTGTTGACTATTGAGTTTGAACACAGTGGCAGTTCATAGTAATTGATTTTCATTTAGATACGAATCCAGAACTAGACTGGATTTTGTGCTAACGGAAGATTGACTTTGTTGTTATTGTTTTAATTTTATTTTGAACTTATGCCATTGATTTTGCCTGACTGGGAAGCTGAGCCTTCTGTATACACCCCCAGAGATCCAGCCTGTCATGTATGACTGTTCATTCCTGGGGCAGAATCCTTGCCCACTGTGAGAAACCTTTTAGGTGCAAAGTTAGCAAGTGAAAAGAATTCCAGGCAGAAGCAGATGGAGGTTATAGGGCCAACTGCTGCTGTAGATTATGAGACAGGATGTTCATCTGTGAGTACCAGTGCTCCGTGAGTACTGCATGCAAAGGAAAGTCCAGGGGTAGGGGTGGGGTGGGAACAGTTCCCATTCAGTTTACTAATGGTCTGCTCTACTAGGTTAAAGGCAGCTAAGAGTGTGAGGCTGGGAATCAGAAAAACTCATCTCCCTGAGTTCAAAGCTGGCCTCAGACATTTCCTAGTTGTGACTCTGGTCAAGTCACTTCAAAAACCTGTTTGCATCAGTTTCTTCATCTGTAAAATCAGCTAGAGAAGGAAATGGCAAACCACTGCAATATCTCTGACAAGAAAACCCCAAATGGATTCATGAAGAGTCAGACAGAACTGATCAGCAACAACTCTACTAATTCAGGATTGCTATTTAGTGGTGGTGATCGTGGTGGTGTGCATGTATGTGCGCAGGTGTCATGAGTCCAGTGAGGCAGAGACTATTACTCTCCCTTGAGAGGGAAGATATGAGTCTAGTCCTACACACATACACACACCCATATACATACATGACACTATCATATGTGTATCTGAATGTACGAGAAGAGGATAGGACTGGACCTATGTTCTTGAGATTCTTTCCGCTAATTCTCCTGAACCAGTCTTGCCTAGGAGTGTGCCACAGCCCATTCTTGGCAACAGTGAACCTCTCCAGTGCCCTTTGAGAGACCTGTACTCTTGGAATTCCACAATTCAAATTCAATTCAAGTTGTGGAATTCCACAATTCAAACCTGTACAGTATCATCAGAGGGAGATTGATGGGCCTTTGTTTCGATGTGAAACTGGCCATCATGAAAAATCCTTTCCATTTCCCCAAATGTAATCTAGAATTGCCTTTTCATACTGTTCAGTTCTAGCTTGAGCACACTATCCTTCCTCAGTGCCTACCCAAGATTAATTATATAAGGGGTAGCCAGGTGGCACAGTGGGTAGACTGCTGGACTTGGAGTCAGGAAGACCTGAATTCAAATCCTGCTTCAGAAACTTCCTATCTGTTTGACCTGGGGAAGTCACTTAACCATTCTGAACCTCAGTTTCCTCATCTGTTCAAAAAAGGCATGTGTGTGTGTATGTATGTGTGTGTGTGTGTGTGTGTGTGTGTGTATAATAACAACACTGTTATTATATAAAACAATACTTACAACTGAGCTGTTGTTAGGCTCAAATAGGGTAATATTTCTGAAGCACTTTGCAGACCTTAATGTGTTATATAAATTGTGTAAGAAACAAATGGTAGATGCGATGATGCAGCGGATAGAGAACCCAGGAAGACCTGGGTTCAGGTTCTGACTATGATACATGTCAACTGTTTGACCCTGGGCTAGTCACCCCTAGGGTGCATGTGGGTGGAGGGCTCCTCCCAGAGCTTCTGTTTAAGGAGAATTCCTCAGGGTGCACCATCTCTACATTTCCCACCCAGCTTCACTGCTCCAGGTGCCTCCATCCTGCCCCCGTGGGGACCTTCTCTCCCTTGTTTAGCTCTATTGGATGCAACGTCTTCACGTTAGAGTGTAAGTTTCCTGAAGACAGGGGCTGTCTGTTGTCATTATTGTTGCTTGTATTTGTTTTCCCAGTGCTTATCACAGTGACTGTTCCCTTAAGAAATGATTGTTGATTGACTAAGTGGCTTAGACTGTAGGTTGCAGAGCAGATGCTAACCTGCCTTGGTAAAGGGAATTTCTTCTTCCAGGAGTTTCTCTTCCTATTGAAATCATGGTTCTAATCCTCTAGACACACACACACACACACACACACACACACACACACATCCAAATTCAAAAGAAAGTTGTTCATTCCAAACACAGCATCCCCTCTTAATTACCTGAAATTAACCATGGGAGTGAATTTAATAGGATGTACATTTATGTGTCCTCATCCAGAAATAAGTTCCTTATGTTAATGAAATCACAGGTCCTAGCTATATATCTATTCTATTCTCTCTCTCTCCCTCTCTCCCCCCCCTCCCTCTCTCTCTCCCTCTCCCTCTCCCTCTCCCTCTTCCCTCTCCCTCTCCCTCTCCCTCTCCCTCTCCCTCTCCCTCTCCCTCTCCCTCTCCCT
>CM053590.1:24248441-24344418 GCA_028646515.1 Pseudochirops corinnae | reverse complement strand
ATACCCTCTGGCCCAGCAATCTCACCAATGGGAGTTTATCCCATGGAAGTCAGAGACATGGAAAAGGTCCCATATATACTAACATACTTATAGCAGTGTCTTTTGTGTCTAGTGAGAAACTGGGAACAAAGTGGGCATAGCCATCGATTAGGGAATAGCTGAATTGTGGTCACTGCAATATCATTGTAGCACAATACAGTCAGAGCAGAGGACCTGGGTTCAAATCCTTACTCTGGCAGTGAACGGTGAATGAGAATTTAGGGAAGTCATTTGAACTCTCTAGGCTTCAGTGTCCTCATCTGTAAAATGGAAGGTTTTGAACTAGACTTTATTCCCTCCTAGCTCTAAGTACTTAATTGCATGACTATAATAGAATCCTATCGAATTCTAAGCAATGATGACTATGAAGAAGTGAGAGAAATATACATGAATTGATGCAGAGTGGAATAATTCTAACAAAGAGAACGGGATAGAAACAACCACAGTAATGGCAAGAAAGCCACGGGATGACCAAACTTGGCTCCAGAGCTCTGATGATGAAACATGGCCCTGAGTTGAGTCCTGAGGTGGAGTAGCATCTGTTTGTCAGATGTATTCTATGGGTCACTTTGCTTTGCTTAAATATCTCCTTTGTTATTTCTGTTTCAATAAACATCTTTTTTTAATGTGCTTAATGTTTGCCAGATACTGTGCTAAACCTAGGGATACAAAAAGAGGCAAAAGCCACTTCCTCCCCGCAAGAAGCTTATAGTCTGATGGAGGAGACAGCTTGCAAACAAATACATTCAGTAAACTATAGGAAATAATTCAGAAAAGGAAAGCACTGGAATTAGGCTTCTTGTAGAAGGTAGGATTTTAATTGTGAGCCAGGGAGGTCCATAGTCAGAATGAAGGAGGGAGAACGTTCCAGAAACATAAATGTAACTTTTAAAACAAAACCCACCACCAACATGAGCTTCTCAAGCAAATAAGCTATTCTACTTCAAAAAAATTTGTTTCGGAAAGTGACATTAATAAAGACAATTAACCCCTGTGTGATTAGGTCAAGTGCCAGAGAATGATGCAAGGTTTGTTTTAAGAATACAGCAAATATATATTAAGCACCAATGATAAGCAGAACACCATGCTAGATTCTAGGAGAGAGCTAAAGTTTAGATAGGACAAATTCCCTGCCCTCAAGGAGCTTACAGTCTAAGAGACTAAATCTTCCTTCTCTTTGGCACTGTGTTGGTAATTCTCTTTTAAAAAAAGAAAAGTGAATGCCCCACATGGGCATGGTGATTTCTCTTAATAGTTTATATTAATTGCATCCCATCCATTATCCTACACGGCCCCCTTGTGAGGTTGTTACAAGTATCAATATTTTTATTGTATAGATTCAAAAATCTCTAAGGTGCTACCCTAACATATTATCATACAGGAAGGCAGATTTGGATTACTGGAGGTTGATGGAAAATTCTGGAGAGCCCTGCCAAGCTTTTAAAAAGGCTTCATATGTGGAGCTTGTGATGGCCTGTGTGTCTGTAATCCAAGGACCAACAGAGTCAAAGTCTCATCCAGTGAAAGAGCTTGTTGCATTGGAAGAAATATCGGATTTGGAGTCAGCATTTGAATCCTGGCTCTGGCCGAGTGACCTTGCACAAGTCACTTCATTTCTCTGGGTCTTAATAATGAAGGGATTCGGCTAGAGGATCTCATCTCTGAAGTCCTGTTGAATTGTAAATCTTTGTGATCCTGGGATTTGCCAACAGATGGAGTTCCTTTTTGTTTTGATTTTTAAAAAATTAATTATTTTGGTTTTTAGCACTTCAAACTAAGTTGTAGTTGTCAAGAAACTATAATCTGCATCTGTGAAGGAAGTACTCACAATACAATATTCAGAGAGGGGAAGTGACTTGATCGAGGTCACATAGTTTGTAAAACACTAATTTTCTGACTGCAGCATCCAGCACTGCCTTGTACCACATTCTTTGACTTCTCTCTGTTGTTGTTGTTGCCAAATCCCAACACTTCTGTTGATCTCAGCCTGGAGTATTTCACCTTGGCTACTTTAATTTACATGTGACAGATAAAGTCATATCAGAGCAGCCTTATGTAAAACCAACTTAATTTTGAAGTCTCTTTTCACTTGAAAAATACTTTGGATTTTTCAAATGCCATTGTTCTCTCAGGATGCCTGTCATTTCCAAAGCTTCAATTATCATCTGTGACATCACAGCTCATTACAATTAAAGTGAATTTATTCCACACCTGAGCCCCTTTGCCCTGTAAAACATACCATTCCTGGAGGGAGGGACATTCCTTCTGAAATGCCTCTTTCTGAATTTTAAAACCTTGCACAGCTCCCCCACCCACTCCCAAACACACACATACACACTTTGAAGGATTAGAGACATTTATGGGCTTTTTGGTAATGAAACCTTTTTAAACATAATTTTATTTATTTTATATTTTATTTTTTATTATCTTCATTTTCAAAACTATCCTGCCTCTAAAGTGCTTTGCAAACCTTCAAGTACCTATAAATGATGAAGGTGGTGGTGATAGTGATGGTGGTGATGATGGTGATGGTGATGATGATGGTGATGATGGTGATGGTGATGGTGGTGGTGATGGTGATGGTGGTGGTGATGATGGTGATGATGGTGATGATGGTGATGATGATGGTGATGATGGTGATGATGATGGTGATGATGGTGATGGTGATGGTGGTGGTGGTGGTAATGATGATGGTGATGGTGATGGTGATGATGATGGTGATGATGGTTATGGTGATGATGGTGATGGTGATGGTGGTGATGGTGATGGTGGTGGTGGTGATGATGTTGAGAATGGTCATGATGATGAAGATGATGGTGATGATTAGAAAGCCATCCTGCTTCTACCCTTAGTCTCATTTCTAACTCTGGTCCTGCATCTCACAAAAGACACGAACAACGTAGAAGATGGAAAAACACCAGCTCAGCAAAACTAACCCCACATCAGTTGGGTCTGACAGCAAATACAATACTCTAAACCTACAACATCTCCCTTTTTCCAATAGCAATTCAAACTGAGTGAGTCTGAATGTATTTAGCATCCACCATATGCAAGGCACTGAGGATATGAAGACAAAAGTGATTCCTATCAAAGAGCTCACATTCTACCAGGAAGTGACAACATGTATATACATAAATAAAATCAAAATGTATACAAAGGAATTTGAAGAACAAGAAAGTAAAAGGCACTGGTAGATACTGATAATCATGAAAGGCAGACAGAAAGGGAGAGGGCTATTTACCAACACATGATTGCAAAGGATGCAGATCCTAGACACCTTTGAATACTCATTCTTGTTAAGGCATAGAAGAAGGTACACAAGGATTGGAGTTATACATCCTCTCCTGGGTACTCGTTGCTTATAGACCCATCTGTCACTCTTAGTTACCTATGTGCTCCTCATCTGTCCTCTGGAAAGAGCATCCCAGTCTGATCAGATTTCCTCATTCACATAGAGTCCAGTAGGAAAAAAGTAGAATGTAAGTGAGGTAAACATATTGAGGCCATCTCTCAGAAGAGGTATAACAAAAGGATAAAGGGAAATAGAACTGAAAATAATATTCTTTAGAATACATTAAAGAGATTCTACACACTGGAGTTTTTGGACAAAAGTTGGATGGCCACTTTTTGGAGTGGTGAGTAATAGAAGGGATTCTTGTCCAAGTGTGGTTTAGGTGAGGTAGCAGCTGAGTTCTCCTTTCCAAATCTGTGATGAAGTCATCATAATGCAAAGAAAAAGAAGGAATCAACAACCTCAATCAGAGGTTCTTAATCTGGTCTGATGTGTGCATGTATATAAAACTGCTTTAATATTATTATTTTGCTCTGTAATCCCATTTTATTTAATGCGTTTTAAAACATCCTTCTGAACAGGGCTCCATTGGCATCAATGGATAGCCAAAAGGGGTCCATGAGAAAAAAAAAAAAAAGATTAAGTATCCTTTGCCTAAATGATTATCATGGATAATGTGTCAGATTTCTCCAGTCTTCTGCCCTCCATATATCCCTTAGAAAACAGTTTTTTGAATGCCTTCATTCCTTTTGGCCATGACCGAGCTTTCACTGAAAAACTATGGCCAATTCTAAAGGCATTACAGAGGTAGCCAGCCAAGTGCCCATCTTTTCTCGTGAATAAAAATGCCCTAATTAAAATGGAATCTCTCATCCAGAAACAAGGAAGTTTGTCTTTAGATTGAGCTCAGAGACCTTGCCACCTCGAGTTCCTTGCAGAGTCTTTGTACATAACTTAGAGAAAGATGATAATTATCCTTCAGGGGTGAGATGCCCAGTTAGTTTCCTGGGCTCCCATATTTCTGCAGACCAGTGACAGACTAGATTGCAATCTGGCCAGACCTGGATCAAATGTGATTTCTCTGTTATTAATTGACCTCTTGGGTGAAGATGCAGTTGGGTGCCAGGTGTTCTGCTTTGTAACCCTGGCATTAATAGGGGTTAAGGCTGTGGGTTTGGAACTGATCTGCCTGGACAGCTCATATTCATTACAACAGAATATCAATGTTCTCATTAAGGAGAGTTTCTCTCTACCAGCTTTAGCCTTAGTGGTATGATTATGCTACCAAAATAGTGGGGGCAAGGGAGGGGGGGGGGGTTAATGTCAACAAATTGTTAATGCTAGAACACATTACTGAATTGGAACCAAGGGTCAGAAAGAAATGTCTCTCTACGCAAAACTCTAAACATGTCAAGGATGTTCGATGTATCTGATTCTCCTCCAAGCTAAGCAAAGTGTGATCCTACTCAGATCTGCAAAGACACCCTGCTTTTTTAGAGCAAGCTCCATGATAGCATTTGTTGTGTGATTGTTTTATGAATACTTAGAAACAGGGTAGAGTTGACAGGTAATTCCTTATGTTTCTCCTTAGCCTGTCAATTCATGTCTTTTATTATTTTTTTCTTAAAGATATTATGAACTGATTTAGGTCTCAGTTTAATTTTAATTTATTTTCAAAGTGACAGTTTCATTTGCGAAATAGTAAGACTCTAGCACATTTATGACTTTTGGTTCCTGTTCTTCTCCCCATTCCTGCTACTTGTTTGCCTATGTGACCTGGGAGCAAATCAGTGAACCTCAGGCATCTGTTTCCTCAATATGTAAAATGAATGGGTTGGGCCTAGATGACCCCTAAGTTCCTTCCCAGCTCTTAATCCGAGATTTAAACCTCAGAACCCTTTCCTTATTCACTAGTCTAGGGTAAGTCTGGGGTAAGTCAACTCTAGTCTACTTTGGATGCACCTGAGGAATCCTGGTCAGGGGGCAGTAGATATACTTACACATTACTCTGTCACCCTTAGGACTATTTTCTCTAAACTCCATTAAAAAGATGAGAATGAGATGATAATATGAATATTTTTATGCCATATTTATATAGGATATTTTAATTTGAAATCTCTTTTTATATATTTTCTCATTTGCTCCTCATTACAACCCTGTGTAGTTAGAGGCACCATAGGTCTTATCTCCTTTTAACGGGTAAGAAAACTGAGTCTTAGTGTAAGTGACTTGTCCATGATAATTCCATGGTCCTCCAACTAGTAAATGTCAGGGGGAGGAATCTGATGCCAGGGATCTATCCACTAGGTCAACATGCCTTCCTTTTGCACTGGAGTGCTTTGCTTTGTGATTATCACCCTGGAGGGATTTCTTATCAGTGGATGGCTTCTTGTAGCCCCATCTCTTACTTGCAGGAAGTCTGTGACAATGTGATGCTTTAGGACCACAGAATGTCAGATTTCCTCCTTGCAATCAGAGCACTTGATTCATGTCCTGGCTCTGCTTGTGTGGCCTTGGAGAAGTGATTTAGCCTCTATGGACCTCTGAAAAACTATGTGATACCTGAGATCCTGGCCAGTCTTGTGATCCTTCAATTGAGCAAAACAACTTGCTTTCTGCTGCATTGGTGGGGATGTGGCCCACTGACTCAGAGGAGGCCATTTGATTTCAGGTCAGTTCTTAAACCACTCTGTACTTCTGGAAATGAACCATATCTGAGGAGAGAGAAGAGTTTTCTGTGCATGCTTCTCAAGATTGGCACAATGCAGGTGAATAAATATCATCCTTAGGAAAAAGGGGTGCCATTTTCCACTGCTCTAGGTTCAACCCACTTTACAGGAGATTGCTCCATCTCCTTGCTCCCTAAATAGGCTTGCAACAAATCATAGTGGGCTCAGTACCTAATGGATGGATCTAAATTTGAATTTTGAAGTCAAGATAAGATACACATGGCTTCTCTAGGTAATATTACCTAGATAAATATAAATTGAGCTGGAGGGTACATACATTGTAATAGAAAGATACACATAGCTACCACATGCAGAGAAAACACTATGAGCTCAATGAAAGCAAAAAGTAAAACATTTGCACATCACGGTTGCAATTCCAGCTTGACCATTGAGGCGTGTTTTAGGAGAGTATGTGTATCTGTTTTCTGTTCTGATGTTAAATGAGTTTCTTTTTTCATGGTGAGTGGAGAAGAGAAGGGACAAAAGGCCTTATTTATGTCTTTATGGGCATATATGACTATTAGGGCCCTATGGAGAAACTCATATTTATAGTCTGTCTAATTTAGTATTGTCCTTGTCATTTATTTTTTAATAAAATATATTTTTAAAGTAAGCAGTTGGTTTAGTGTAAAGAGCACTGGAACACATGAAAAGTAGGGAGGGAAGGCCACTACCACTGCCTTGCTGTGGGACAATCAATCAATCACTTCATTTCTCTGGTTTTCAGTTTCCACATTTACAAAATGAAGGGAATGGAATGACCTATCTATATGTTACCTAAAATTGCTTCCAGCTCTGAATATGGTAATTATACTACTACTAAATAGTGATATTCAAGTGTTTTTTTAAATTCTTTACTGAAAGATACAATATAATTTAAAAATAATTTTATTGATATCTTTTCTTTTTATATCATCTAAATTTCCCATTGTATTCTTCTTTTCTCATCTTAAAGAAGCATTCCTTGTAACAATTTTTTAAAAAGAAAGAAAAAAAGAAAGGAGGGGAGAAATTCAGCAAAACCCATCAGTACATTAAAAAAAAAAATCTGACATTCTGTGTAAGAATGAATGAACACCCAGACCCCTTCCACCACGACCATTTCTGCAGAAGAGTAATGGTTGATGCAGTGTATTCTCACACCTTTTCTTTGGGATCAAGCTTGTCTTCATAATTTTGCCACAGTGATTTTCTTTTTCTTTTCTTTTCTTTTTTTTTTTGGCAAGGCATTCGAGGTTAAGTAACTTGCCCAGGGTCACACAGCTAGTAAGTGTCAAGTGTCTGAGGTCAGATTTGAAGCAACATTCATTTTCAGTTATTTTGTGGGGGTTCCTTCCATCTACATTGTTGCAGTCATTTCCTATATTTTGTTTGCTCTGGTTACTTCATGTTGCAGCAGTTCATGAAAGTCTTTCCATGCTTCTCTGTATTCATCATATTCATCATTTCTTATAACACACTAATATTCCATTATATTCATGCACCAAAATTTGTTTAGCCATCCCCCAAGCAATGACCAATTATCTTGTTTCCAGTTCTTTGCTGCCACAGAAATATAACTTTTGGTACTAGAGAGGGATTATACTATAAAGATACAATGTACTTAATAAATGCCCTATTTCAAAGTGTTCCAGAGAATGAGCATCAAGGAAATTTAACTACTATTTAACAACTCAATTTAAGTTCTGCTTAAAGAGTCATTTTGTACTGATTTAAAACCTTTCACAATCTGTCCCCAAATTGGGGGGACAGTTTGGTTCCTATCACTCTCCCTCATGAACTCTTTTCCAGCACAACTTGTTTATTTGGGGTGCTGCAGTCTTGATTTTTCATTTTCTGACTCCATCCCTTTGTATAGGCTGTCCATTCGCTGGATGCTCACCCCTTGGAATCCATCCTTCATGTCAGAGCTTAGTTCAAGTTCCTCCTCCTTCATGAGGCCTTTTCAAATTCCTCTTCCTTCCCCAACTGGTCACTACTTTTTTCCTCCACCCCAAAATTACTTTGCATTTTTCTTTGGAAGTAGGCAAAAAAGAGCTTTCTGAGAACCTTAATTTTTGTATTCTAATCACGGAGTTAGAATGTTTTGTTGTGTTCTTGTTCTCTCTCTCTCTCTCTCTCTCTCTCTCTCTCTCTCTCTCTCTCTCTCTCTCTCTCTCTTCCCCCCCCTTTCTCTCTCCCTCCCTCTCTCTCTTTCCTCCTCCCTTAGCTTTATCTTCTTTCTGTTTCTGTCTCTCTTCCCATCTTTTATTGATGCTGACATCTGCTCTCTATCTACTACATTTCTTTTTACTTAGTATTGATGGTGATACTAAATACACTTCCAAAATGGTCATTTGGACGTCCTTGAAGATAGAAGAAAGTAATACTATCAGTCTAATGGTGTGTTCCAGACAAAAATAAAACTTGGGTATCCCAGGAAGTTTCTTCTTCAGTGCAGTCATTAATGGTGAATCACAAGTCATCTTGGTTATTTCCTAGAATTCATTGACTTCCAACTACATTTTGCAGTTAATGATTCAATAATAATCTATGTGTAAGGCACTGGGGATGATACAAAGACAAAAATGAAAGCCCCTGTCTTCAAAGAGTTTATGGTCGACTGGATGTTAGTGTGTGTGTTGGGGGAGGCGGAGAGGCAATGTTTGATGATGTGTGCCTATAAAAACAAAGTATATTTAAAATCATTTCAGGAGGGGAGAGAGAAGGCTTATGAAGTGGAGGGGGGAATGGGAAGAAAGGAGAGAAGGGAGCTCAGATACTATCTTCTCAAAGTTGAAAAAAAAATCTCTCATTCACCATCATTTCAGTATTATTGATGCCCCCTTCTTGGAGGTTACCTGTCAGTGCTGGAATTACCTACGGGAGATGGGGTACAGAAAGTGATTCTTGGCATTTTTAAGGTAAGAGTGTCTGTGAGCCACCTCTTACTCATTTCAGATTGTAATTTTCCACTTATTTCATGTATCTAATCTTAGTAAAATACTATGGAAAAATCAAATGGTTTTACAAATAAATTACATCACAAGGCCCCTGCCCTCAAGAAGCTTATGATTTAGAATGAGAAAATCCAGAGTCTTGGTATTGGAAATTGCCCCACAGTTGTATTCTTATCTGTACCTTTGGGAAAATCCCCTCTTCAGTGTCTTAAGCCAATAATGGGGAGCTCACATTTCCCCCAAGGGGTCTAATTATCCTTTCAAAGACATCTAATTTTTAGGGAGTTTTTCCTTAAATTCCACCACCTCCAAAAGCCTTCCCCAATCTTCCCAGTGACTTCATAAAGTATTTTTATAATTCTATAATGAACTGAACATGAATCTTATACATTACAGTTGTCTGTGTTGATGCCATAAGCCCCATGAAGTCATGGGCTGCCTTATCTAAATTCTATGTGGGGGCACCTAACATAATGCTTCACACATAATATCTTCTTAATAGATGTTTCTCGTTAGATCATACCCAAATTTGCCTTCCTGTAGCTTCCATTCATTGCCCTTTGCTCTGTCCTCTGGCATCAAGGGAAGCAAATGAACAAACAAACACCACCACCAACTAGTCTTCTACTTGACAAGTATCAAACATTCATTTCTAGAAAGTCATCATTTATTCTTACCCTGTGGGGTCTCTTCCAGACTCAACATCTTGAAATTCTTTCATCTCATCTTTCCTGTGTTGGCAGGAAGAGTTGGATTTGCATCCTGCCTTGGACACTTATTAGCTATGTGTCCCTGGAGAAGTCATTTAACTGCTGAGCCTCAGTTTCCCCATCTGTAATATTGTCATGATAGCAGTACCGAATTCATAGGTTGTTGTGAGGATCAAATGAAACAGTGTATGTAAAGGCCTTTGCAAACTATAAGGCTCAGTATCAATGTGAGATGATGATTGTTCTTGTTTTGAATTTCATTTCCTTATTAGCCGTTTTTGTCCTGATCTTCCCAAGATCACTTTCCTTGGTAGAGAAAATGAAACACAGTAGGGGCTGTACCTTCCCCCCTCCTTTCTCTGTCATCATCGTACAGTACACCCCATTATGTGACCTTGTGCGCTCATGCTGTGACCTGCAATGAGTACATGATAAGTCCAGACAGTTAGCTCGGTGGATGGAGTACCAGACTAGCAGTTAGAAAGACCCGAGTTCAAATTTTGCCTTTGACATTTATGAACTGTCTGATCATACACAAGTCAGTTAAACCACCCTGAGCCTCAGTTTCCTTAGCCATGAAATTGGTATATTAATAGCATCTACCTAATAGAGTGACTCTGAGGATCAATGAGAGTAATTGTATAAAACTTTGAAAAATCTCAATTTTTTAAAAAAGCTGTTATTATTAATAGTAATAAATATCTGAGGCTGTCAACATTATTTTTGCCTCTCTTCCCATGGGAATTGTTTGGTGTTCCCACTTCTATTCTTTTTCTTCTATCCCACCCCCATTACTTGACTTCAGAGTTGTATGTGGGGGGGAACTATTTCTCCTGCCCCCTTTTACTTTTAATCTAAAGGTTTCTTGATTAGATCTGTAAGTCTCCAAGCAGAGATATTCTTCCTGACCCTCATTAGATATACTACATCCCCAGCTAAGAGACTGTAATTTCTTAAGCCTTGTTCTAGAAATCCAAATCCCATTCTTTGCATCCCATCCTGCCATCTTCTTGGCCAGCTGTTCACTTCCCAAGCTGATATTTTCTGGGTCAAAATAGTCTCCAATCAGCATAACTTAAATGTATCTGAAGAGGAAGAAAACGCTAACAAGCGGGGAGGAGGGATGGGATTAGAAAAGGTTTCTTGCAGAAGGGGGCACCAAAGGAGAACCTTGAAGGGAGTCATATGTTTTATATTTATCTGTATTCATGTTGTTCCACTGTCAGGATGAGGATGGAAAGCATTGTAGTCATATTAGACAGAAGCCACCAATGGGATGTCTCCTCTGTGATGGAATTGCCATCTTTTTGACAAGAAACATACCTCAGTATTTGAAAGAGCCCATTATTCCTTTGGTGTGGGTACTCACTCAACCAATGACGATTTCAACTCAGCCACACATTTCAGCCTGTAAGAATCATACCTACCACATAGAAAATAAACCCTGGGTGGCCCACTTGAGTTAGATGTAAAGACACCCTCAAGCTAGTCAACCCACAAATTTATATCTTAATGTTGTTATGCTGTACATAACTGATAGAGATTAAATCGGGCTTAATCTCCAAACTTTCTTCAAAGGCCTTACATGTGGTATTTGTTGAGACTGAGTTAGGGATAGTTAATTGATAGTTAAATAGGGATGGGACTCTGGTTCCCAAGGCTTGCCTGTACTATGTGTTTACATATGAATATAGATGGAAATTTGTCTCCTTGCTACCCTATGACATCTACACACCTCATAGATAAATGATGGTGTCTGTCCAGAAGAATTCTTTGGGGAAGAAAAAAAAAAGATTAAAAAAAAAAATCTTTAAAATCAGCCTAGCTGATTTTACTTACTCTCTATGGTGATTGCTAGCTCAAGATATAGAATTGTTTTTTGGTATATAAACAGGAATAGGTTTCTGGAATGTTTGGATAGAGGGAGAAGGTGTTTTATCTTTTCTGAGAACATTTAGAATTGGTCACTTACTTGAAACTTTGGGCCCTGAAATTCACCAGCATTCTACATTCTGACTGCAGAAGACCATTCCTCACAATCTAGCCTCCATTCGTCTTTCCATTCTAGTTTCAGGAAGAATAGTTTTATGTTTCTTCCAGAGGGTACGACTTTTCTGATCCTATTCTCATTCCTTTACTCTCCATTCTAGCTAGTTGCCTTGCATGCTGTTACCTGGACAAGAGATATGTTTCCCATCTCTACATCTTTGCACAAATGTTCATTTGGGTCCAGAATGAACTTCTTCCCTTCTTTGACTTTTAAAATCTCTAGCCTCCTTCAAAACATAGCTCAGGCCCCATCTCCTATACGAAACCTATGTTATTCCCCTGCCCCCAGGTAGTACTCTCAGTCTCTTAGAGTTATTTTGTGTCATCTTAATTTTGTGTGTGCCCACTGTATCATCCTGGTAAAAGGTTTTTTAAGGGCAGAGACTTTTGGCTTTTCTCTTTTTTTGTCCCTTGTGTCCCTACCACCTAACAAAGTGCCTGGTTCATAATAAATGCCATCTGTGAGCCCTTGTCATGAAAGTTATAGGGCTGGTCCATATTTTACACAAAGCCTTACACAAACCTTATAATGGTGGTTCCCAAGCTGTCTGCATCTGAGTGAGAAGTTTTGGAATGCTGGTGCAAGTCACAACTTAGAGCCACTCCACGTCTGCTTATTAGACTGATGTCAATTCCAGTTTCCCAATGCTAGTCCACCGGCAAAATCGTTTAGGAGCTCAGTGTGAGAAAAAAGGGGGATTTACTCAAAGGAAGCCCATTTTCATATATATGAGTGGGGGTAGACAAAAGAATGGTGATGTCATTCCAAAGTTCTCATTTCATTGATTGCAGTAGCAGTTACCCCCAGTATTGAGAAGGCGGCTAAGAAAATCCAACACAATGGGAAAGGAGCTGAGTGAGTCTTCTAGCTCAGAATCTGGGGGTAGTTTGCCTTTTCTTTTTTTTTTTTTTCTTTTCTTTTTTTGGCTGATTCAAAGCACAAGATACTTCTCTGTCCGGCCTCAAAGAAGACAAACTTCTAGGGATTTGGATTTAAGCTACCATGTCTTAGATTAACATTTTTAGAGACTTCTCAATCTCGTTCCCTATTTTCCTTTATTCCTTATTCATTCCTTGACCCCCTTCAATGCAATTCAAGGCTATATAAGGTTGAAAATGGGGGTGTCAGTGGGAAGGCAAGAAAGTAAAGTAAATGCTGCTGCCACCCATGTGCTTACCTGTGCCCACTTAACACCACTTTGCTTTCCCTGGGAAAGGATGCATCATAGATCCTAATGATAAGGTTTCTGCCTTCTAACAATCCCTTCTGGGGGACTGTCACAGCAGGACTACTGAAGTACTGTAATCAGTTTCCAGGATGGAGTGAAACTTACCTGTGTACTGGCAGAGACATTTCATGCCCCTTCATTCCCCCTAGAGTTACCAGTTGAGGCATTTCTCCTACTTTACCCCTGAATCTGACAGGAGTCAGATCTATTTCCTCCATGAGGTGATATCACTGGAGCTGGCTTTGAGGGAACTTCTGCTGTCTTCAAATTTGCCATTCAAATTTATTCTGTGATTACATGATTCCAAATCAGCTCCCCCCTTCCCCAGTCAAAGTCGTTTACTGTTAACTCTTACTTTAGATAGTGTATTTTCCAGGCGTGATGAGGGTCCTTGGATCTCTAAAACTGTATGTTTTTCCTCTCATCTATGTTCTTGTCCTTTCCTGTAGCTTAAACAAGCAAATCATTTTTTAAAATACTAAGTTATGGTATTTCAAATAAATTAAGATTGGCTTCTTGTTGGCAGGTTTGCCATCATTATTTAGGGAAACTCATCAGAGGCCATTTCCATTTACTTAATTATTTTACATTAATGCCCGTGCTATCCCTAGCCATGGTAAATTTGAAATTGGAAGTAAAATTTAAAAAAAATTCTTAGAAAACAAAGCTGGCCTGATTATAAGAAGATTTCTTTTCTTTTCTTTCTTTTTTTTTTAAATTTGTGGTTGGGATCAGTAAGTCCTGGCTTTAGAGCTGAAAGGGGTCACTGTGGTCATCAAGGTCATCCCCCTCATTTTACATATGAGGAAACTGAGTGAGATCTGGAAAGGCCAAATTGCTCATGGTCACACAACCAGTAAGAGTTAGAGGCAGGATTTGAATCCAGGTCCTCTCATTCCAAATCCCCTACATCATATCAAATGAGCCATGTGACCTGCCATGGGGTTACAGATATTATTAGTCCCATTTCACAGATGATGAAACCAAAGCCTATAGAGATTAAGAAATTTGTTCATGGTCACACAGAGGTACCATTTTGACTGAGGCCTTCCTCACTCCCAGTATAACTGCCTATGCAATACTCCACACCACCTTGTTAAGAAAAAGTTGTTTGGGACCATACCTACCAGGTGTCTCCTAGTCCCCCTTGTGCTGGAATGTGACTCAGACTGGCAATAACACCCACCCAGGACTGAGCCCAATCTTTTCCAATTAAAGTACCTCCTTGTGCTAGAAGGTTGGATGGAGGCTGGACCTGGAGTCAGGAAGACCCAAGTTCAAATCCAGCTTCAGACAGTTCCTGACTAGGTGACCCAGGCCAAGTCATTTAGCTCTATCTTCCTCAGTTTCCTCATCTGTAAAGTTGGCGACAATAATGGCACCTATTTCACAGTGCTATTGTGAGGGCCCAATAAAATATTGTTTGTACAAGGCTTAATTAAAAGCCTAGCACATAGTAGGCACTTTGGAAATTCCTTATTTCCTGTGTTCCATGCACAAGACCTCTTCCAGTTATTAGGAGCTGGGCTTTAAGGAAGCTAGACCTCTTCAGGCCCACCTTTCCCCTTGCTTTCTTATCTCCCCATCTGACTCTGGACAGGGCCCTGAGGGACCCGGGGGGCAAGCAGTTGGTTTCTATGTGGCTGTCCTCCCTTCCTACCCATCCCCATCCCCCCTAGACTGTTGGTTGTCAGCATCACGTGGGCTGCACAGTGGGTGGTGTGAAAGCCTTGTTTATCCGAAGACCATGTGGAGATGGGCGGATGCACACCACGGGGAGAGAGGGACAGGAGAAGCTCGCTCTTCCCCTAAGAATTGGCAGCAGACGTTGCCTAAGCTGTCTAACTGGGCAGGAGGACTCATTTGCTGTGCCTTCGGGCTTGATAAAAGAAGCAGCTGCTAGTAGGGGCTTGTTCAGATGCCTGGAGATGGAGCTGTGGCTGATGAGCCAGGGGAGCTGAGCTGACTTCCTCCTCCTTCCTCCTCCTCCCCCTCCATCTGCCTCCTTGGGGCTGGGCGAGTTTCACTGGGCCAGGTAAGGGTGGGAGTTCTCCCATTTCTGTCCTTGGTTGTAAGAGTGACAGAGAGAGGGGAAAAGAGAGAGGGAGAAAGGAAGAAGGGAGGGAAGGAGGGAGAACAAATGAATGAATGAGCAGGCAGGCAAACGAACGGAGCCGGGGACTCGGGAGGGATGGCAGTGCTGGCTTCCTTTTGCCATCGGAAGCGCATTAACTTGATTCTCCCCAACCTGAAAAGCCAACTGCTGTGATGCTATGCAGCTGGTAATAGCCGCACACGGGGAAATCTTCCTGGGCACTGAAGATGCCCGATCCGCGGCTGCTTGTTTGTGTCTAATGATGTACCAGCCAGCCATGTTTTCTGTGCAATTATATCCCCACACAGGGCCAGCTCGTGCTGAGAATGCTGGGCTGTGCACTGCCCCTTCTAATCTAAGGGAGCCTTGGCAGATCTCTTCCCCCCTCCCCTTCTTCTTGTAAAAGAGAAACGGGAAAAGAAAAGCAACTAGAGCCTTGTGTTCAGCTGGCTTTTGAGGGGTGGTTTGGGAGGCTTTCCCTTGGGTGGAGTATGATGAGAGCTGGGGTCCCCTGCCCTCCTCCTCCTGCCCTCCTAGCCTTCATGCCCTTCACTCCCAACTTCATTTGATGATTTCTGGTTAATTAGCTAGTAAATTCCTCTCCCCTTACCCCCGCCACTCTAGGCTTGTATTTTTTTTTTACTTTTAAGTGGTGTTTGAATGAAACTGTAGCTCAGCTGGAGAAAATGGAGAAATGAAAAGGATGGCCTTTTGTGTTGGGTTCTATTGTACAGCTCATCATTCCCCCTTTCCCCCCTCATTCCCCAGCAGAGCTATGGCAGTGAGCCCCTCCTGCTCTTCATACTCAGATGCCCATTGCCTGCAGAAACAGATCCACAGAATGGAGAGCTAGCCTTCTGTGGCTGCTGACAGGGTAAGAAAGATGCTGAATGGGATTCAGACTCCACCGGCCACAGAATGCTGTCCCACTGAGCTGAATGTGGATTACCTGCCGGGATTAACCCTATTTGCTGACCAGTCACCTCCTTTGGTTTCTGCTTGCTGGCAATTGGGCTGGGTTGAAAAGCATGCATTCCTTTAATACACGATGCCATTGGCTCGCCTGTTCAGACTAAGGCCAGTTCAGTTCAATAAGCAGAGGGGAATCAGGCTAGAAGTGCTTACATCTAAATTGAGACTTCATCAGACCTGCTGATAGATGAATGCATGTGAGCTGTGGCTAGCGTACCTGGTGATCACCCCGGCACATCTTTTGAACTTGTGTCCCTCACTTGCTAGTATGGTACCATGTGGTGTGTTTGAATCCCAAATGCAGTACTGAGAAAAATGAAGAATTAGCTATTATCTGGGAAAGATTGTGGTCATTTCATGGTGGTGTGGCTGTGAACAAGGACCAAGGCTAATTGGGATTTTTGGCTCTTAGGTTGTCTACAAAGAGTACATGAACCCCTCCCCTCCGATACCCAACATTGGCAGAAAATAGCAGTCTTCTTTTTGGTAAAATGCTTGTCTGAGCTGATATGCAGTTTTCCTAGCAGTAGAGCACAGAGAAGACAGTTGGCTGCAGTCAAGAACTCAGTTCAAGACCTGTGTCTGACATGCTCTGACTGTGTGATGCTGATCAAGTCACTCAGTATTGGAATAATTCCGTAAGAGGACCAGGAGGGAAAATGGTATAGTGGGAAAAGAACAGGGTCTGGAGTCCAGGGATCTTGGTTGAAATCCTATCTCTCATGTTCTGTAGCTGTTTGAGCCTAGACAGGCCCTTTAACCTCTCAATACCTAGTTAACTCTCTAAGACAGAAGTTCTTAACCTTTTTGTGTGTGGCATGATGTGTTCCACCCATACAGCAGCTGCCTTCTGAGGATAATTCCATTCTGACTCAGTGATTGGTGGTGATTCCTAACATTGAACTACCGTATCATCAGAAGTCCCAGAAGTCATTTCCCTCCCAGTTCACTCTGCTGTCTGGACCACCTCCAGACCTTCACATCAACACCCTTACTCAATCCCCTTTACATGTTGTCTGCTGCCATTAGAATGTAAGCCCCTTGAGAATAGGAACTATCTTGTTTTTATATCCCTAGTGTCAGAAACCTAAAAGCGTATGGATTGTAAGTGTTTAATAAACACAATCTGTCTATCCATCTCTCCATCCATCCATCCATCCATCCATCCATCCATCCATCTCCCTATCCTTTTGGCAGTTAGATGAAGCCTATGGACCTTTTCTCAAGAATCATGTTTTTAAATGCATAGAACAAAATACCAAAGATTACAAAGGAAATCCCTTTTTGAAATAAAGATGTATTTTTTTCCCAGCCAAGTTCTCAGACTCTCTAAAATCCACCTGTAGATCCCAGGAGCGCAGACCCCAGATTAAGAACACATGCTTATATTTTTTACATTATTATACTTATCCCTGCAATATAGCAGAAAGAGTCTGGGGTCTGGAGTCAGAGAACTGTGGTTCACATCCTGCCTCTTATACTTATTACCTGGGTATCCTTTGGCAGGGGCTTCAGTTTCCACATCTGAGGCTTGGTCTTCATGACTTCTGAGGTGCCTTCTGCCTTGATATCAGAGTACTGAGCTGAATTATGCAGAAAATATTGAGGAACCCTTGAAAGATAATTTGTTTTAAAAAATATTAGGAGTTCTCTACATAGATGAAATCACAAATCTGTTTTAAAAATTATCTCCATTAGTGCTCAGGCATGATATACAGTGGTAGCTGTTAAGAGTCAGGACTATTCTGGTGAATGCCTTTTATAGTGTTATTTCTTGCTTAGCTCAATGAGGATGAAAGTTTTCTTAGTCCTTAATAGGTAGTCTATTTTGAAAAGTCTCTGTATTTGAAAGTCCTTCCCCTTTCCTCCCTTGTGGCTTGATTAATTAAATAGTTAAATGTCTTATTAATTAATTAATTAATTGTTGTGCCTGCCCACCCACCCTCACTCAAGTTGTATTTCCTTTGGAAATAAGATTGCTCTGGTTAGGGGGATTCAAAGTTAATTTTAAAGCTTTTCCAAGAGCCAAGCTGGAGAAATTAGAGCCACACCCCCCAGCTGGATGCCTGAGAGGAAATTGGAGCAGTGCAGTTGACATTTGCTTTCCCTCTTGTCTCTTTCAAAAGTGTAATACACTAAGTGAAACTGTTACAAATAGAGAAATGGAGACTTCACTTAGTTCAGCTCTTCTTGGATGAGCCTCCCCACTGAAACGTGTCTTTTCCAGATATGTGTAAGTGAATGTGAATCATGGAAGGTAACATTTGCTAAACATAGGTTTGACTCACATTTGAAATAGCTGTTCGCGGTCTGGGGAGACTCTTTCTTCTCCAGTGCCAATGAGGCATCAAAAAGGTTCAGGGTCTTTAAGGAGAAGCAGGTATAAGGACTACTTCATTCTGTTAAAGGCTAGTCTGAGCTCTACCCCGGACACTGCCCATTCACTAGCTGTGAAGAACCACATGTTTGTCTCACTTCTTCAGCTAGAAGAATGGAGGAAGGTCCATGAGCAACAGAAGGGTGGAAGGTCATTGGCCAAGGGGCTTCCCTGGGGAAAAGCTTAAATAGATCTCAGGACTTAGTGTTGGATGGTACTATGGAAGACTCTTTTGCCTTCTAGAATATTATGTGAGTGAGCATTAAGTATGCTCCTCATTTAGTGGATTCCCTGGTATTCTTACTAATTTAATGGAAAGGAAGGCATGTGTTCCGTATTCTGTAAAGACTAGATCTGGAGAGACAGTAGAAGATAGAAGAGCCTGGCATGCTCTGGTCCATGGGATTACAAAGAACTGGACATGGCTGAACAGCATCGGAATGTGTTTGTGGAGAAGAAGAGGCTCGAGCCTTGTGATTTTCCTCAAATCTGGGATTCCCTAATGAGGAAACCTTCTCCCTCTACCAGTGCAGGTCAGCACTTTCCCCAAAACTTCAGAATTTCAGTGACCACTGAGAGGACAAGCGTGTTGCCCATACAGATCAGACGGAGAATTTAAACTCAGATCTTTCTGACTTAGGGTCCAGCTCTCCATCATAGCTGGATCATAGCTGGGTCTCTCTAAGAGAGTATTATATACATTTTTTTTGTTTACTTTGTTCCAAACCTGTGAATTCATGAGTTCCCAATGAGCAAACGCCCCCCTGCCAGGCTCGGCAGCTACGGTTCCACAACTTATAGCCTTGGAAGTTGCTTATGGGAAGGACAATTTAAATCATTTGTATGCAAAGTAGTTTCCAAATTTCGAAGCATTATTAATAGCTATTAATATTGGCTATTAATAAATTATAACTCCTTATATACTGAAACTGTCACTTTTATTTTCATCTCTCCCATGCCCAGCACAGTGCTTGGCACACCAGGGCCACTTTTATATGAATGTCAGCAGTTACAAGCACCATCATGTTCTCTTCACAACAACCCTGGGATATAGGAATTATTATTATGCCCACTTTACAGGTAAGGAAATTGAGTTTAGGAGAGGTTAAGTGATCTAATCCTAATTCCATTTCTAAAGCCAATCACATAGCCAGTAAGTGTTTGAAACAGACTTTGAATTCAGGTCTTCCTTGTCCCATGCCCAACACACCGTTGCCTCTGCTGCCTAGCTTCCTGTGAGCTGGTGAAGATCCGTTGGAAGAGGTTACCTGTACTCTGTAACGTGTGTGAGAAATCTATGTCTTTTTCCTTCTGTGGTCTCCATAACCCAAGTATAGGCCAATCCCTTCCATTCCAAAGGAAGAAAGACAAAATAGAGGAAACATTGTAATCGATCACAATAGCTTTTAATGTTCAGGTGGGAGGTCCTTGGGATGATTTGGAAGCAGAGATTTCTTTAGGATCCCATAGTTTCTTTATACATCATACCAACAGTGAGAAAACCAGGCTGCTCACAAGTGAATGAGATGTCTCTAAGCCACAAAGTATAGCCCTTTCTGCCTTAAAGTGTGAGTAAATCCCTGGGTCTGTTTTGGTCAAGAGGCCAAGCAGAATACTCTGCTTTTTTTTTCTTCCCTAGTGTTGCATCTCTAATGGTAATTTGTGTTGTCTTTGGGGAGTGTAGACTCATCCTTACTACTTAAACATTTCTGTTGAGAAAGATGAACAGGCTTTGCTAGTGACTACGGGCCCACTGGAAAGGAATCTTCTGAAGAATGAAGTCCTCGCAAGTATAATATGGAAGATTCAGGGTATGTTGAACTATCCAGTAATTGTTAGTAATAACAATAATAACAATAACAATTACATTGAATGTTGCAGAGCACTTTCCTGATTATCTCTTTTATACTCACAACAGCTTTGTGAGGTAGGTGCTATCACTATCCCCATTTTACAGATGAGCAACTTGAGACAGATAGAGGTTAAGTGACTTGCCCAGAGTCCCCCAGCTGGTAAGTGGCTGACTCCAGATTAGAACTCAAGTGTTTCTAACTCCAAATCCAGTGCTCTATCCATTGTACCACAGTCAGAATCATATTCCATATCTGCGCAGATGGCAAGCATGGAGTTAAAATGCATGCAGTCCACCACCATATAACCATCTTCTCACATGTTACAAGACCATCTTTCTACCAAAAAGCTTTAAGTTTTGAGCACAAAAATACTGGTAATCTGTGATCAGTAAAGACAACTAACTAGGCTCTGGGTGAATAGAGGATTCACTGACTATTTTTGAGAGTGTGTTTTATAAATAAAATGAGTAATTTGGGATTCACAGGAGGAATACTGCCATTCATTGGCATTAGAGCATATTTTGATGAGTATTTTGTTTACTTTTTATACTAATAATTGGGCACAACTTTCCTTCCCTGTTACTGACAGATAATTACATATTAAGCAAAGCTAGTGCATGTCTTTGAGTGAGGAAGGGGGATCAAGGTTCCATGGAATTAAATAATCAGGGAAGCCATTCTTAACCAGTGGTTCCATGAAATCACTTTCCTGTAAATTAACCCCTCCTTCCAGGACATCAGACCAGTGGACATCAGGCTTATCTGTCTTTGAACCATATAAGAACAAGAACTCCATTTCCTTATGTCTAGCTGTTTTCTTCCATGACAGCATTCAGAAAGACATGATCAATGATATATCTAGATGCTGTCAGGGGATTCCATAGAAAGATTTATGCCACAATATACATTGAGTCCTGAAAATTGCTGTTCCTTTTCAGTTTATTACTGTCAAACTTTAAAGACAAGCAGATGGCCATACAGTCTCATCAGTGGTGCTCTGGGTTCAAATTCTGACTCTGCTTTTATTGCCTTTGTGACCTTGGGAAACTCACTTAATGACTCCCTGGGCCTCAAGTTTCTTCATCTGCAAAATGTCTGGTTCGAACTAAATGATCTGTGTGTTTCCATCCCACACCAAATCTATAATCCTATGTATCCACCCCTATGGACCAGGAAACTTCAGTGAATCTGTGATCTTTTCAATGTGGGTCTTCTCTCCAACAACAGAGATCACAACCCTTCACTTCCTCTCCATTTTCAGGGATTCTTTGTCATGTTCCCTTATAAACCCCATACAGAGGAGCTGCCCAAATTTGCATCCTCTTCATCTTTGAATGTATTGTAGGTACTAATACTCCATTACATCTCATTTTTTAAGATAGTGACATCTTTTTTCACCTTGCCTTCATTTACAGAGTGAGTTCTCCTTTGTAATGAAGAATATTTAAGTAAAATTGACAAAAAATTGAATGTGACAGCATACACCCAGGATTCCATTCGTAGTTCCCACTCCTTTGCTACCAAGGGCAGTGAGATGTGTTTTATCATCTATCGTCTGGAATCAAGATTGGTCTTAATCTGCAGTTCAAGTGAAATGAGCTGCCTTTTAGCATTGGTTTTGTGTTTATTATTATTTTGGTGCAGTTTTCCAGGTTCAGCTTGCATTACTCCGTCCAGTCATTTAATTCATTGATTCTTACAGTGCAACAGTTTTCCATTATATTCACAGCTACTCCCCAGTCTACGAATACCCACTTTTTCTAGTGTTTTGAAGCTTTTTGTTTCTCCAAGAAATGCTGCCATCTGCCATGTCTGGCCCCTAACTGAGTATACTCATAAGATCATAGACTCCAAACTGGAAAAGATTTAGAAATCATCAATTCCAACTTTCTCCTTTTACCCATAGACAAATGGAGATTCAAAGCCATGGAGATGCCCAAGGTCACGCAGGTCACATGACCAGTCCTCTTTTTCCGATTGATCACACATTTCTTCAATGATAAATGTACATACTTAAAAATCTGCATCACACATTTATCTCAGGGTATATATGAGCATCAAATAATCTTGTATGTGTATTATAATCCATTAAAAAATTGGAAGTACGTTTTATCTTTTAGACCTGAAGTCATTTTGGTTTAAAAAATATTTGTCGCTTCCTTAAGACTATCCAGACTATTCACCATTTGATGCTCTGACCTGTGAGGAAGTGAGCCCTGTGGTATCCTGTCTTGTAATGCATTTGTTATTTGTCTGAAGTATTAGCAAAGATATTTTTCCTTGAAAAGCAATAACAGCAAAAATATGAGATACAGAACATTAAAGTCAACAAACTTTTCTGACTCAAAAACTATTAAATAATCTATTACACTTAACCGCTTAATCAGCATTATTTATTAAGTGTATACCCTATGCTTAGCACCACGTGGGGTGCTGAGAATGCAAAAACATAAGTGAGACATTGTGAAGTATTATTGGAAAATAGGAGTTTTTTACTTTTTCACAGCCCTATTTTTTTTAGAACAAAGCTGATTCTTCTGATACTGGTTTGCATATTTGAAAACTACCAGCATAATAATAGATACCCTTGTCACTCTTCCTCCCCCTCCAAAATTACTTTGATATAATTTTGGATTTACTTGTCTGTATACATGCTATATACCCCAATAGAATTAAAGTTCCCAGAGGACAGAGAACATTTGTCTTTGTAGCTCAAAAGCCTAGAACTGTGTGCGGCACAAAAAGAACTTTAAAAAATGTAGCTAAATAAAATAATAAATAAATAAATTTTTAAATAATCAAAAAATTTAATTTTTAATTTAATTTTATTTTATTTAAAAATAAAATAGATAATAAAACAGTAACTGCCATTTATATAATATTTTTAAAGTTTGCAAAGGACTTTGCAGATTGGCCATGAGATTGGCATTTTGGGGTTTCAAACCATAATGATACGAGGTAGGTACCAGAAGTTGAATTTTCCTTTTTATTATATCTTATATTTATTGATTATTTTTTAGGAAACCCCTATGAAGAAATTTACAAGCATTTAGCCTCAGTAGAAGTTACTCCATTTGTTACATAACATATGTCTAATGATAGGAGCCTTGGCCCAAGGTTCAAGACCACTTTTCCAAGAGCATTGAAGTGAAACTCATCACTTAACCAAATGGGAACACCAGCTTCTTTGTGCTGACAAATCAGAATAGCACCCAGTTCATTATATGGTCAGAGTTATTCTGCCTTGTTGCTTGCCTGTCACTTGCATCTTCACCACATCCAAAGAAAAGCTTTATAAGACATCCCCTCATTCTTTAGAGCAGTGGTTCTCAACCTGTGGCTTATGTTCAGTTTGTAACAATGAAAATACATCCTGCATATCAGATATTTACATTATGATTCATAACAGGAGCAAAATTACAGTTATGAAGTAGCAACGAAAATAATGTTATGGTTGGGGGTCACCACAACATGAGGAACTGTATTAAAGGGTCGCGGCATTAGGAAGGTTGAGAACCATTGCTTTAGAAGTAACCTAGAAACTGTGGGATTAAGAGTAAGACATGATACGTTAATATGTTTAACACCATCCCCTTGGTTATGTTGATATTCATGTCCATGTCCCATTTTTAAATAACATTATTAGAGACTGGCAAGAAGTGTCACTGGAATATGTAATACCTTCAATCCACCAAGTGTGCTAAAAAGTCATCGTGGGCAAAGTCAAGAGCAATTTAAGGAACACCTATTTTGAATCACTTTTGAGTGTTTAGTTTTTGGAGCATCCAAAGAATGTCACTGAAGCATAGCTTCATATATAAGGCATTCCTCAGCAACGCACGAGAGGACAAAGACATAACAAACCCACAAAAAGTGTCTTAGAAGACTGGGCATAACTTATCTAAGAGTGTATAACTCACAATCCCACAGAAGCTCAGGCATTTGGCTCACTCAGTGCCAGTATTATTTGGGTCGCTATAAATAATGCACATTCCTCATTTAGACTATAAATTAGAGGTTACAATTTATATCTTCTTGCTACATAGGAAAGCCAATGAGAAGGCATTGGAGAATTGTTCTTACCATGGAATTAATAATGATAAACATTATTCATATCATACTTTATGGTTAGCAAAACATTTCACATATATCTTCATGGGATTCATTACAACAATAACCCATAGGTTACCTGTTTTGTTTTCTCATTGGCTTTGCCACAGTCTGTAATCCCATAGAGGTAGGTAATGGATAAAGAACTGACTAGCAAGAGCTGAGTTCACATCTCATCTTTTACCCCTACTGTCCATGTGACCACAGTCACTTAATCTCTCTGTACTCTCTTGGGGCAACTCTCAGAGACTGTTGTAAGTTGCTGAGAATGGGGGCGGCTAGGTGGCTCAGTGAATAGAGTGCTGGCCCTGGGGTCAGGAGGACCCAAGTTCAAATCCGGCCTCAGACACTTAACACTTAACTAGCCGTGTGACCTTGGACAATTAACCCCAATTGCCCTGCCCTCCCCCCTCCAAAAAGAGAGAGAGAGAGAGAGAGAGAGAGAGAGAGAGAGAGAGAGAGAGAAAAGTGTCTTGTGAAAAAAAAAAAGTTGCTGAGAATGCTTTTGTCCTGCATTGGTGGGTGAAGTTCAGTCATCTAGGAATATCCAATTTAAGTGCAACTGTACAGTCCACAGTAATGATAACTAGAATTGATATGCTGTTTCATAGACTTGCAAAGCACTTTGCTTGTGTTATTCTATTTGATCCTCACAACAACCCTGTGAGGCTTTTTGCAAATGAGGAAACTGAGGAAGAGAAAGGTTAAGTGACTCACCCAGGGTCATACAATCAACAGGTATCCAAGCCCACATTCAAAGTGTGGTCTTCCTATCTCCAAGCCCTCATTGCACCCTCACTTCACTCCATCAACTAGCTCCTCTCTGCACTATCTTGTACCTCAAATCTTTTTTTTATTTGAAAAGTTACAATGCTTAATGCCTACATTTTTCCTTGAAGGATGTTGATGTTACTTCTTCATTATTATTTTTCTTTTTTTCCTTTTTTTAAAAATGATTTGTTTATTTACTTTTAGTTTACAAGATTCAGTCCCAGAATCCCTTGAGTTTCAAATTTTCTCCCCTCCCTTCCCCCCCCCCCCATGGCGGCGTGCAATCAAGTATAGGATCTGCAAATACTTTCACACTGGACCTTAGTCTGGTTGTATAGAAGGGTTGTAACCAAAGGAGTGAACAAGGGGAAAAAGAAATAGAACCAAACATGGAAAAGAGTGATAGCACATAGATTGCTTCAGTCTCCATTTAAACTCTGTTCTTTCTAGATCTTTCTCTGAATGTAGATATCTCCTTCCATCCTGAGACTTATAGAATTTTCTTATGACTGTGCATTGATGAGAAGAGTCCAGTTTATCAAGGTTGGTCATCACATATACGCTGTGTCTGTGATTGTGTACAAATTTTTCCTGGTTCTGCTCTTCTCACTTAGCATCAGTTTGTATAAGCCTCTCCAGGTAGCTATGAAGTCCATCTCTTCCCCATTTCTTATAGCACAATAGTATTCCATTACATTCATATACTGCAACTTGTTTAGCCATTCCCCAATGGATGGGCATCTCCTTAATTTCCATTTTTTTGCCTCCACAGAGAGAGCTTCAATAAACATTTTTGTACATATAGGTCTTCCTCCCACTTCTATGATCTCTTTGGGATACAACTCCAGAAGTGATATTACTGGTCAAAGGGTATGCAATTATTTATAGCCCTTTGGGCATAGTTCCAGATTGCTCTCCAGAATGGTTGTATCAGTTCACAGCTCCACCAACATTCATTATTATTTTTCATGTTAATTCTCATCCATCTAATTACCTAATTGCTTGTGTATTCTGGTTGACATATGCATGAGTAGAAAGGATTTACAAAATGTGTGTTAGAAATTCTGAGTTTGATGAAGATGTTAACTGTTCAGAAAACTGCTATGTGAGAAGCTGGGTGGCATTTTAGATTATGTTTGAATCAGAGAGAATGGGTTAGAATCAAAATTCTGCTCCAAACCCTGGATAAGTCAGAATGCCTCTGGAGCTCATTGAGTTGACCTACATAATTCCTACAGTCTTAGACAGGTCCAAGTCTTCTGATTTAAAAGCACTGAGCAGTGAACCCAAGACATTTCAACAAATACTTTTTATTCCTGTTTCATAATTTCCAGGGGGATTGAATTTATTGGTATTGGGAGGAATTTTGTTTGTTTTAGTATACTGAAACCCAAATATCAGCAGATAGGCATAGAAATACTTATGGGGAGGGAGTGATAGTGACTTTTTGAGTGAGGCAAAGTTCTTACATTGATTCTATTTTTCTTTTAAAGTAAGACTGAAAGAGGATATAGACATTTAACTCTTTGTAATTTGGTTTATATAGAAAACTAATTGTTTATTCAACAAGCAATGCCTGCTATGTTCAGAGCAGTATCCTAGGTCTTTAGTCCAACATGAGTTCTTCAAAGGTGCTCATCATCTTAGCAGGCATCTTATTGCAATGGGAAGAAGTCTTGATGGTACAACAGGGTGTGCCTTTTCAAATCTCAGCTGTTCCATGTGACTTCAGTCAAGACACTGAATCTTCCTGGTACTGTTTCCTCCTCTTTAAAGAAAGTGATTGAACTAGACTAGATGATCTCAAAATCCCCTTCTAATTCTAAGGCTATGTACAATTCTCATCAGACACATTCATCATCTGGAAGCTCCATTTATATAATACTTTGTGCACATCTCTTGTGAGCTTTTCAATAATCCTGTTAGGCAGAAAATTTGATGTTTGAATTAGTCAGCTATCATTTATTAGCATATGATGTGCCAGGCACTGTGCCAAGTTCCAGGTTACAAAGAAAGACAAAAAACAGTTCCTGTTCACAAGGATTAATGTAGGAGTCTAACGCAGAAGACAACATGTAAACAACTATGTACAAGCAAGACAGGATAAGTGAAGGATCAACTCCTAGGGAAGGTCCTAAGGCTGAGAAGGATTGGGAAAGCCTTCTGACCCAACATAGAACTGGAACTGAACCTCAGAGGAAGCCAGGATGTAGAGATGAGGAGCCACAAAGAAGTCAAAGGTGAGGAATGAAGTAATTTGCCTGTGGTTCCACAATTTGAAGATGGATAAGCTAAAACTTGCACCTACTTTCATTTTCAGTGGGGTGTTCCTTCTCCTAGACCACATTACCTATAATGTACTAAGCAAATCAGTTGATCAGACTGTTAGTCTAATTGAAGTGAGTGAAGAGAGATGTAGGAGTTCAAAGGAAGTTTAAGAGAATATGTTATTAAATTGATTTAGTGAGTTAAAAAGCTGATAAACTACTGTAGCTAGGCGGAATAGTTGAATAATTTTTTTGTAGAAAACATTTTAGGACTCTGAGGTGGGGAACTTGAAGGCTAGAGGTCACATGTGATCTTCTAGGTCATCAAGTGCGGCCCTTTGGATTCAATGGAAAGGGTCACATTTGAGGACCTAGAGGGTCACATGTGGCCTCAGGGTCACATGTGGCCTCGAGGCCACAGTTTCCCCACTTACGTATATCTGGTTTGTATAAATAAATGAATGAATGAATGTTACCTTAGACTCAAGAAAAGGTGAATATTCTGAGAATTGAATCTATAGTCCCTGAGTCAACATTCTCGAACACTTGAAATTTTTATTTAAGAAAAGATTGGCCTCATCACATAGTCATCATATCTCATGGAGAGCAAACAAACAAAAAGATTTGACAAATGAGGTTCACTTTCTGATGTCCTTACAAAAGATCAGCCTTCTCCCCTCTTCCGTGCAGGATCCTTGCTTCAGCACAATCCTTCCAAGCCAGATATGGTGACGGTGAAAATTCCTGAGCATGTCCAAGTGATTATGTTTGAATCTCAGTAATAGAAGTTTCGGGGTCATTGCCTATGAACTGTATGCCGTTTAGGTTTTTGGTTTTTTTTTTCATGCAAAAATAACTTTGCACAGTCTTGACTCATTCATATCCTTTAGGCATTCTCTAAGCAGTCTAGAGCTATGTTTCCTTGAGCCTTCAAGTCATCAACATCCATTTCATATTTGGCAATTCCGTGCTAGGGCTTTCCCATAAGACAGCTGCAGGGCTCTGTGACTGATGTCTGGCAATATTAAGAGTGTCTTCCAGTCATACAGCAAGCCCTTGGTGCTGTTTCTCCTTAAATTGGGAACTAATGGGAAGGAATGAGTGTCTGCCCTAAAAGTTGGTCAGGCCTTTAAAATAGGTCCTATATGGAGAGAGGACCAAGGAACCCGATGTAAAAGAGAACCGCAAGGTTTAAGAAATACTGTCTTTCCGATAACTTTGTGAAGTAAGGAATATAATTATCCTATCCATTGTAAAGATGAGGAGACAAAGCGTCTGTTTCCCCATCTTTACAGTGGGTAAGATAATTGTACTCCATGTCCAAGTCATATGGTGATCGATTGAAGGAAAGCCAAATGTATAACTTGAATGGTGGAGAGAAGGCGCTAAGATTGGGAGTGAGAGTCCCCTTCAAGTCCATGTACAAAGTTGTTGTCACTTGTGAAAGGGGGCTATAACTCACTCTTTTTAGCTCTAGAAGGAAGAACTGCAAGCAATGATTAGAAGTTGCAGAGGCAAACTGAAATTTGATATGAGGAAAACGGCATTGCAAAACCGTTCCAGAGTAGAAAGTGAGGGGTCTCAGGAGGTATCTTGGGTTTTCCCTCATGGATGTCTTGACATAAAGGCTGAATGACCACTTTTCAGGGAGTACTTTTTAGTGGTTATTTCTTTTCTCTCTCCTCCTCTCCCATTCCCCTTCCCCTTTCTTTCCCTTTCCCTCTCCTCTCCCCTCCCTCTTCCTCTTCCCCTTCTTTTCTTTTTTCTTTAGAATAGATAGCCAAGGAAGTCCCTTCCAACTCCAAAATACTCTAATTCTTTGAAATGCAAGAACTACCAGCACAAGATTTGTGGTAAGGAAGAAAGGTGAGTTAGTTTACTATCCATATTTCATTGAAATTTATGTAGCTCTTTGACAGCCTTTGCTCTCTAGAAGTCCATGGCTAGGCCTTCTGTGGATTGCCTCCAGTTTATTCGGTATGTTGCCTGGCTGTTGTACATAGCTGTGTGCATGTCATCTCCACCATTGGACCATGAGCTCCTTGAGAGTGGACACTGCTTTTTTGCCTTTTGTTGTGTGCCCAGGTCTTAGTACAGGACCTGACACATAGTAGGTACTTAATAAATGGTTATTGTTCTTTTTCTCAAAGAGGACTCAGTGCTATCACTATATTGGGGTCACAGTACAGTGTGTATGACTGGTGATCAAACCAATACAAGCCTGTCACATGGTAGATGCTTCGTAAATATTTATTAATGGGCATACTGACCTTTAGATGTCAAGTAGGAATGATAATATTGGCTGAAATTTAAGGTTTGCCTGGTCTCATTCAAGCCTTGCAACAGCCATAAGAAGTTGGTGTCACCAGACTTTCTGTCCCCATTTTCCAAGTGACTTGTCCACAGTCACACAACTAGTACATATCTGAGGTATGTTTGCAGAGCCAAAGTGCTTCATGTTAAGTAATGAGAGGAATGAATGAGTTAACATCTGGCATAGTGCATAAGAGAGCTGGCCACAAAACCAGGAGGACCTGGGTTCAAATTCTGCTTCTGAAACACAGCGTGACAGTTAACCTCACAGGGTGCTTCTTCACCTGGGAGCTCTTTACACCACTGAATTTACGGGTCCATTCCCTTCCAATATTCTTTTATCTTAGTGTGGACAATCATCAGGAATATGCATGTAGGGCCAAAAATCTGTGTTTTAGTGCAATGGAAAGAGTGCTGGATGTGGGGTCAGAAGACCTGAGTTAATATTATGCCTCTTTCACTTAATGCATGTGTGACATAGGCAGGGGTGTGATAGTAAATGTTTAACAACTGGCTCACCCCTCCCACCAAAAAAACCTGCTCCCTGTCCCACCTCCAAAAAAGGTGGATGCAAGCATACTTGTTAGCTTAATATGAATAGTTAATGCTTCATCCTAGGTAAGCAGCAAAACAATAAATCAAGCCCTGATTTGTTTGCCAATTTCTAAAAAGCAATTGCAAATGCTCATGCTAGAAATGTATTAATTGGCTCTCTAATAGGAGCTGACTCTTGGATACCACTGGATGTCAAGCCCGTCACCTAACTTCTTCTAACAGTGGTTCTCAACCTTCCTAATGCTGAGACCCTTTAATGCCGTTCCTCATGTTGTGGTGACTCCCAACCATAAAATTATTTTCGTTGCTACTTCATAACTGTAATTTTGCTACTGTTATGAATTGTAATGTAAATATCTGATATGCTGGATGTATTTAAATTGTTACAAATTGAACATAACCCACAGGGTGAGAACCGCTGTCTTATAACCTCATTTTCTTGCTCTGTAAAATGAGAGCATTGTATTGGATAACCTTTCATCTCCAGACCAATGAAGCTATGATGTCATGAATCACCAGACTCCCTGCCAAGGATGCTCTGAGATCCTTAAGGACAAGGACTGGTTTTTTCTTTTTAATTTTGTATTTATATTTCCACATATATCAGTTATTCAACTAGTATTTAAGTGCCTACTGTGTGCCAGGCATTGTGCTAAACTTTCAAAAGACAAAGATGTATAGAAATAGTCTCTGCCCTCAAGGAGATCACAGTCTGATGGGAGAGACAACATACAGACAACTAGGTACACACAGGCTCTAGAAAGGTCAAATTGGAGGTGATCCCAAAGGGAAGGCACCATTGACATTAAGGAGGGCTGGCAAAAGCTTCTTCTTGCAGAAGGTCAAACTTTAGCTGAGATTTGAAGGGAGTCAGGGAAAAGTGAGAGGTGGAGATGAGGAGGGAGAGTGTTTTGGGCATGAAACACTCAGATTTGTGAGGGTGTGTCATGTGTGAGGAACAGCAGAGGCCAGCATGTTACTAGGTCACAGGGCATGGAGTGGAGAATAAAGTGTGGGAGATGGGAAAGGTAGGAAAGGCTTTAAAAGCCAAAGAAAGGATTTTTACATTTGATCCTGGAGGTAATAAGGAACTGCTCAAGGGGTTTTTTAAATTTCAATTTTATTTTCAATTCCAGATTTTCTCCTTCCCTCCACCCCTTTCCCCACTTATAAAGAACCCAGCACAAATATGAAGTCAATACAAAATAAATGTCCATATTAGCCACATTCTGGGGGCAGGGGGAAGAAAAAGAAAGAGAAAAACTCTTCAGTCTGCCATCTGAATCTATCAGTTCCGTATTTGGAGGTGAATAGCATTTTGGGTTTTGTTTGTTTTTATCATGAGTCTTGGAATTTTGATGGGTCACTGCATTTATATGAATTTCCAAGTCTTTCAGAGTTGAATATCTTCACAGTATTCCTATTACTGTGCTATATAATGCCCTCCTGGTTTTACTCACTTCATTTGGTATCACTTCATGCAGGATTTTCTGAAACCATCCCCTTCTTTATTTTTCATAGCACAATAGTATTCCATTTCATTCATATACCATAACTTATGCAGCCATTTCCAAACGATGGTCATCCCCTCGGTTTCCAGCTCTTTGTCAGCAGCAAAAGACGTGCCGTAAATATTTTTGTACATATGAGTCCTTTTCCTTTTTCTTTGATCTCTTTGGGGCATAGACCTGGTAGTAGTAATTCTGAATCAAAGGGTATGCACAGTTTAATGACTTTCGGGGCACAGTTCCAAATTCTCCAGAATGATTGAACTAGTTCACAATTCTACCAATAGTATGTCAGTCTGCCATTTTTTCCATATCCTTTCCAACTTTTGTCATTTTCTTTTTTTATCATCTTTGCCAAACTGATAGGTGTGAGGTGATACCTCAATTTTAATTAGTATTTCTCTAATGATTAGTGATTTAGAGCATTTTTTCATATGACTATTGATAGCTTTGATTTCTTCCTCTGATAAATACCCATTCATATCCCTTGACCATTTATCGACTGAGGAATGGCTCTTATTCTTATAGATTCGATTTAGTTTCTTATATATTTGAGAAACAAGACCTTTTTCAGAGAAACTTGCTCAAAGATCCCCCTTTCCTACTTTTCTTTAAATTTTAGTTGTATTAGTTTTGTTTGTGTAAAAACTTTTTAATTTTATGTAATCAGAATTATCCATTTTATCTCTTGTAAACTTTTCTTTCTCTTGTTTGGTCATGAACTCTTCCCTTATCCATAGTTTTGCCTGGTAATTTCTTCCATGCATCACTTACTCTTGATATTACCCTTTATATCTAAATCATGTACCCATTTTCAGCTTATCTTATTATATAATGTGTGAGTTATTGGTCTATATGTAGTTTCTGCCAGACTGCATTCCATTTTCCCAGGACTTTATGTCAGATAGTTAGTTCTTCTCTCAGTAGCTGGGGTCTTTGGGTTTATCAAACATTAGGTTACTGTGTTCATTTCGCTTTCTGTTTATTGTGTGCTTAATCTATTCCACTGATCCACCATTCTGTTATCCAATAGCAAATTGTTTTGAAGATCTCAGTTTTGTAGTATTGCTTGAAATCTGGTACTGCTAGGTCCCCTTCCTTTCTATTAAAAAAAAAAAAAGATTCCCTTGATATTCTGGACCTTTTTTTTCCCCTCCAAATGAGTTTTATTATTATGTTTTCTAGTTCTATAAAGTAATTCTTTGGTAGTTTGGTAGAACACATAGGAATTTAGGTAGTTATAATTTTTTTATTACATTAGGTCAGCCTACCTTTGAGCAATTAATATTTCTCCAATTATTTAGACCTGCCTTTATTTGTATGCAGTGTTTGTAATTGTGTTCATATAATTCCTGAGTGTCTTGGCAGGTAAACTCCCAAGTATTTTATACTGTCTGCAGTTATTTTAAGTAGGATTTATCTTTCTATTTTTTCCTCCTGGGTTTTGTTAGTAATATATAAAAATGCTGATCATTTGGGTTTATTTTATATTTTGCAACTTTGCTGAAGCGGTTCATTATTTCATTTAATTTTGTGATTGATTCTATAGGGTCCTCTTATACCATCAAATCAAATGCAAAAAGTGATAGTTTTGTTTCTTCATTGACTATGCCTGTTCCTTTTTCTTGTCTTACTGCTATAGTTAGAAATTGAATAATAGGGGTGATAATGGGCATCCTTACTTCACCCCTCATCTTCTTGGGATGGCTTCTAGTTTATCTCCATTGTGCATAATCCAGGCTCTTGACTTGAGATAAATATGACTTATCATTTTAAGAAAAGCTCCATTTATCCCTGTGTTTTTAATAGTAATAAGTGTTGCATTTTGTAAAAGATTTTTTGTTTTGTTTTGATTTTTTGCATTTCTTGAAATGCCACTGGAGTTTATTGAATAGGGAGTTACTTGCTCACAAGTCTTTATTGAATTGAGATGGAAAGGACTAAAGGGTCTTTTTTTCTTTTCTTTTTTTTTTTGTCTATTAAGTTAACAGTTATTTTTCACCACCCTTCAGCTGTGGCATCAAGGATTACTTGCCTTCTGGTAATAACACACTATGTATACTTGCATATAGGAAGAAAAGATATCAAACAAAACTCCAAAGAATGAGTACCACTCCTTCCTTTTCCACCATTCTCCGGTTGCATTGGCTTTGGAAATAAATCATATTACCTCTAACTTTGGGTGTAGAGTTGATCTTAAAGAGTATGATGTTGATTGTCTTAAGACTATAACTTCTTTTTTTAAAGATCAGCTTCTTTGGAGAGAGCTAATATTCTGTTTGCTAGGTTTCTAAGAGTACTATGAATATTTTCCTTAGAGCTAACCAAGGCTGGCATCAAACTGCCTTCTGGGAATTTCTGAATGTGAATATGCATTCAAAGGGATATAACCTCCTTGAAGTCAGGGGCTTTCATATTTGTCTTTGTATCTCCAGCACCTAGCAGAGGACCTGGTCCAAAATGGACCCTGATAAGTGGTTTGGCTGTTGGATTGAATAGATTTCAGATAACTTTGTCATTTACTAGAAACATATTTTTAGAAAACAGACAGAGCGATGTTGTTTCATTGCATAGAAACAGTACAAATCCTTGCCTCTTTCCCCCCTGCCAATCAGTTTCCCTTTCAGCTTATCCTTGTCAAAGTGTTTATTCTTCACTGTTGATGATGGTTGTAATTTGTGGGTATTTGGGTCATCCTGCTCTGCCTCCCGGGGTTCAGAGTTGCCCTGCTGGGCCTTTTATTTATATTCCTCTCCCTGCAGTTTAGGAAATTGGTTGTGGAGAAGCTGGATTCTCACTCCTCATTTTGAAAGATCATTGGTTTCATGACTGGTTCTCTTAGATTGAACATTTTCATAGTTTGAGCCTAGATTCCTGGAACTCTTGATCTGCCCACTCAAGAGGCTAAGTTTGTGACACTCTGATGCAGTCATCAGTCAAGGTAGAAAGGACAGAAAATGTGTTGGTCGGTCAGGCCCTGTGTCCTTTAGTGTAGAAATACTTCTGTTTTGTTTTTTGGGGGAAGAAGACTGGGACTCCACTTTATATTGAGAACTAGCTAGAATTTAACTATTGAGATGGATGAAATAGCATCGGATCTGGAGACAGAGACCCTGGTTCTGACTTCATTTTTCTGGATCTCCCTTTCTCAGTTGATAGCAACGACAACAACAAACTAAACCCTCCAAAAAGTAAAGCAAACATTCATACGGCACTTTCAATTATTTTACAAACTTATTGAGGCTTACTTTATCAGTGATGATGATGATGATGATAATTTCTCATTTATAAAGCTAGTAGGTGGCAGACTGGAGCTCAGGTCTTTCTAAATCTGAGCCCAGCACTTCATCTACTAAGCCTCCTAGCTGCTTTCTTATGAGCTCTCTCTCCTTTTCACCTTCCCTCTCAACCAAATTTAAGAGTCTATGAACTGCTAACCAGAGATTAATCATGTGTCCCTGAACTTTTTAAAACATATTTTAGTAACTGTATTTCAATATAATTGGTCTACTTTTTAATCCTACGTCTTTTATTTTATGCATTTAAAATATTATTCTGAGAAGCATCCATAGGCTTCAGCAGTCTGCCCATAGGGTCCATGATACACAAAGATGGTTAAGAACACTGTTTAAACTCTTGATATGTACAGCACAGCCTCCACTGCCCTTTCCTTTTAGGAGATGCTATTATCATAAAAGTGTGGCTCATTTGATGCAGTGCCCCTGACTTCCACTATTTTTCAAACAAGATTCTCCATTTCTTGGCTCTTGACATTCTTTCCAGCAGCCTTCCCATGCCTGAAAGGCTGTCCTTCTTCAGCTCCATTTATGGCTTCTGTGGCTTCGTTTAAGTCCCAGATGAAATCTCACCTTCTACAGGAAGGCTTTCCTGACTCTTCTTAATTCTATTGCCTTCCCCATGTCAGTTATTTCCCATATATCCTCTGTATCTTTTTTGTATGTAGCTGTTTCCTACATTCAGTTGTGAGTTCCTTGAGGTCAGGGACTATCTTTACCTTTCTTTTCATCCCCAATGTTTAACCCAACATGTTTCCTCAGACGTGGTAGACACTTCAGATGCTGATGACTAATGAACTAAAAGCAGCTGAGATTTTGCTAGAGCATCACTTCTTCCAGAAGATGCCAGAGTAGGCTTCTTCATACCTTTCCTTGAGCCTTCCGGGAGAGGATGATGTTGGAAATTTTGCCCCACTTGTGTTTATTCCATCTCATATTACCAACTCATCTTTCAATTTACTGAATTTTAATTTAGTCTCCAAATAAAGTCTTGGTTGATTGTCTCTACTTGGTGTCCCGGTCAATTAAATAAATGGTTTTCATCCGAATGAATGATTTCATTTGTAGACCATGAAGGGTTTCATTCCCTGAAAATGGATAAAAATGAGTACTTCTGTCACTTTCAGAGGCTATATCTGAAAAAGTTCACAGAAGCTTAGCACATACTTAAAGATGTTCTTTCTGTTTCACTGCTCTTCCACTTCAATACAAACTTTTCTGACGAGAAATCAGTAGGACTGGGACACTTTTTCCCCTCTTTCACTCTCTCCCCCATTTATGTAAATTCTAGCTGAAGGGTAAGATCATAGAATATTCCAGTGGAAAGGTTCTTTTAGCTCCCTCATTTCAACCCTGTAATTTTGCAGACAAGGAGACCAAAGTCATTAAGACTTACTCAAAAGAAGTAGCGATGATCCACTTCTAAACCCAGTCTCCCATTTGACTTCTGTTTGTACTGTGCTGAGCAAAAGAAAAATTGTTTTAATGAGTTGGTATTAGGCACATCCGTGATGGTCAAACTCTTCTTTTCATCTTGATTCTTGTTGGAGGACCTATTCAAATTCTTAGGGAACAAAGTCAATAAATTCTTGGATGCCTCTACTAAAGAGAGCGTTACAAAGAAAATTGCTGATCCAGGCCGACTTTTGTTGGGAACCATATTGGAGTTTTCCCTGGTTATTTATGCTGTTGGCAGTTTTCTTCCTCTCTAATTGCAGGGCACTGTGGTTCTTCTTCCCCTGCCTGTAGAGTTGGCACTTAGATCTTTTGTGTAAGTGCTATCATAATCGGCTTCACAAATAACTTGCCAGAGGGGCTGGGGTGGAACAAAACCCTAACCCCCAGGACCGCCCCAGATGCTGGGACAGATTTCCCCATGCCTGAGAACCAGAACCTAGATGCCAAAGCTCTTGCTTGCTGATCCTTTAGATAAAGCTAATTATGGTTAGGAAGTTTATTTGGCAAGTATGTAAACGCGTCCTAAAAGTTCTTCCTATATGATCCACAGAGCCTTTGTTAGACACCTCCTACAAACTGGGGATGCAGAAAGAAAAAAGAAAAACTTTCCTGCCCCTCAGGGAGCTTGTATTCCATTGGAGAAACTTGTGAACAGATAAAAACATACATAGAAATAGAGGTAGACACACATGTGTATATGCTTGGGGTGTGTGTGTGTGTGAGAGAGAGAGAGAGAATGGGATTCTTTGAGGAACTTAAGCAGGAGTTCTGAACGTGGGTGCTAAAAACTTTTAAAATATGCATATTTTGGGGTGGCTAGGTGGAGCAGTGAATAGAGAGAGCACTGACCCTGGAGTTAGGAGGAACTGAGTTCAAATCCGGCCTCATAAACGTAACACTTAACTAGCCATGTGACCTTGGACAAATCACTTAACCCCAGTTGCCCTGCCCTCTCCCCTCCAAAAAGCAAAAAAAAAATTTTTTTTTAATTAAAAAATTTAAAAAATGCAGTATAATTGATTTCATTTGTAATCCTATGTATTTTATTGTATGCATGTAAAAACATTAGATGAAAGGGAGTTCATAGGCTCCACTCAACTGACAGAGCAGTCCAATGTCTTCTTTAAAAGGTTAAAAAAAAAAACCCTTTTCTTTGAGTATTGCAGAAGGTACTACGCATTTGAAGGACTTTGTCCAGAGTCCCACATCCAGCTCCGGTCAGAGACAGGAAGTAAACCCAATTCCTCTTGACCTCAAGCCAAACTTCCTTCCATGACATCACTCCTCTTCTCAATAATAACTCATTAGTTAATTATTAATTAATTAGCTCATGATGACTTAATTGCTGCCCTAATGAATTATTGTCACTACCAAGGCTATATAATACTTAGATCTATTCAAAGGTCATTAAATACTTCAGAAGGAGATGTATGAGACTATTAGGAATATCTAAATTTTATCTTTATTTTCTTTTAAATAAAAAAGCAATCTATTATATTTCTGTTTAGAGCATCAATGTTTTCCCAATTATTGTCGATAAAATGCTGAGTACTCAGTAGAGCCATTTTGCCTCTGCCAATTTTCCCATGTATTATAGCCTCTGTGTTTAGAAATATTACTATTATATGTAGAAGTGCAAAAATCTCCCCACATGTAGAGTCTAAATTCCTTTTTAAAATATATCAAACATTTTGTTGTTGTTGTGCTTCCACTTGGGAAAAAGATGCAATGGATAGAATCATCCTGAGATTCAGAAAGAGCTGTTTTCAAATCTTGCCCTTCATGCCCCAGGCTTCTCTCTAAGATTCTCTGTGACAGGGGCAGCTAGATGGCTCAGTGAATAGAGTGCCACCCCTGGAGACAGGAGGACCTGAGTTCAAATTCGGACTCAGACACTTAATACTTACTGGCTGTGTGACCTTCGGCGAGTCACTTAACCCCAATTGTGCTGCATTCCCCCTTCCAAAAAAAAAAAGATTCTATGTGACATATGACTGACTCATCTGCACTTTGGAGAAGAATTCCTTACCAGGAGTTTCCTTTATGGATTGAATCATAGGTCTAGACAACTTGCCCATTGGCCATCCTAAGGAGCAGCGGATTTTTCTGAATTTAGGAAATGAATATTTTCGGAAGGGGAAGTTGCCAGGATGAAAGATTATCTTGAATTTGGATTTTTGATGCTTTGTGTTTTAGGCAATAGCAGCAGCACAGAGGCAAGCATTGTAGCCTTTTTCGTGATCCTCTAAAAATTGAATCTGAAATTAGAAATGCCAGGATAATCTGAACATTTGGATATTCAGTAAGCAGCTGTGCAGAGTATTGGCTTTGATGAACCTTGTTGTTTGGGTTATTTAGATTGTGTCTGGCTCTTCCCCATTTGGACAAATCCCCGTTTGAGATTTTCTTAGCAAAACTACTGGAGCGGTTTTCCATTTCCTTCTCCAGCTAATTAGTGAAGGAAACTGAGGCAAATGGGTTGAAATGACTTGCCAGGAATCATGCAGCTAGTAAGTGTCTGAGATAAGATTTGAACTCAGGTCTTCCTGACTCCAGGCCCAGCACTCCATCCACTGTGTCAATTAGCTGACCCTAGTAGTTCAAATATAGACAAATCACTTAATTTGACTGGGTTTTGGCTTCTTCCTGTGTAAAATAAGTGCCTTGGTCTATATGACCTCTAAACTCCTATCCAACTCAAAGTCCATGATTTTTTTTTTAATACCATAATCAGATGGTTGTTTTCTTTCTCAAGTTTCAAATACCCAAAGGGGGCTTTGCTGAAAATTTCTGGAGGTTCAAGATTCTCCTGGAGTCTTGGAAATAAAGGACTGAATGAAAAGGGAAGGAATGGGAAACTAGCCTACCTGTTGTTAACCATGAAAATCTATATCTAATCTTCTACAGAGATTCCTGAGGGCAATGTTCTGCAGTTTCATGGTCTGCAGTGTGAAGAGAGAAATTTATCTTATACTCAGAACATTCTTGGTCCCCAGACATGGGGTGACACACTGGAAAGTGACAGAACATTTGCAGTATTCTGAAGACAATTTTTTTTTAAATGTGTAAAAAGATTACCCCTGTGTATTATCTTTCCTGAAATATGAAGACCATGTAAAACAGTCAATAAGTATTCATTGAAAACCATCTATATGAGAGGAACTATGCATACCCAAGAAATAGGGTGATGCATGCTTGAAGTATAGAAACGGGAGGAAAAACCAGATCAGTGCCCGTGTTTGAGAACAGATGGAAAGGGGAAAGGTCAAGGAAGACTGAGGCCAGGGAGACATATGTAGCAGAGAATCATGGATGGAGAAAATAACTAATTGTGTGTATCTGGGGGAAATAGGGAGGGGTTATGTGTTTGCAGTGCCTGAGTGTTTAACCCTTTCCTTCCCTAGAGATTGGCAAGAAATTCCATAGTTTTTTTTCACCTTTCATTTAACCTCTCTGAACCTCAGTTTCTCTTCTGTAAAATGGGAATATTCATGGCATGTCATGTTGTGAAAATCAAATGAGATAATGTATACAAGGTGCATTGTCAGCCAATCTTTAAAGTACTATAGGATAAATATTATTTTTTTTCCCAAGCATGGTAAATTTCAGATTCTGGCTAGTAATTGCGTGAGGTGTACAAAATATTTTGGGTGTCCAGGCATGGGTTGGATAAACAATGAGTTACACATTTAAAAAATAAAAGGATTTAGCCTGGGGCAGAAACCAATTAATCAAAACCTGAAAACATGATCCATTCGGTTAAGATCTTCAGTTCTTGCCTTGGAGCAGATTGGTATTTTGACAACTGGAAATCAAAACTTGAAGTGAAAATTGGATAGTTTGGTACCCTTCCCTAAGAGAAAGGGTGAAAGACTCCCCAAATGCTCTTCAATTTGCCAGATAATTGTGGGAGGAAATTTCATCTGATTTCCAAATTAACTTCTTAGAAATGTTTATTCTGTTGATCAAAAATATATTTTCAGTGTAGATTGTAGAAATAGTTTGTTTCCCCCTGAGTGTGCAAGAAAGCCTGACCTAAAAGACATTGTCACTTGCTGTAAATGATCTTTTAAGTTACTTAATTACATTTGAAACCAATATTACCAAAGGTGTAAGAGCCTGGGAGCCCAAACCAGACCTGTTTCCTAAAGATTCTAAAATCTAAAAAATTCTCAAGAAAACCAAGAATTAGCTCGCAGACAGTCCTGGTGTGGATATGAAGTGTGGTTGCCAACTTGGGAAAGGCAAGATTTCTTGTCCCTTTATGTTGTAGCCCACAGCACCACACACAGCAGGCTGATTTATGGTCCCAGAGCCATGTCCTTGGCAAGATGGCTAAGAGCTCTTGAAAATCAAGAGAAGATGAAAGGAGTTATGTGTGAATGTTGGTCTTTTTAGAAGTATAATGTTGGGGATCAAGGACTCAGAAGCCCCTTTGTGTGGTTTTAGTTTTCTGTTGTGTTATTCTCATTATACACAATTTTTTTGGACCTGGGATTAGTGGTAATTTTTCTTTTCATGTTCCCTCATTCCTTCCCACTCTTTCTTTGAGAAGCTTTTGGTAGATCAGTGTAACAAAGGATAGAGCACTAGACCCTGGAGTCTGGGAGACTTGAGTTCAAATCTGTCCTCAGATGCTTCCCACATATGTGTCCCTGGGCAAGCCACTTATCCTTGCCTCAGTTTGCTCATCTTTAAAGGGGGGATAATAGCGCTCATATCCCAGGGCTGTTGTGAAGATCAGCTGAGATAACGTTTGTAAATGTTTGCACTTTGCACACATTAAAAGTCCCTGTTACTATTTATTGTTAGTTGGCAGTAGTTGATGACTGATACCAAGGCTCTGAGCAAACAGCTGCTCGCTTGATACTTGGGATTTCATCTCCTCTACTTTCCAGCATGGTGGGAATATTTCCTCACCAGGTCATACACTGTGCCCTTCAGTCCAAGTGGCCACTGAGTCAATGGTGCGGTCGTCTACCTTTGAAGAACAGGAGTTCGGAGACTCACCTCCTGGCTGTTAGAGTATTTATTTAAGGAGAAAAGAAGACAGGCAAATTGTAGGGTTTTGGCAAATGGAGGGATGTGAATTTGGCTCCTCTGTTTGGGAGCAATTGTATGTATGTGTAGTGTGTTATTAAAGTAATTGTACCAGGTTTCCATAAAGAGGATGGCTTCATTATAAAATTCGTGTTTTAATACTGTCATTAGAGCAGCTGTATAACATATGAACTCATTTGCATGCAGATAAGGAAGGCCTGACAGCTTGGAAGCATAATTACTGCATAACATACGTTAGGAGCAGGAGCTTGAAGCTGTTAGGAGAGGTGTGCTCGTGGGACCCATCTCCCAGACTTTGGTAAATGTAAAATGATGTACAAGGAAGCAATCGGCAGACATTGCAGTGATGCCCCATTTATTTTACACACCGTGACCTTCCTTCACTTACTTTAACTGCCACAGCCATGCTCACAATCCGGAGGATGGGAAGGAGTCAGCTGCACCCTCACAGTCAAGGGCACTGGGTCTCTGTCTGGATGTCTAAATTAGAAACCACAGGTTGGGATAGAAATTAAAAACTTAATATTATGTGCATATAGTTAAATCTATAACTATATCTATCTATATACTTCTATCTATACATCTATCTATCTATCTATCTAGCTATGTATATCTGTACATTCATCTATCTACCCACCTACCTATTATCTACCTGCACATCTATCTCTCTAATCTATCTCTCTAATCTCTCTCTCTCTATCTCTCTCTCTCTTTCTCTCTCTTTCTCCCTCTCTCTCTCTAATCTATCCATCTACTCACCTACCTATTATCTACCTGCATATCCATCTATCTACCTACCTATCTATATCTATCTATATATCTATGTATCTATCGCTATACATCTAGCTAAAGCTATCTGTACCTATCTTTACCTATTTATCTTTCTAAGCCCTAGGCATTGTGGCATAGTATATAGGTCACAGGATCTAGAGTGGGGAAGACCAAGGTTCAGACCCCACCCTAGATACTTATTAGCTCTGTGCCCCTGGACGACCTGCTTAGGCTCACTCTGCCTCCATTCTTCATCTGTAATTGTTAGGGAGTTGGATTCAATGGCCAGCTCTAAATCTATGATCCTTAAACAAACAACAACAACCAAAAAGATTAAATTATTCTTCCCCTGAATGATGAAATTGGAATTTGCAAGTTGGGGTGGAAATTAATATTTGTCATGTATGATTTTTTTTTTAAGTAGGGGCAAAGATAGCATGGCTTGGGGGCCCAGAACATTACATCTGGTGTCAGGAGTACCTGGGCTTAAATCAGATCTCATAATTATAGCCGTCTTTGTGGACAAGTCACATAGACTTTCTGAGCCTCAGTTTGCCTATCTGTAAAATGGAAGTATTTCTGGTAACTATATATCACATGATTGTTGCCATATAAATATTAGTTATTGTTATAAAAAGGCAGAATAGCATAGTGGGTAGAGAACTGACCTTAATTTGAGGAAGACCTGGGTTAGAGTTCTACCTCTAACCAGAATGAATGAATTTTTAAATTGTCTTGCTTGGATAGTCAAAGATGAGTAACCTTTTTCTTGATATAGTGAGAAAAATTGAGCCTGGAATCAGGAAGGTCCTGAGTTCAAATCAGAACTCATTTTTTTTTTTGAAGTTTTACAAGTTTTTTGAAGTTTTGAAGTTTATTTGTGGTCTGTTGAAATATTATCTCCGCGGATAAACATAATTCATGGTGCCTTTTATTTCTTCTTTTTGCCAGCACCGACATTTGCCTTGGCAGTACCCCTGACTTTATTCATTCTGTTCTTGCGTTCCTTTTGCTGCTTTCTTGATGTCTTTTTCTTCTCATATAGACCATGCCTTGTAAGTCTGTGCTTTGGTTCACTTTTCTTTGCATAGTCAAGGGAATCATAAATCATGCCAAAGCCTGTTTTGCCACCACCAAAATGGATTCTGAATCCAAAGACAAAAATGACATCTGGAGTTGTCTTGTACATCTTGGTCAGTTTTTCTCGAATTTCAGTCTTGGGCACTGTGGCCTTTCCAGGATGAAGGACATCTATAACCATCTCTTTATGCTGAAGAAGTCTGTTTGTCATGAACTTCCTGGTTCTGAAGGTTATGATGTCATTCATGGTGGCAGCTGGCTCCTTGAGCAGCAGGAGAGGGAAAGCTCAGAACTCATTTATGAACTATGTGATCCTGGGCAAGTCACTTAACCTCTGTTTGTCTCAGTTTCCTCAGCGACCTTCCATGGTCCCATCTCACACTCAGATCTATGTAATTTGAATTTTCTTTTTTCTTGGAATTGGAGACTGGAATTTCTGAGACAAAGATTAGACCTTGTCAATATGCAATATTTAATCTTGGGACTGTGGAGCTTGCCATTTCATGGATTTATCTTAATTCTGCTCTTTTAATTACATTTATTATAATTCTACTTTAGTAATAATAATCTTAATAGTTATCAATTAAATGCCATTCCGATGTTTGCAAAGCCCTTTACATGTGTTATTATATTTGGTTATATTAGAATATGAGAATTTCGAGAGCTAGGAATTCCTTTCCTTCCTATTTGTATCCCCAAGCACAATGCTTGGTAGATAGTACATATTTAATAAATGCTTGTTCATTCATTCACTTAAGAGTGTTGGTAATGCTCCCCAGATCGAGCAGATTCAACCCTCATTGGTCTGTGACATATTCTATACAGCTTGAGAATCCAGATTGTTCTCTCTTCGAAATGGCCATGAAGAGTCATAACTTTATAGGGAAGATAGAAGTGTAAATGTAAGAGGAAAGATAAAGTGATAGACTGGATTATATCAGTTAGAGGGAAGTAGAGTACAAAGGATGATGGGTCACTGTGCTGGTCAGTGGGAGTTAGTTTGAAAGAAACATTGTTTCTCTTTTTGCTCAATGGGTGAAACTCTCCAGAGGTGTTAGGGACTGACTTCCACCCTAGGGTATTTCTGCTAGGAAAGATTGAGAAAACTCCCGTGGAACTCCATGATGGATGGTGGAAAGTGGGAATTCAGACACAGACTCATTAATGCAAGGTCATGTGATAAGAATTTGAGGCTAGGGACTCAGTACAAGGAGATCTTTTTGTAGAATGAAGCTGTAGAGGAAAGAGAAGGTAGGATAGAAGAGGGAAATTTAGTTATGCCTACAACTCTCTATGATGTTGGAAATCTGAGGTTCTAAGCTCGTTTCCAAAAGACACAGTAGGAGCAAAGCTTGGTTTTAAAGGTTTGATCCAAATAGCATTACCTTCCCAACATTGATGGTTGGAAAGGTGTGTGCTTGGGAGAATGGTGGTAGGGTGTGTATGTGTGTGTGTGTGTGTGTGTGTGTGTGTGTGTGTGTGTGTGTGCATGCATACTCTTGCCCATACACACGAGTGTGCATGCATGTAGTGCCCTCACCAATTTTCTCATTATGCTCTCTGGCAAACAGCCAAGAGCTTTGTGGCTTGTGACCTACATAGCACACCACCAGTAGTGATGAGTGAAATGTAAGTGATCAGATGAATACAGTACAAACTTATTTACCCACCCTCAGCTGGGCGGATTTAAGGGTTATCTGACCCAGTCTCTCTGTTCAAGCTTGCTAAGAATGACCCCAAAGACAAAAGCTATCAGAGGTGCAAGTGACCTTTGAGATTACTGTCTAGCATTCTTATTGTACAGATAAGGAGGTCCAGTCCTCCTCTCTCTGTTGATCTGTTCCATCTGTATGTTGGATATTTCCAGCTAGATGGCCCAGAAGCGTCTCAAACTCAACATGTCCAAAGTAGGACTCTTCATTCTTTTCTCCTACAACTGCCCCTCCTGACTTCACTGCTTCTGCTGAGGATACCTCCATGGTTTCTGAATCTTCTTGTCCTTGGCTCTTCACTCTAACTCACTGTCTACATTATTTCAGTAGTATCTTACTTGGTCTCCTTGCATCCAGCTTCTCTCTCCAGTCCTTCCCTCAGAGCTGCCTAGAGGTTATTCCTAAAATACTAGATTGACTATGTTAGGCCCCTGCTCAAAGAACTCCTGTGACTCCCTATGGTCTCTGGAGTTAATGCAGATTTTGCTTTGGCATTTAAAGTAAAACTTTTGGTGGTGCAGTGGATAGCGCTCTGGGCTTGGAATCAGGAAGATTCATCTTCCTGAGATGAAATTTGTCCTCAGACACTAGCTGTGTGACCCTGTTTGCCTCAGTTTCCTTATCTGTAAAATGCACTGGAGAAGGAAATGGCAAATCATGTCACTATCTTTGCCAAGAAAACCCCAAAAGGGGTCATGAAGGCTTGCACACAACTGAAGATACTTGAGTATTGGGTGGCCCCATCATATGCTGTTTCATCTCAGGAAATCCATACCTTTTCACAAGCTGACCTGGTGCCTAGTTGCTGCCTTATTATAATAACAGTAGCCAGCTTTTTTTTTTCTTCTTTTTAATGATTTGCAGTTTCCAAAGCATTTTTTTTTCATAATGACTCTATGAAATAGGCCATATATGGATTACCATGCTCAGTTGACAGAAGAGGAAACTGAGAACCACATTAGGACCCAGGTTCCCTGATCCTCTGCAGATGCTACTGTATGATAGCTCCTGAAACACTCCTTAGTGATAGTGTGCCTACCAGAGCCCATCATGGCATATTGACTCAATGCATCAGGCAATGAAGATAAATGAAACATTTTTTAAGTGACTGATCCATGCTAATCACCATGCTGGGTGCTGAAGACATAAACAGTCCCTACCTTCCAAGAGCTTTCATTCTCTTCCAGAATACTGCAGCTGCAAGACCAGGTGCCTAGAATATCTCAATGAACTTGCTGGGTTTTTACATTCCCAGTAGATTCCAGTCATAATAGATTGAAAAAATATTCCACCAATGAGAATAGGTTCCCTGAGCTTTCTCTGCCTAGATTGGGCCACCTGTTAAATGACAATATAATCATTCTGAATGGCCTAATCAAATCTGAATGAACCTATTTAGAAGTTAGCTCTCATGTCTTTCTTGCCCATGGCTAATTGTCTCCTCTTGCAGAATGAAATAAAGACAACATTGTTACAAGGTAGAATCATCAGAAGTTCTCCAAGGATTTCAAGGGAGACTGTGTTTCCCATTGGCTAGAATTCTATTATTCCATTTCATTAATGCCATTCACAACCTGGTCTTCAAAAGAATATTTGTGTGGCCTGAATGTTAACACACATGGGGATTGGAAGCGGTGAATGTGACTTGAGCCCTCCAGCCACAGATGGTTGCTGGGACCATTAACATTATGCCACAGAACCCCAAGGAAACACCTCTGTCTTTATGTGAAGTACAAATTAGCCTGCCCTTTGAGGTAGTCAGTCAATAAGGATTGATTAAGTACCTACTATGTGCTAGGCACTGTTGTTACCCCTGGGATATAAAAGAAAAGCAAAAGACAGTCCCTGCTCTCAGAGAGCTCAGGATTTAAAGGGGGAGACAGCATACAAGCAACAATGTTCAAACAAACTATCGACAGAATAAATCAGGGGTGGAGTATCAGAGGGAAGGCGTTAACATGAAGGGAGACCAGGAAGGGCTTCATTTAGAAGATGGGATTTTAGATGGGACTTGAAGGGAACAGCCAGCAGGAAGAGATGAGAAGGGGGAATGTTCCAGGCTTGGGGGACAAGTATTGATAATGCCTGGAGTCAAGAGATGGTGCTGGGAGGTGGAGGGTCTGGTTTTAGGAACAGCAAGGAGGTCAGTGGCACTGGATTGTAGAATATGCAGGAGAAAGAAGAAGTAAGAAGACTGAGCAGATGAGAGGGGGCCAGGTGGTAAGGGCTTTGGAGGCCAAAAGGTTTTATACTTGGTCCTAGGGCTGATAGGTTACCACAGAGTTTGTGAAGGGGTGGGGGACAAGGTGACATGCTTAGAACTGTGCTTTAAGATTGATTTGACAACTGAGTGGGGAGAGACTTGAGGCAAGGCAGAGACCAACAGTCTGTTGCAACAGTCCATGTATGTATGAGATGATGAGCTCCTATATCAGGATGGCGGCAGTGTCAGAGTGGAGAAGGCATCATGAAGGTAAAATTAATAGACCTTGGCAACAGATTGGATATGGGAGGTGACAGAGAGTTAGCAGTTGGGGTTGACACCTAGATTTTGAGCCCAGGGGACTGAGAGGGGTGTGTGTGGGTGAGCGGGTGTGTGTGGGTGTAGGGGTGTATGTGTGTGTGTGTGTGTGTGTGTGTGTGTGAGAGAGAGAGAGAGAGAGAGAGAGAAAGAGAGTGTCTCCTATAGATTTTTCCATAAGTTCTTTGTTGTTGAGTCATTGTTTCAGTCATGTCTGGCTCTTCATGACCCCATTTGAGGTTTTCTTGGCAAAGATACTGGGTTTGTCATTTCCTTCTCTAGCTCATTTTACTGATGAGAAAACTGAGGCAAACAGGGTGAAGTGACTTGCCCAGGGTCACACAGCTAGTAGGTGTCTGAGGCCGGATTGGAACTTAGGAAGATGAGTCTTCCTGACTCCAGGCTAGCACTCAATTCCCTGAGCCACCTACCTGTCCACTGTGCCACCGAGGCATAATAGGTCTGATTTATTCTCTTGGCTATTCTTTTCTCTCTTGGATCAAGGATGCCTTTTTCTATAGCCTGAGGTGCTATAGACCACAGGAGGTACTTGACATAGGGGAAAAGTACTGGGTTTGGGGTAATAGAACTTGGCCTCTAATGCCAACTGTGCTAATTCCATATTACCTATGTCACCTTGAAAAGGTCCTTCACCGTGGCCTTTATTTCCTCATTAATAAATAGGGTTGCCTTAGATGATTTATAATGACCCTTCCAAGCTTTCAATCCATGATCCTTCATGATGGCATATTTCAGGATGTCCACAAGTTTCCCAGGATTTTGCTTTCCTAAAGGGCATAATTTGGTACTTCCCATGTTCTGTGGTGTTCTTGAATTGGATATTGACGAGTCTCCATCCCTTGACACATTAAAAAGTGATCTTAGTGAGATGCTTTGACCAAAAATAGTCATCACCTGATGGCCAGCCTTCTACTGAGGAACCTCCTTAAACTTGTTGAGTATTGTAATTTGAATGCCAGTTGCCATGGCCCATCTCCCAGCCTGTACTCAAAGCCTTTCCAGATTACTGGAGCCTACCAAAACTCCCAAGTCTCTAGTATTGCCTTCAGGAATCCAGGCTCGTCACCATAACACAATGAGGTATTTGAATAGGGCATTCATCAAAAGTTTTAGATTCTTGCATTGCAAATATGGTGATTGAGAACTTTTTTTTTACCTTTATGATTTTATATGCATTACATCCAATCTCCCATCTCCATGCCTTTGGACCGGCTTTCCCCATGCCTGGAATGCCCATCTTCCAGATCTTGACTTCTTGGGGTCTTCCAAAGCTCTACTTAAATTCTGCTTTAATAGGAGGCTTCTCTTGACTCCTCTGCTGCTGATACTTTTCTCAACTTTCTCATCATCATCTTTCTCATTTTATTTAAGTTTTACTTACTTATGGTTATTTCCCTCAAACTGAACGTAAGCTCCTGGTGCAGGACATTGTGTGTGTGTGTGTGTGTGTGTGTGTGTGTGTGTGTGTGTGTATCCCTAGCACCTGATGTTTCATATTGTAGGAATTAAATAAATGTTGAATGAATGGATCATAATCCTCAATTCCTAGGTCTTGAAAATATTGAAAGAAAAATCATTTCTTGACTAGAATTCCTATCTACCCTTGTTTGTTATGTTTTCATGACATATTCGTTCTGTCACTCTTGATCCTTTGGCCCTGCTGAATTTCTTGTGTTACCAACTCTACAGCTTCTATTGCAGTGAAGTGACTCGACACCATTTGTTATTTCTAGCACAAGTTTGGCAAATAAAAATGGATTCTAATCTCAGCTCAGTTGTTATTCTGTCATTTTTCAGTCATGTCTCCGTGATCCCGTTTGGAGTTTCCTTGGAAAAGATACTGGGCTGGTTTGCCATTTCCTTCTCCAACTCACTTTACAGATGAAGGACTGAGGCAAACAAGGTGAAATGACTTTCCCAGGGTCACATAGCTAGTGGGTATCTGAGTCCAAATTTAAACTCAAGAAGATGAGTCCTGCTGACTCCAGGTCCAGCACTATTCACTGCTTCCCCTTTCTGCCCAATCTTGGCTTAGTAGTAACTTGACTATTAGATCAAAAGATATACCTGAGACTAAGTAGTTATACAAAACTTCCAGAAGACCTGGGAAATTCTCTTCTCTTTGCTGTTTCCACCAGTGATCAATAGCCATCCCTTTTTAATGGGGTAGACATAGGCCATGCTATGGAAGTGATGGACCAACCACTGTTTTAAATTTCTTTTGGATCTCTGGCGGTGGTCCCCATGTGTGGATTGGGGTACTTCTTCATCTCTGACTCAGTGAATCGACAGTCTCCCTCAAAGCACCATGCAGGTACCTAATTCCTTACCCACCACTCCCCCTTCCTGCCATTATTAATATTCTTTCTCCCTTGCAATTACTTTCATATTACCTTGTCTATACTTTGTGTTCCCTTCTCGGTGTAACTGCTCTATCTCCATATGAAATCTATGCTGCTTTAGAACAAGGTCCGTTTCATTTTTTTGTCATTGAATCCCCAACACCTGGCACATAGTGGGCACTTAATTGTTTGTTTAATATAATGAAATTAGGCTAGATATTCATCTTCTTTCTTTCTTCCTCTGATTCCTCTCTGGAGTCTGGGAATCATATTACTAAGTTAAATGGTAATGGGAAAGGACAAATAATGGAAGTAAAGGGAAAAAAAAAACACTGCCCAAATAAATGAAGTCTTCTGTAAATGAGAAGGGAGAATGGCCATTACTGACAATGATAATGACAAAAATAAACAGCAGCAACAAAATGGGGCTTGTTCCCTATCAGGTACCACTTTCCAAAATGGAAAACTTTCAACCCATTAGCTGTTAATAGTCTGTGATGCATTTCAGTATTTTAGAGTTAGGATGAAAACTTTGGTCTTCTTAAAACCCACAGGGCATCAGTGCACTCATTAGCATCTGGCAGGGAGTGGGGAGATTTAGTGTGTGTGCATTTCATAGCAGAACAACCACAAAATGGGAAGCTAACACACGTAGGATTCCAGGATGCACATTTATTTTCAAATACAGGTTTCTGCCCCCTTGTATCCTTAGTCCAATGTTTATTTACTCTGGAAGCAAGCCTTCTACGTCACTGTTTTCTGAAGTACATCATTTATAAGCTAGTGAATTCAGTGGGCTGCATGAACACTTCAGTGCCTCTTATAAACCACGAGAAAGACAGAATAGTGGAAGAACTAGCCTTAAAGTCAGAAAGACCTTTATGTACCATGATGCATACTAACTGTATGATCCAGGACAAGTCATTTTTGAGTACTCATGCAACTTTCTGAAATAAGTAAGTTGTGGAACAGTGGCCATTATGTATCAGTAGAAAGTATTTCCCCACAGGGAGTTTCCTACTTTGATAAAATGATTCGTTCAGACCATAAAAAAAAGGTCAAGATAGAATTTTGTTGTGGATTTCTAAGTGAACAATCTGGGTCTAAAGTTCGGGATCAGCTACTTACCTACCTGTGTGACCTGGGGCTAATTACTTCATCTTTGGGGGCCTCAGTTTCCCCATCTGTTAAAAAAAAGTGTCTGGACTAGATTACATCATCGATCCTTATGGTATTTTGGTGAGCCCTGTGCACCCTTTTTCAAAATGACAGTTTAAATATTTAAAGGAAATACTAAATTTCAATTAGAAATTAGTAAAAGAAATATGCATTATTATTATTATTTTTTTTTTTTTGCCTTGCAAGTCAGCAGACCTCCTGGAATCTCTTCATGGGGCTCTTGGGTGGGGTTGTGTTGACCCCAGTTTAAGAATCCCTGGAATAGATGATCTCAAGAAGCATTTCCAAGTTGAAATTCATGATATTGTGATCTCTATGAATGACCCTGTTATCTTATGCTGAGCTCTTGACTTGGATCTAGCTCTTGACTTGGGTTTGATTCTTGCCTTAGACACTTACTGGCTGTGTGACCTTAGGTGAGACCTAACTCATGTCCCTCAGTCTCAGTTTCCTAATCTGTAAAACAGGTATAATAACAGCACCATTCCCACAGGTTTGCTCAAAGGAGATGACGTATGCTTAGTTGGTTGGTTGTTGTTCTTCGTTCTCAAAGAGGACCAAAATGACATCACTATGTTGGGGTTTAAGGTGTAGTGTGTCCGACTGTTCCTGATCACATCGGTATGAGCTCAGAAGGCTCTACTTCAGGTTGGGCACAAGTATTCCATGTGAGTATTTGGAGTGAATATGACTAAGGATGTCTGCTAGACACTTTGTAAATGTTAACGTACTTGATAAACGTGAGCTCTGTCTTATGTGATCCTAGATCATGAATTAGTAATATTTTAAAGGAGCTTCTTTTTGATTTGCATCCTGCTTTCATTTATCCCCATTTATCCCCAGTCTTCTCATCATATCTCACCATATCACCATGTCCCTCAGAGCCTCCTTTCCATCCCTCATACCCTAAACCTCATCATTACAAGCCCCTACTAAATTCAAAGTCTACGAAGTAAAAGTCCTAGAGAAAAAATACATCTGAAATTCAGTGTTTCTTTGGTCTGTTATGCTATAACCATTGTGTTGGTAACTGCTTATTTTGGTTTCATCACACCTTTCCCAGTTATAAAATACAAGAGCTTTGATTGGGGATGTATGCTTTGGAGGGCAGAGGTTATTTTCATTATGCCTTTGCATCTTAAGCACCTAGAACAGTGCCTTGCACACAGAATGGAAATTTGATGAATGTTTGTTGACTTGAATTGAGGGGTACAGGGAAGTTAACTCTGTTTTTCTCTACCTCTTTTCTGGCAATGTGCCTTGGAGTCCGGGATTGGAGACACAAGGTTGTTTCTGGCTCTCTTTTATTTCTGCTGTCAGGTTAGTATCATGATGTTATAAGCCAAAACCTTTTCGAAGATGTTTGTCATCAGGATCGGTCTTCTGTCTAGAAAGAAATACCTATTCTGTACTCTGGAGATGAGATGCAAGTATAGCTAATTGCTGGTCTTCTTTTCAGGCCTTCTGTGCATAATCTAGTTGCATGATCCTTCTATTTGAAGTTGGACACTGAGATGTGTAGCGGGGATTAATTTTCACCTCTGGTGTTTGTAATAGTGTTTGCCCTAATTATGATCAGCAAGATGCTGGATGAGATGACACAATCATCATCTCTCCGACTGTTCCTTCCTTTGTGTATTTACAGAGTCTAATAAATTAGTGCAGTAATAGTTTGTTGAGCTCTGCTGAGGTGAATAAGACATTTGGCAGAGTGGCGGTGACGGTCCTTAACTTTGGTGAAGTATTGACGAGGGGGTGGCGACCGTTTACTTGGCTGTTTTTAAGCGGTATGATGATGTGATTTGGCAAATATTCATATAAGATCTTAATAAATACTACTGGTTTCTGGATGAAGGCAGTGCATCAGTGTCACTCAATTCTCCTGCGACTAACTCTTCGTGCAACCGGGATTTTGGTGTAATTGAAATGAGCGGGCCATGTAATGCAGCCTTTCATTCAGATAATACATAATTGTATTCTGCCAGATCAGGGTAGTGGTGGGAGTGGAGGGGAATGTTTATAGGAGACACCTCTTCCTTTCCTCCTTAGGTTTTTGTAATACTGTTTTCTCCTTGTTTTCTGCCCAACTACCTATCTGATTACTCTTCAGTCTCACTTTTTATTAGGGTGTACCACGGAGCACTGCCACAGGCCCTGTGTTCTTTCCTCTCTCTCATTTTTTCAGGGTAATATCTTCTGCTTCCGTTGATTTAATTATCATCTCCATACAAGTGACTCAACAGTCTACATATCTAGCTAGCTATCATGATTTTTCCTGACCTTGGATGTCCCATTAGGAATCTCAAACTATGCAGGTCCAAAACGGAGCTAATTATCTTCCCCCACAACTTTTTAACAACTTCCTTCTTTCTGTCAAAGGCATCATCATCGCGGAAGTTACTCACATTCCCTGCCTTAATCCTTGCCTATTCATTTTCTCTCCCTCCGTGGATTCATGGGGTAAATCAAGGAGAGCCTAGAAAATGAAGGAAAGAATTATTTCTGACACTGTTTCCCTATGGGGTTCTGTGTTTTCAGCCCATGAGCCTTTTCAAGGAGATGAAAGCAATGTCTTCTCCTTACAGTGGCTGCTTGTGTCTTCTGTTAGAACCTTCGATTTGCTACCATGTTTTCTTCTTCAATATTTACCCAACTCCATAACATTAATGACAGTTCGTTTAATGTCCTTGCAAGAAGCAACATCATTTTTCCTCATACATCTTTTTGAACATGCCTATTGAAAGCTGATCATGCTGTTGACAAGCAGCTGTTAATAACAAATGCATGACCAAGCCTTTAGTGGAGAATTCCAAGAGTTTCACAAGCTTTAATCAGTATACATGCATTAATATTAATCCTCTCTCTCTTCCCTCTTTCCTATGGTCACACTGACCTATTATTACCAGTGGTTACTGACCCCAGTAACTACACATATCCCTGTGAAAAGTCTTCTTGATCTAGAGAATGTTAGCCCTGAAACCAAGACTAAACGACCTACTTCCTCTGTGAAATATTTTTTAAAAAAAATTTTGATCTTTCTTCCTTCTTCCCCTCCCTCTCTTAACTTCCCTTCCTTCCCTTCACTTCCCTTTCCTCCCTCCCTTCCTTCCTTCCTTCCTTTCTTATTTCCTTCTTTCCTTCTTTCCTTCCTTCTCTTTTTTCCCTTCCCTTCCTTTTCCTTCCCATCACAGTTATTCCCAAAATATATTATATCCTCCATCCCCACTACCCTCCTTTGCAACAATGAAGACAGAGTTACCCAAAGTGTTGACTAACCATATCTAAATGGGTTTATAACATCCCCGTACCCTTTCGTTGTTCAGTGATTTTTCAGTCATGTCTGACTCTTCATGTCCCCGTTTGGGATTTTCTTGATAAAGATACTGGAGTGGTTTGCATTTCCTTCTTCAACTCATTTTGCAGATAAGGAAACTTTGGCAAACAAGATGAAGTGACTTGCTCTGGGTCACACAGGTAGTAAGTGTTTGAGGTCACATTTGAACTCAGATCTTCCTGACTTCCTGACTCTAGGCCTGGCACTCTATCCACTGAGCCATCTAGCTGGAGTCCATTTTCCTCTACCCCTCTAGAAAAGAGGAAGGAGTTTTATCAGCTGTCCCCTAGAACCAGTATTGGTCATTGTAGTTCATCTGAGTTCATTTAATGCCTTTTATTTGTATGTTTATTTCTGAATATTTCCTATCATACTCCCCAGTGAGGCTTCCCTTATATCCTTTTAATAAAGGCAATGAAAACTAACTGAGCTCATTTCTCTCCTGCACTGCCCATCCTTCACTGCTTCAAGGAAAGAAGCCATCACAAAATCTTTTCTGGCTCTGTTAACCCAGTGGACTTTCCCTTTCCCCTGAACCTTTTTAACTTGTTCTTAAATGAACTTATTTTCAACTGGGTCTTGTAGGGTCATAGGTCCTATTATCTAAAGGACCTCAGAGGTCATCAAATCCCATACCCTCACTTTGTACATAGAGAGTTGAGGCTTAGAGATGTTGGATAATTTGTGTAGGATCACACAGCTAGGATCACGTCATCCAAAGTAGGATTTGAACCCAGGCATTTCTAACTCTGTGTTCTCTGCTCTAGCCAAAATTCAGTATATCAAAGGTGGCAATTTCAACCCTGCAAATCCCCTGAATGCCAGTGGGACCAAATTAAAATGTAGCTGGGAAATTATTGACAAAATAAAGAAAAATGCAGCATTATGGAGATAATGTTAATTTGTGATTTTCTAAGTAAATATGTGGCCCTTAGATTTCTATTTGAGTTTGATACCACCACTCTAGGGCATGGTACCAAGAGTTAGGGACTTAGAGATAAGTTTCCAAAGGGACTTGATGTATTTGATATATTTTCCAAAGAAACCACAGTGTGGTTTGGTTCCTAGGCTAGCCCACTAAAGCATTTTTTCAGTCCCGGTGCTGTTGACAAACCTCCACTGACATCCTGTTCCCATGTCTCATGGCAACCTAGAGTTGATCCTTGAGTCTTGAAGGCTATGACCAACAAAGAAGAAAAGAATAGGAGCCCAGGGATGGTGGACATGCTGTCTGTTTGGGAAAATTCAGTTTAACTCAGCAAGGGTTTAGTAAGTAATTTGCTATGTGTGTAAGAAGCAACATGGCAGAATGGGTAGAGAAGCGGCCTAGAAGCCAGTAGGACCTGGATTCTAATCTTAACTGTGATTTATATGGACTCTTTAGCCCTGAACAATGCCCCACGTAACACTCTAAGACTATGAGATGTAGAGAAAGTTCAAGCCTTCTCCTCTAGAGGAATGTTCTTGTAGAGGAATTTCTCATACTGATGAAATTATAATTCTAGGTCCTATTCCACAAGCAACTAGGTGACCTTGTGTGTAGAGGCAGGACCTGGAGTTAGGAAGACATGAATTCAAATCCAGCCTCAGCTATTTACTATCTGTGTGACCCTAGTCAAATCCCTTAACCTCTGCTGGTCTCAATGATAATAATACTTTATGATGATAATAATACCTTAAGAGGCTCCTGAGATTTCATAGGAAGACATAGGAGACACATAGGAAATCTCGTTAATTAATTAAAATAATTTTATCTCATTAATATAGCAAATAGCCCCCAATAGCTAATGAAAGTTTTTATTCCATATGAAATTGTCATGGCTAAAATTTATGTCAATTAAATAAAATGTTGTCGAAAATTTCATTCACTTCATTTCTTGAAAATATGCGTACTTAATGAGATTTCCTATGTGTCCAGACCTTAAGGACACCCTGTACTTGTAAAAAGCTCTTAGCACAGTGCCTGGCACGTGTAGGCACCACAGAAATGTTATTATTCCTACTGAATAAAAGGAATTGTTAGACTCCAGAGCCTCAAAGAAGACCCTGTCCCCAGGGATATTACTTTCTACTAGGAATAAGTCACTTAAACAAATTAATAAACACAATATAATTTGAGGGAGGAGAGAGAATCAACATGGTAAAATTGAGGCTCATGTTCCCCTCTCCCATTGGTCGGATGGCAATCACTATTTTTTTTTTCCATCCTACAAACTCTGGAAGACAGGCCACTAAGTCAGAGGAATTTCTTCATTAGGCTAAATGACAGATTCTTCAGGAAGTCCTCTAAGCCAAAACATTGTATACTTGCAACAGAAAAGGATTGGAAAACAGAGCTTTTTATACTAGTAGCAGAAGTATTTTTAAAAGAAAAAAAATATAAAATCATACAAGAATTTTTTTTCTTCTGTGTTTAGAATTTTGACAGTTCAGGAAAAGTTTTACTTTCAGAAGACAGATGGAGACTTTTGTGAAAATTCTCACCCAGTATATCTGGGTACTTTGAGATGGATGGGCTCGGCTTCGTATTAGAACCAATTCTATTTCAAGATATATAGCTTTCCATTTCCTTGGTACAAGTATATCGCTACTACACTTCTTAAACTAATCACCCGTGATTTGTGTCATTTGGTGCCTCCTAAATGGAAGCAAAAAAGAGTAAGAGAGAGTGATAGAAGGAGTGAGAATTGAGGAGATTGAATAGACAGATTTGAGGTCCTTTTCAGCTCAAAAATTCAATAACTCAGTGAGATTTTCATGAGATAACTCGGTAAGAATTCCGCAGAGTAGAAGGAATGAGCATGAGGGGAGAAGATTGCTGGATGTTAGCAATGATTCTGGAGTACAGGATTCAGTTCAGCAGCTCATTGTCCTGATCACTTAGCAAAGTAAATGGGTGAGACCAGATGACCTGTGAGGAACCTTAGATCTAAGGTCCTATGAAAGAAATCTGTCTAGTGCTTTAAGGCTTGCAAAATGCTTTACATTTATTATTTCAGTCCATCCTTATTGGGAAGTGAATGGTACTGTTATCATCTCCATTTTACAGAGGTGGAAACTGAGGCAGAGAGGGCATCACAGGCAATAAGTGTCTGAAATGGGGTTTAAATCCAGATCTTCCTGATTCTACAGTCTCAGGAGCCACTTTGCTACAGGGTCTTTCACGTATAGCTCATGCTATACATTTATAACGTGCATCAGCTTTCTCATCAAAAATAATTATGTGCCCTCTATGGAGCTGTGGATGCTCAAGTACAGTTCAGATTTACTCTGTCTTTCTCTCTCACTCTCTCTCTCTCTCTCTCCCCTCTTCCTCCCTGCCTCTCTTTCCCTTTCCTCTTCCCCCCTCTCCCTCTCTCCCCTTTCCTCTTCCTTTCCCCCTTTCCCTTCCCCTCCCTCTAGCTCTCCTTTCCTCTCTTCTCTTACTCTCTCCCCATATCCTCATTCCATTTCACAGCATCCCTAACCTCTCCATCTTCTCCACCCACCATTTTATATACAAGCTCCCTGAAGCCTGTTCACCACAGAGCTCCTTCCCTGGATATTTCTGCAATTGGAAGAATGTTAGATTTGGAGTTAGAGGATCTGAATTCAAATCCCAACAATGCCACTTTTTCCCTGTTTAAGCAGCTTTGAGCCTTACTTCTTTAATCAGTAAAATCCAAGTGTCCTTTCTAGCTCTAAATCTGTGACCCCTTGCATAAGCATTCTCCATCAGGCTCCTGCTTCAGCTCCCTCCCAGCAGCACCCAGACTCCTTCCAAAGACAACTCTATTTTCATCAAGCATTCTGTGCCAACAGATGGCATGTGACTGCTCTTTTGTAAGAAGCCCTGCTGTCCCAAAGGTCTAGGAAGACCCAGCCCTTTCCAATGGGACCTGCTTTGTTTATGTGCTCTTCCTCCGAACATTTAGAGCACTTCCTTTCCCCCCCAGTGAATAGCTTGCCAAAGACAGCCCTTTCTCTCTGTCTCTGTCCTCCTCCACCCTTTGTGTTTTTCATATGTCAAAGAACCTAAATTCTCTGGGAAATTTCTAACTCACAGCAAACATAGTATTATATTGAAAACACAAATTGAGGCTATAATTTCTAATCTTACCTGCAAGGTTCAGACATCCAATGCACCAGTCATTTAGATGTGAAGGAAACCTTAACAATCATTTTATCTAATCTCATTTTACAGATGAAGAAACTAAGGCCCAAAGATATTAACTGACTTGCCCAAGGTCACACTGGTAGTAAAGCCAGGATGCTTCTGATTCCTTTGTAAACCATAAAGCTCTCTCTGTATATAATCTACTCTTGATGCTACTACTGCTGCTGCTGCTGCTATTACTACTACTACTACTTCTACTACTACCACCACCACTACCACTACTACCACCACCCGCCACCACCATTACTACTACTACTACTACTACTACTACTACTACTACTACTACTACCACCACCACCACCACCCCTACCACCCCTACCACTCTGCTCCTAATATTATTCAATTGATTCAACCATGGACAAGAGGATGGACAGGTACAGACAGGTCTAAATCTTCATTACTGGAGAGAATACCCACAGTGATGAAATCATAAGTTCATTTTTTAAGTTTTTAACCTTCTTACTCCCCTCTAGGCCAAATGCAAATTTCACAGAAGAAAATTCTGGTGACTCCTAATAATAACTATAAGATGATGAAGGAGGCAAGAATTTTTGTGCAGTCCATCCATTAGAGAGGTCTATGAGTCCCTCTTGGGTCAGTGGTCATTTTCTTGTTCATAAACACTGATGACATTAATGGAAATTGTTGCCAAGTGTCAGTATTTTAAAAAAAAAAAGCCCCAAAGATTGTCTTTTGATTTGTCCTTGCTCAATAACAACCTTTTGAGAGATTACTCAGAAAAAAGATGGACCTGATTAGAACAAAGTGAAGAACTATTGGAGTTGAGGAAATTCTGATGAACACTAGGAGAATCTTTTGGGATATCTACTGCTTGTGGACCTATCTGATGCTGGTCCCTAGCTTTACATGGCAAGAATAAGAAAAAATCACAATGGCAGCTACAATACCAACTCTCTAAAGCTTTTCCAAGTCTTATCCCATTTCAGTCTCACCCTAGCCCCATGAGGTAGATACTCTGAGTATTTTTACAGTCCATTTTACAGATGGAGAGCCTGAGGCTTTGAGAGCTGAAGGAGACCAACTGTTCCCAGTCCCAAGCCTGGCACCCTCTCTACTATGATGTGCTTCTGCTCATTCTTTGAACTGCTGTTTCTTATTAATGCTATTTAATGAGAAAACTTTTAGCAGAAAACTCATTGCAAGTCTGGTTTATGGGGTGGAGAGAGTCCAGGCTTCATGTGTTAGAAGGACATTGGATTGGCATTCTTGGTCTAAGGCAAATCCCGTCAACCTAAAGTGATAGGATGAGTGCCTTTGAAAGGTGAATTTTCTGGAAGTGGCAATGATGGATATGCAGTGTTTTGGAGTCTGAAGGAGCCTCAGAGGTCATTAGAGCCTCCCTGCTTGTTTTACTGATAAGGAAACAAACCCAGCAGGTCACAAAATTAGTAGGTGTCAGAAGTAGGATTTGCGCCCAGCTCCTCTGATTCCAGAGCTGAAATGAGCTTTATACAGATGCAGTTTCTGGTAATAGTCAGTATCACACAATGTGTTTGGTATAATTTTCATTTTAATATGATGTTCCTATTAAAACTTAATCCCGTTGGTTTTCTGAATAATCTCTCTCTCACATAGCCCAGGGCAGGAAGTAAAACAGTGGATCCAAGCTGAAGCTGGGCCTTGCTTTGTGACTCTGGGCAAGTCACAGCTTTCTAAGTATTTAGGTCATAGATATCTTCCAAGTTAGATTTAGAGCTGTGAGAGGTCTCAGATCCCATCTAGTCCAGCCACCTCATCTTACTGATATGGAAACTGAGGATGAGTGAGATTAAGTGATGTTTCCAAGGTTATACCCAAGTAGTGAGCATCTGAGGTTGGAACAGAAACCTCTCTCCCTCATCCCCCCCACCCCAACGTTAGTGCCGGTGGTGTTAGGAGTTTACAGTGATTTCTTCTATATGGTTGATCTGCCTCAGTTGGGAAGGAGTTGATGAAATTGTTGGTCCAGACCTAAAAAAGAAACTGGCAAACAGTTCAAATTTGGATTTTTAAATCATACAGAGATTTTCTAGCCCCATGTTGTTAAAATATAGGATATAGGCAGTTCTTGAGGAATAAGAAGATGAAGAGGCCAGTATTTTTGTTTGACAGTATCAGGAAATTTTTCTTTCTCTGTTGACATATACACATTTATATCTATATCTGTATCTATATCTATATCTATGGGAGGGCATCTAGATGGTGCATTGGGTAGAGTGCTGGGCCTGGAGTTCAGAAGACTCATCTTTGTGAGTTCAAATCTGGCCTCAGACACTTCCTAGTGGTATGACTCTGGGCAAGTCATTTCACCCATCTGTAAAATGAGTTGGAGAAGGAAATGGCAGATCATGCAAAGAAAACCCCAAAATAGGGTCAGGAAGAGTCAAACACAACTGAAACAACTCAACAACAACAACAATGTGTATATATGTATGCACATGCATGTATATGTATATCTTATATGTGTGATATACACATACATGTATGTGTGTATATATCTCTTGGGAAAGATATCTATTTGTCTGTCATCTATCTGTCATCTATCTATCTTTGCCAAGCAAATGTTTGGAAGCATTAATAATTGTGTTTTCCTCTTCACCTCTAAAAGCTGCCTAATTTGGCTTAATAGTCAGAGTGAAAAATAATAATTAATGTGACTCATCCATCTCGAAACTGTAATGCATAACCCAAAATGAGCCATCACGGTGGCAGGAGAAACATTGGAAGATAATTTCCCATTGAAGAATAGAATGATCAGGACAAGAGTGACACCAGTTAATCAGCTGGGCTGAGAGCATTTCCCACTCATGATCCATGTAGTTTTTTTATTATGACTTATTGGTTTCAGTGATAATTGGTAAGTATGAGATAAGAAAATGATAATCCCTGAGCATCTTTCAGGCTGGAATTCAGGTCTCTGCCATGCTGTGGATGTCATTGAGTGTGGGAGAAGTGACTTATGAACGTTAGGCAAGCCCACAGAGGCAATACAATGCAGTGCTCTATCTGAATATTTTGCTGCATTTAAAAAAAAACTAGACTTTCTTGCTGGGAATATTAAGTCCATAGAGATAACTCTTGGCCATTAGTTGGCTCCCTGTTGCCACTAGGATAATATAGGAAATCTTGAGCCTTTCATCATCAGGCTTTTATGTGCCTCTACAGTGTTACTAGTCAAATTAGTATAGGATCTCTCTGACATCTCATTTCCTCACCTTCACGCCTTCACAGCAAACTGAAATTGAAGTGAAATGATGCTATTCATGGAGATGGTACCTTTTTATGGACGTATTCACCTCTAAACGTATGTAAAGTGACCCTAAAACATGGAAAACTACACTTTTCTGGACAAAGCCAAGATCCAGAGGTTTCATTCTGAGTGTATAGAGGCCAAAAAAAGGAGCAGAAAACTTTGACAGGAAGCTGAGACAATATGTGTTCATTGGTTGATTGTGGCTTCATCCTAGGAGAAGAAAAGGGATTTTCTCTTCCTGATTCCCTTACTATGTTAGGCCTGAATTCATGGAATGAAAGGAGTGTAGGGTGTGGTTGATTAAGAACAGAAAGGGAAGCTACAGAATCATAAAAACAGCCAGGTATCAAGCTGGCTCATCATGTGCCTGAATGCTGTGATTTTCAGAAATTTGGTATTTTAAAAAAGCAATAAGACAATGTTTCAATGACGTATACTTTTATGAAGAATGCTTCTGAAATTATCTGTAGAAACCAATGGAATAAGTTCATTTGTTATATCAGAGACAATTGTGGGAATTTAATTTATTTCTAAATTTTTTTTTCCTTTGAACCTGTGATTATATCTGCATATGAAACACAAGGTGTGGAAGGCCCTTTCACAAATGCAGCTCAACAACTCTTCTGCCACTTACAGTTTTAAAGAAGTAGGTTAGGGCCCTGAGGAGGGAAGTGATGGACCTATGATCACGTAGCTAGTGCATGGACATATTCTAGACCTTGCCAGGGGTGTGCTGCAGACAGCTACGATTGGTGCCTTTGCTAAATTTTCAGTGTGAACATTTACACCTCAGAAAACAGGAAACTCCACAAATCAGGGCTTGGTTTATTGTTTGATTGTCTAGACTTAGGGTGAAAATGTTCCCAATGCAGATTAAACTTACAAGTGTGTCCTGCAAGCAATAGGTATGTGTGTGTATACACACATATGTGTATACATACATTTATATCTATACAAGTGTGTGTGTGTGTGTGTGTGTGTATATATACACAATACACATGTACACACACGTACACCTTTTTTTTCAGGAGAGGCAGTTATTAAATAATTACCGGCATGCTGTTGTGCTTAATAAGTCCTTCTTAACTTGACTCATCCTGAATGTGATTTGAACACAAACCTTTCTGGTCTCTTATTCTAAGGAATAAATATATAAAGAGGAGATGTCCTTTAAGTAGCAATAGTTGCCATTTTTTAGCACTTGGAAGTTCCCACAGGGATTTGCCCAAAACAACCCTTAGAGGGGTTGAGGTCGATACTATACCAAATTATTACCTGCATTTTGCAGACAAAAGAATTTATTCTCAGGCAAATAAAATAATTTCCATCACCGATGGAAAGTAATTGAACCACATTTTAAGTATTAAGCCTAAATTATCATGCTTCCCAGGCCCCTGCTCTTTCCATTATAGTCATGGTGCCTTTGGAATGTAGAATGTCCAAGTATACCTTTATTAAAATTATTTTAAAATGTGTGACATTTTTCACAGATTCCCCTTTGAAACTGGAGGGATAATCTTTAAAAGGTGTTTCTAGAGAAGCAATTAACTGGTGTTAGAATCTTATCCTCTAACTGGCCTTCTCCTTCTGGGGTGCCATTGTAATTCTGTTTGAAGGGAAGTTTTAATTGTAGTTGAAGAAGTCTCAGTTTTCTGTCTTCACTCGCCATGTGGTTTCTATGACTTATGGGGGGAAAAGAAAGGAAACTTTGTCAGAAGTTTCCATCTAGTCAGCTTCGTAAGTTAGCAACTTGTGGACTGGACTTTCTGTACAAAGAGGTGACCGAAGTGTGCATCCTGTCAACTGTCCTGATCATTGTGTTGTGGACATTAAATTAGCAGGCGTTGTGTGCTCTTCTTATTCTGTTTGAGGGTGGAGTATCATTGTAGTACACTGACCCAGGAGTGACAGAACCTGGGTTCATATTCCACTCTTGATTCCCTGGGTAGCCTAAGACAAGTCACTTTACTTACAAAATCTTGGTCTCAGTCTCTTCATCTGTAAAAATAAGGAGATGGGACTAAATGGCCTCCAAGGTCCCTTTTCACCCCAAATCTATATTCTTGTTACCATTTAATCCATTAGCAAAATCTCTTCAGCTGGAGGGCCCATATTTCCATTGACTTTTCATTATCTGGATCTCAAGGAATGGGGCCGATTCCTCTGTGCCAGAATGGTGTGAGGGAGGAAATGCTAGATTTGACATCAGAGGGTTTGGCTCCAATACTGATTCTGTGTGACCTTGGGCAAATCTTCCCTTTCACCACTCTGGTTCTCAGTTTTCTCCTGTGTATAATAAGGAGGGATGAAGGATACTTTAAGGTACCCTTCAGTTCTAGATTTCTGATTCAGTCATTTTGTGTTAGAGAAATGGGCTTAATGATCCCCATCCTGAATCAGAGCAGTCTAAAGGAAGGATTTTTATATGATAACATGAAAACTAGGCCTGTTCTCATGTGAAGGCCCATCTATATAAATATTTTTTATGTGCATATACAAAGTAGGGTTTATGGAAATATGCTGTTTAGAAAGTCCTGAGGTTACTCTCAAATGAGAACAAAAGGACTAGTGTTCATGTTCTAATATTACATTTTTTTAAAGCATTCCTTTTCCAAAGTTTGCTTCAGAACAGAGGCACAGATTCCCTTCAAGCTCAGATTCTTAACCTGGGATTCTTGTACTTGGTGTGTGTGTGTGTGCATGTGTCTTAAATATGTTACTAAGTGTATCTCAATATAATTGGTTCCCTTTCTGATGTTATATGTTTTATTTTACTTTATGCATTCAAAAGCATTATTCTGAGAAAGGGTCCCTGGATTTCCCTGGACTGACTACCAGAGGGGTCCAGAACACAACAAAAGGTGAAGCACCCCTGCCTTGGTGCCAATACTGTAACGCAATTGGCTATCCATATTGGTTTCCATTATAGAATGTACACCCTTTGAGGGCAGGGACTGTTTCACATTTTAATTTGTATCCCCAGCACTTACATGGTGCTTGAAACACAGTCATCACTTAGGAGATGTTTGTCAATTGAAGAATAAATTAAACCTGCATTTTCAGTTGCTATGAGTTTGATGGATTGCTTTTCTAAGTCTCAGGCTTCAAAGTCTCTTTCAGAGCTACAGAGTTGGATGATTCAGAGGCCCTGTGCCCTTTAAGCTTCAAGGGACCCAAAATAAAAACCAATACAAAACCACTTATCCCAAGTATATGCAAAATACATGAGGAGTGGTGCAACTCATGTCTTTTCAACAGTTACTCAATACATATTTTGTATCCAGTGCTGCTGTCTGGCAAACACAGAAAGATGGCAAATGAGAAGTCGCTGTGCTAAACCTTTATTTGGGCTTGGGGATGGGCAGAGGTAGGGGGCCAACAGATTGGTGGCATCTAGCCAGCCACAATTCTGACCTTCTGAGAGTTAACTTATGTTGCCCCACGTAGTCCCCTTTCATGTCTGCATTTGTACTTACTTCTGAGCTTTGTAATTGAATGAAAGATCCATTATTTATGAAGCATAGTAATTTCCAAAGCCCCATGTGGTGGAGGCCTAAACTCACTCTTTCTCTCTCTCTCTCTGTCTCTCTGTCTCTCTGTCTCTCTCTCTCTCTCTCTCTCTCTCTCTCTCTCTCTCTCCCCCTCCCTTCCTCTTACTCTCTCTCTTCCTCTGTCTTTCCCTCTCTCTCTTTCTCTTTCTCTCTCCCTCTTTCCCTCCCTCTCTCCTCTCTCTGTCTGTGTCTCTGTCTCTGTCTCTCCCTCTCTCCTCTCTCTGTGTCTCTGTCTCTCTCTCTCTGTCTCTCTCTCTCTCTCTGTCTGTCTCTCTCCCTCTCCCTCACCTTCTCCCTTTCCCTCTCTCCTTCTCCTTCCCTTCCCCCCCCCCCCCCATTAAGAGAACATTAATCTAGCCTCATCTAGCTGCCTGTGACTTCATTGAAGATTTGCACAGAGTGGTATCAGATGTGAACCTTCCAGGTGGTAAAACTTAGAATGGTCTGACTTTTATACATACCCAATCAGATGGGGAAAACCTACCAGTGCTGCTGCTGCCACTGCTGAGACCATGTTGTATATTAAATAGAGAAAGGGCATGTACACTTTTTGCATGTACACCCAGGTTGTAAATTACTATGAATCAATTAGCAAGAATTTATTAAGCATATATTGTGTTAGGCACTGGAGATGCAAAGATAAAAATGTAACCCCAGTCCTCAAGAAGCTTACATTCTAAAGGGGAAGACAATATGATCACATATAAAGGTATGCAAAATACATAAATGTTTTTGTGTGGGGAAGCTCTAACTGCTGTGGAGACCAGGTATATCACTGATGAAAGCCTGATAGCCAAGATTTATAGATTTTGACAGAAATGGTTAAGTACAAAGAGTGATTCCTTAATAGAAAGTTCATCGAAGAATATGAAACATGCATTTTTCCAAAGAAGAATTACAAAGTAGAAATGACCATGTGAAGACATGCTTCACTAATAAAGACATTTAAATTAAAAGGACCCTGAGATTCCCTTTGACAACTTCAAAATTGGAAATGTCCGAAAATGGGAACAGCATTCGACAAAGTTGGTGGCACCATGAATTGGTCCAATAATTTTGGATATATTTGTTTGGAATTCTTCAACAAAAGTTACTAAGCTGTCCCTTAGTCTTTCCCTCTCTCCCCCTCTCTTCTTCTTGCTCTCTTTCTCTGTCTTTCCCTTTCTCTCTTTCTCTTTCTCTCTCCCTCTTTCCCTCCCTCTCTCCTCTCTCTGTGTGTCTCTGTCTCTGTCTCTCCCTCTCTCCTCTCTCTGTGTCTCTGTCTCACAGCAGCGATCCTGCTTTTGTGCAGTCATCCAGTAGAATGTAATCTCCATGAGGGTGGGGATTGCTTCTTATGTATATCTTGCATCTAGCAAATTGCCTGACCTAGAAAGCCCTTAATGAATGTGTATTGAATGATTATTTGGACATGAGATCAAAGACAAACCTGAAATTAATGACAAGGAAAGGTTTAATAGATACCAAAATATTCACTGCAATGCTTTTAGGTAGCAGCTATTACATCTGGATTTTTTTTTAACAGACTGATGCCCAATCATGCTTTCCTGATCATGCCTTTTTGAAGTTGATTTTCATTTCCATTCAAGTATAAGACTTTATGTTTATCTGTTAAATTTTATCTCAATTTGCCCCCTCCTCCACCCCCAATTCTTGACTGTTGAAATGGTTTTTCTTTCCTGATTCTGTCATCTGATAGGTTTTCCATCTCTCCCCTATCTCTTTATATCATACATAAGATTGTAGATTTACACATAAAAGGAACCTTACAAGTGTTGGTCCAGATTCTTTATTTTACTTGTGAGGAAAATGAAACCTCAGGAAGTGAAGTTACTTCCCCTAAATGTCACATTCACTTCCTATAAGTAAGAGAAAGCTAGTGATTTTGAGAGAGTGGAGGTAAGTGGGTGACAGCTTGGGAAAAGGTGCTAAGGTAAAAAAAACATTTATGGAAAAGAGCAAGTTAGCCAATTTGGTGTGAAGAGAAAGGTGAAATCAATCTGAAAATCACGTATCCACTGATGTGTCTTTTAGAGCAGTTGATACACTTAAAAGATGTTTGGAGAGCTAAAAATTCAATGAATGACTCAGTACATTGCTAAGAAGAATCACCTTTTTTTTTTTTAAGTGGTTAAATCCAATAAATAATTCCAGAAAATCTGATGTTCCAAAGCTGAGACAACCTGATTGGAAATGGGGCTGGGGAGAAGAAAAGGGCTGCAAGATTCTTAGGAAGAGGACTTTGGGTGTGGTCTGGGCTTTAGAACTTTAGCTTGGGGCCAAATGAGTGGACTATGAATGCATAACATTCAAGGAGACAGTGACATTTTCTGTAGTTTGAGGGAACTGATTTAGCTAGAAAGGGGTCAGCGGATTATGATTTAAACATAGCTTGACTGGATGGCAGGCAGCTTAGCCTAATGGGAAGTAGTAAGACTTGGTTTACAATCTTACCTTTGGCCCTTACCATCTGAAAGAAGGCAAGTGACAACCTCTCTGAATTCTAGTTTCTGCATCAGTAAAATATGTTTAATAATACCTGTAGTATCAATATCAAAGTATTTTTGTGAAGCTTAAAATAATGTATGTAATGCCCTTTGAAAATTTAATGCACTCTGTAATATCTGTTGTTATTTTAGACAGGAAAAAATGTACCAGCCATGGTAAAGAAAATGTATTGTCAAATGGATTTCCATAATATATCATTATGCGCAAAGAGACTTCCTGGGACATTGAATAGAGGATCAGTTTTAGAATCAGGACAACCTGGGTTCAGGTTTTGCCTCTATTATATATTGGCTCTATGACCCAGCAAATCGTTTATCCTCCTGGCACCTCAAGCAGATCTATAAGACTTCAAGTTTTGGGAGAGTTGCTGATCTGTACCAGAGACACAGGGAGTTTTTATTTAAATATATTGCCCTGGCAAAAAATAATAATAATTTTAAAAAACACATATTCTGCAAAAATGACATGATAGCAAAGAGTCCCTGATGCATTCCAGTGGAGATTCTCTGTTTAAGGTACAACGTTTCTCTGCATGCCAGATAAATCACATGGTAAAATGCATAGTAGCCTGATTACTAGTCAGATAATAAGCATTTATCGAGGGCTCATTTTGTCTATTATGACTGTGATACCCTGGAAAGAGAAATTGACTGAGCACTATTTCAACAGTTGTTTTGCAGGAAGAGGGATGGTTTCTTTTGACACCAAGGTAATTGAGGTGACTCTGACTTTTCAAAGTTCCATTTGCAATCATGTTAGATCACAATAAGCAAGAATCTGATTAATTTAACAGCATGTTGTTGATGACTGTTACCCTGTTAATCTGAGGTCCTAGTAGAATGGTAAGGTGATAAAGAGCCTTGGATTCACCTATTAACAATCTGGCTGTTAAGGTCCTTGCGACTTTCACTTATGGCTTACTTGGTATAGATGACTTGTGGGTAATCAAACAGTAATAGGAACAATTTTCAGCCTGGATGCTGAATGGGTAGCTTTTTTCAATCCACCAGGAAGCTTTCTCTTGTATCCATATGTGGCCTGTCTTAGGATAATGTCTGTAATGCAAGGAGGGAGCAAATCAGTACTGGGGATTGCCCAGTAGGTAGAGTCATTGTTTGTGGAGTTTAAGAGCAAGCAAGGTCACTTTGTGCTTTTTCCTGCACGTGGGTCACTTTTAACCAAATGAATTCAGAGTTTATGAACCTTAAAGTGTACACAGGGAGCAAGTAACCACTCACCTCTGGCCCTTTTGACCTTTTCTGACATCATTAATTCAGACCCAGCTGTATAGGAGGGCAGAGCTCAAGTTATTTATCTGAATTACTGTCAAATAGGAGCAAGATTAGATATCTATCGAGCCCTTCAGAAGCTCTGTGTTTTTGCTGGTCTCTTCCCACACCAATACCATTCACAGCTCCCCCATACAATCATCATCATCATCTTCTTCTTCATCATCATCATTTTTGATGGCCTCTGTAGTGTGTTAAGGCTTACAAATTGTTTAATGTACATTGTCATGCTTGAACTTCACAATCCTGGAAATAGAGAGCTGGTCTTTGGAGACTAGAGGACCTGGGTTCAAGTTTTGCCTTTTAAAGACTGATACAGTGGAAAAGAGCACTGAATTTGGGGTCCAACACCTTGAGATCAAATCCTAATTCTGCTGCATCCTCTATGGCACTGGACTCTAATGGGAGGAATCCTTTCCAACTTGGCGAGAGCTTTTTGTCATGGCTTTCAAGAACTCAGGGCCACTTCTATGTCACAATTTGGCATCAGGAGAATGCTTCATAGGATCATAGCTTCAGTGCTCTCTAAATTAAATTAGTTCAACCTCCTTATTCTAAAGTTGAAGAAACTGACTCTCAGAAGGGTTGAGGAACTTATTGCCTCCTGAAAAGTAGATTTGATACTTTGATATTTATTTGCAGCTATGGCATAAAATAAATGGAATTTTCTTCTGAATTTGAGCACTTTATTTTAAAGAATCAGGTATAAAAATAACCACAGTCTCTCTTCCTCTCTTGGCCCTGAACCCACCCTGGCCTTCTGTCTTGTGCTGGGTTCTCCCATAGCTTCTAATGGTAGGCAGCGGAGTTGGGAGTTAACTTTACCATTAGTTTCTTGACTTAACTATTGCCTTTGGCAGATTATCAGTTGTAAGAAATCACATTTGGGTTAACAATTCTGTACTTTGGGTACAAAGAGTTATTTAATGTTGAAAGTAAGATATCCAGTAAAAGACTCAACCTTTTTCAAGGAAGCATTTGTTGTTTCCTATCAGAAATAACCTCTCAGAAGGAAAAAAAGAGGAAAAAAAAACCTCAGAGTAACACAGAGTAACATATATGGGAGGGTTCAAATCCTGTCTCTGACATTTATTATCTCTGTGATTTTGAGCAAGTCACTAAACTTCCTGGGCCTCAATTTCCTCATCTATAAAAGAAGAGGTTTGAACTAATGGCCTCTGAGGTCCCTTTGTGCACTAGATCTATAAGAAAACTTTTAAACGGAAATGGAATAGAGGGAGGGGACCAATGACCATATAAATACAACTAGGCTATTGTAATTTTTTTTTTTTTTTTGGTGAGTAATGTGGAAGCCTCGAAGTATTTAAGAGCACAGCACCCAACACAGGATGAGATGTGTTTTTTTAAAAAAAGGCTATTCTTTGAAAATCTGATTTCTCTCTCATAATGTATTTGATTTAATCACGGCAGAGCTCTCCATACTGTGGGAGATTTTTATGCCTGTGTTTATCAGCTAAGAGCTCCAGGATATCAGTGGCCAAATCTCTATCTAAACAAGTAGAAGGCTGCAGTGGGATTGTATAAAATCTCCATTTGTAAGAGGCTGGTGATTTTTAATGCTGTGTCCCTAAGAAGAGAAATAGAATTTGTTTTACTTCTTCTTTCTGTCAGGAAGTAACCCTTCTGGCTTTGTTGTAAGTGTGGTTTGTAATAATTGTACACATCCCAGATGGCTCATGAAAGCCCTTTGAAATGCCATCTGCCAGGCGTGAGGCGTGTGTCCAGCCGGCAGCTTGTCATTCTGCTACAAGAAAAGAGAAGGCGGGTCTTCTCTCCCTTTTCCCTCCTTATCGCCTCATTGAATGAAGCTTGGTGACATTGGTTCAGACTGAAGGCGGTTTTCTCAGAGGGTAACAGAACAAACATCTGAGAGTAATCCTTTTGCGAGACAACAACATGGGAAGGTTTTGCCTGGGTAATAAGCCCTGGAGTTGTTGGGGTGGTTCCTTCCCCTCTTTCACCCCCCCCTCAGCTCACGGCCAAAATACCAGAAAGGAGAAAAATTTTAGCCTTGGTTTTCCTTTCCTCCTCTAAAAGCATTTTGGAAGACATTCACTGTTCTCTGGGCAGATAACTAGCTCATCCTTAATTATCCCATGGAATGCTTTTTTTGTCTTTCCATTCATTCTGTTTTATTTTTACACATTTCATTTCTTTATATTGACAGATTCTGTTTTCACACAACAGACTCTTCCCAATCAGCACCCAAACAACCCCCCTTTCCAAAGGACATTCTTCAGAAATGAGTTAAACAAAACTGTCTAATGGCGTAATTGCGACTGATATCATCTGACAGATTCTACTTTTGTAATTTCCCAATTTGTTAACAGAAGCACGTGTCAAGTGCGGGCTTTACCTTCTAAGGAGTGGTATCAATGTAGACCATTGCATCTGGCTTGACCAACTACATCTGCAGTTCCTTAAAAAATTAAAACAAGTCAAAACAAAATTAAGTCTCCTCGTGATACTGAGGAATGGGCTCTGACTCTGGAATCGGTCCTGGGTCCGAATCCGATCTCTAATGCTTCGTTGCCTTTGTGACATTGAAGAAGTCAGTTCATGTCGTTGGCCTTATTTGCCATCCCTGTGAAATGATGAAATTAGACTAGATTAATTTTAAGGTCCACATAGAGATCTATGATCCTTTATAATACAAACATCATAATGATGATGATAGCTGTCATCTGACTACCGGATTTACAAAGTACTTTACATGTGTTATGACTAGCCTCATTTAACAGATGAGGGAACCAGAGTTCAGACACTTATACTACTTACTCAGTATCATATACCTAGTAAGTGTCTAAGGGGGTAGGTAGGTGGTTCGATGAGTAGAGCACCTGGCCATAGTCAGGTGAACTTGAGTTCAAATGTGGCCTCAGACAGTTCCTTGATGTGTGACCATGGGCAATTCACTTCACCCTGTTTGCCTCAGTTTCCTCATCTGTAAAATGAGATGGAGAAGGAAATGGCAAACCACTGTGATAGCTTTGCCAAGAAAACCTCTAATAGGGTCATGAAGAATTGGACATGACTAACTGACTAAGCAAAAATAACCCTTTAAGGAAAGACGTCAAGCTAGAACCTTCCCAACTCCCAAGTCCAACATTCTCTGTACTAAGCTGCCTCTCTAGTAAAAGCTGACATTCAACTTTTCACTCATGTTGACATAAAGTCTTAAGGTCTGCAAAGCAATTGACATACATTATTTCATTTTATCCTTACAGCCACCCTCATAGAATTATACCAAGCCCTCATTTTATAGATGTGGAAACTGAGGCCCCTCAAGGTGACCCTAAGGTTTCTAAATTGAATCTCAGAGTCTAGATCCAAAGCTCTTTCCATGTGCCATGCTTTCCTGAAAGATAATGGAAGAGTATCAGCAGTAGTGTTAGTAGTAGTAGTAGTAGTAGTAGTAGTAGTAGAAGTACTAGTACTAACAGTAATATATCATAATGTGTTACTAATTATGATGTAATTAATTATAATAATAATAATATGGTTATTACCTCCATGAAGAAGAAACTCTTATCCCCATTTTACATGAGGAAACAAACTCAGAGTAGCTGAGTGAGTTGCTTAAGGTCACAGAAGTAGTAAGTATCTGAGGAAGAAGTTAAACCCACATTTTCTTATTTCTTAGGCCCTCAATCCATCCAGTCCAGTTGCAATTAAAGGCAGAGGAGACAGTAACTGGCATTCATACCATGCCTGGAGATTTCTTAAGTACTTTACAGACAGTGGATAGAGCACTGACTATAGAGTCAGAGGACCTGAGTTCAGATCTCACATCTGGTAATTACTAGCTATAGATAAGCCATTTAAGTTCCCTAGCCCTCAGTTCCATCATCTGTAAAATGGGGAGATGAAGTAGATGGCCTTGGAAGTTCCTTCTAATTCTAGATCTGTGCTTACCAAGGATTTGAACTTGGGTCTCTCCTTATCATATTATCATCATCATGTCATTATAATAATGATAATTAATCATATCATATTTAATAATATATAGTACTAAATAATTAATTATATAATAATTAGTAACATATTAAAATATATTACTGCTACAAGTAAACTCTTTAAGTTACACCATTCCAGAAAAATAGTTGATAATAATGGCAGAAATTTCTTTGAGACCTAATCAACTTAGCCTGTTGTTGAATATCTTTGGGGAAAAAAAAAGTTCAAGAGCATTTTTCTTTTTAAAACAAATGAAGAAGAGGAGGAAGGGAATGGAGAGAAGGAGGAGGAGAAGAAGAACTAAAAATATCATTCTGTGTTTCATATCAATTGCAGTATACCACACACCTTGTAGAACATATGTGGGTTAATTATTTTTACAGCTGAATTTAAGAAGGTTCGTTGTGTTACCATTCCATCGCAGACGTTCAGCTCTTTCTCTTTTCTAATTAGGCTCCTGTCACTCAGATGAAGTTTGGAAATATTTTCACTCTGCAAAGATTTTCCTTGTAGGGATGGCACCAATATTGGCATCCATTGTCATGGAATTTGTGTTGTAAAAGAGCCTTTCCCTGATCCAGAAAGACCTAGCCTATTTATAGACAAATATATTATTCATTTTAAAAATGATTTTTAAACAATCCTTTTATTATTATAAATTTAACAAACTTGATGTTATTAGCATTTCCTTTATCAAAGAATGAAAAAACGCCTGCATATGGAGCGATGAATCTCTACCACATAGAACTTCTTCGTCCATTTCTTTCAAATTTCCCATAGTAGGCACCACCCTGGCCTGCTTATCTCTGTCTACTTTTGAACTTCATCCTACTCTCTTCTGTTTATATTTGAAAATGAATTCATCAATGCCCTTTTTTCTGTTCCTTATTTTTATTATTCATTTTCATTAATCCCCATTCTTCCCACTGAGCCACCCCTTCCCCAAAGAAAGTCTGTCTTTGTTTAAAAAAAGTGTAATTATGCAAAACAGAGCCATCCATCGCCCTTTCTGAAGAGGTATGTCTTACTCTCTACTGTTAGTCCATCACCTTAACACCTCCGTGTCAAGGTAGGAAGCAGATATCAGTCTTCTGGGGTCATGATTGGTTGTTCTGTCGATTCTAATTCCTAAGGCTTTGAGAACCTTTTTCTTTTATGATTTCTTTTCATCATATAACTTGTCCTCTTGCTAGTTCCTACTTCACTCTGCTTCAGTTCAAGTCAAGCTTTCCTCCCAGGTTTCTCTGAATCTAACCTGATGTCATTGATTGTTACAATAATATTCCATTAACTTATCCATCCCATTCTCTTCAGCCATTTTCCAACTCATAGGTGCCTACCTTTTTCTTATTCTTTGCTACATCATAAAGCTCTGTTTAAATAATTTTGGGCATAAGGTTACTTTCCCCTCTTTCTTTGATCTCTTTTTTTGGGGTACATATTATTCACTTATCCTATTTGTTTGGATTGAAGCTTTAGAAATCACTAATAGTCAAATAGCCCTTTAAGATTTGCAAAGCACATATATTCAGATGGAGTAGCTGGCTTATTTCTGATGTTTCAATATGTATCCTTGCTGATTTAAGCATGGTGTAAAAAGAATTCTGTAGCAGGTGTTGGAATACCTCCATTCAGTTTTCTGATCTAGAAAGAGAACAGTGTTTAATCACGCCTACTCTGTGCCAAGCACTGTGCTAAATGCTTTATAAATATTATCACATTCTGTCCCCACAGTAAAACCACAGGAGAAATGGAGAAAATTGAGGCAGATGGAGGTTAAGTGACTTGTCCAGGGTCACACAGCTAATAATTCCTTGTGCCTGGGGTGAAGTGGTAGAATTGGTCATGTGATTTAATAGGAAATTGACATACCAGTAGGGTAGGGCATTTGAGGGAGAATCAATGTGAATGTTTAAGATTCCTAGTTAAGGGATGGAGAGGAAAACAGTAAGCTACAGACTAAACTCCTTGCAAAAGAAAAGAGAATGACCTTGGGACTGGAACTCATCAGGACCAGGATCTGAACAAGGTCAATAGGTTTATTAGAATGACCTTCAGAGGAGGAAAGGATGCTACAAGATGGAGGCAGAGGTTGAGTGTAGAAGTGATAGCAGGGAATGCAGAATATTCCAGCTCTTCTTTTAAGACTATTGTGCTTGGCGATAGGGGAAGGGTAGATAAAAGTACAATGCCTGTGCTGGAGAAGATGTCTATGGATGCTTTGTCATCAAAGGTCGTACAGGAGGTGGTGGATAACCTGGCATGAGATCCCAAGTCCAGTATTTTTATGCTCTTTTCTCCTGCTGTGAACTACAGTGAAAGGTGGTACCCAGAGCAAGGGTCTTTCTAACAATGTCAGTCTTTATTTCTCTAAATGGACTATAGGATTCTTGAGATCAGAGTCCATTCTTCTGACTCTTAATGTCCTCTCTAATGGGTAGCATATGCAGGGCACAATGGGATAATGCATGTAGAGTTCAGCGCATCGACTGGCTCATGAGTGCTTAATAAATGGGTGTTGGCTTTCCCCTCCTGTTCCCACAGGGCAGGTATCATTTGAAGATTAATATTTTTTTTCTTTTTAAATGTATCAGATGTAAACACACATTCCATTTGCTAGCATCTCAGTATGAAAGTTATTTCTAAGAACTTGGTTGGAATTTGTCTAAAGGATTTTGTTTCTCAGCCCAGGACCTTAACTGAATGACTTTTAAAGAAAGCCTAAAACTACTTATCCCTAGATGAGGGGAAATGCTACCTTTAGTACCCAGAGAGATACAAAGACTGGCTCCTGAGAGGAGATTGTTTTTGGACAGAAAATGTCATGTTAGCTTTCATATTTAGACTCTTTGTCCCTTAAATGTGTTCTTTACAAGATGGTAGCATTTCATGATTGTGGATTTAGATATTCTAACAGAAACCCTTTGTCAGAACATTGCTGTCTGACAAACATTTTTGCACCCAGCCTTTGTTCTATTTCCTTAAATCCAATCAACCAGGAGTTTATTAAGCACCTACTGTTGGCCAGACACTGTACTGGATGCTGGGGATACAGTGTAGTTCCTGCCCTCAAGAAGCTTATGTTTGCCAGGCTTGCTGCCTTGGACCAAGTCTTGAAAGTGTATTTGAGCAGACTCTTGTTGTTCTAAGTGATAGAAATGTCACATCTTTAGGCGATGAGCTGGTGGCTTATTTCTGGATGTTGTAAAGAGTTTGAAAAGCTGATGGTTCTCTGTTTTGCTTAAGCCTAAACCTACTACTCTGTCTCTCTATCTCTCTGTCTGTCTGTCTGTCTCTCTCTCTGTCTCTCTCTGTCTCTCTCTCTCTCTTTGTCTCTCTCAAAAACACAGTGGTTGTCTGGGCTTTTTCTCTGTTGGCTTCTATTTTCAGTGTCATGGACCCAGGAAGCAGAAGACATAGGCAGTGGTGGTGGTGATGGTAGGGGAAGGGAGAACCATGATGCCGATTGGAAGTGGCTACGTTTGGAAGTCTCCATGTGGGAGCTTGAGCTTGGTCATGCATCTGGGATTGGTGATTCTCCGTTTCAAGCTGAATGATGACATTTTGTGCTTTGTTTTTTCTGCTATAGGCACAACCCGGCCTCCAAGAGAAGGAGAAGTACCTGGGGTGGATTATAATTTTCTGACAGTCAAGGAGTTCCTGGATCTTGAGCAGAGTGGGACTCTCTTGGAAGTTGGCACATATGAAGGTAAGATGATCTGCTAAGGGATGAGCAGGTATAAGCAGACTGGGCTCAGCCCCTCTGCAAAATGACTTGCTCCTTAAGCTTTTGCTTTTCTTTATGTATTTGCACTCAATATTTCTTTCAAAATGGAGACTTGTCTGTTTTTGTCAAATTAGCAAAGTTGCTTTTATGCAACCAAAGACTGCATAGACTCTTTGAATTTCAACGTTCGTGACAGTTTGATTATCTAGGAATCCATGTCTAAGCTCCATTTCTTTTTCCAAATCAACTTTGAGAGCAATAATATAGCATGATTGTTATTTGGCATTTTTTATTGTCTAATTAGCACATGGTGTGTGTCTGTGTATATGTATATATACACACATATATTTACATATGAATATGTAAGTATGTATGTGTGTATACATATGTGTGTATGTGTGTAGATGTGTTTATTGCCTGAGCACTGTCTCTCAAGTGGTTAATGAATTAGTAGTTTGTGTTTGTGCCCACACACTTCTGTTCTAAAAATGATAGTTTATTTAGCTTATCTTATTAACTTACTAGCCTCATTAAACAGCAAGAGGTAGGCGAAGGGAAAATCTCATTTACAGAAAGCTTTGATGAGAAACCAAGTGAAGCCAAATCATCCCCCAGGTGTGGGATAAAGCTGGAAGCAGGACAACAAACAGATGAAAAAATGGAACAATTCTGCTAAGACTCTTATCACAAAGTATTTTCTCTGACATTGACAGTGGACATACTATATTTGACTCAAACATGCCAGTCTCTGATGAATGAGGAATTATAAATGGAAAAAGAACACCAAAATAAGTGCTGTCAGACCAACCAACTATATACAGAAGAGGTCTGTGCTGGAGGCAACAACTTTTAGAATATTGAGGAATCCATTTCAATGTCACCGAATAAAGGGAGGATACTAAATACTTGTTGGAAAAACAAACCTCATTGCTACTGAAATCAATTACTACTCAATCAATAAACATTTATTAAGCACCTACTGTGTGCCAAAAACTGATTTAAATGCTGGGGATACAAAAAGAGGCAGAAGCCAGTCCTTGCCCTCAAGGAGCTTAAATCTAATATATACAATATAATAAAATCTAATATATACAAAACAAACTACATATGTGATAAATAAAAAATAACAGAGAGAGGAGATGGGAATTAAGAAGGACTAGAAAAGGTTAGAACTTACAGGAAATCAGGGAGGTCAGTAGTTGAAGCAAAGCAGGAAGAATGTTCCAGGCATGGGGGACCCAGAGCTAAGAGTTTGGGGTATCTTGTTTGTGGCACAACCAGGAGGCCAGAGTCCCTGGATCAGAGAATACTACTAGCCCATGTATGTAATTTCCCAAATTAGTCTACAGAATCTTGGGGAGTACAGTCTACACATGGTTCAAGGGCATCTTTGATAAACATATGAGAGGACAACAGACAGGCTTTGGCTGACAGTATTCCATAGAGGACAATCTCTTTTCAGTCACTCAGTTTACAGGAAGGAGTAGAGCATACGCTATTTCTTTGAGTTTATAGTTTCCTGACTAAAAAAAAGCATTTGACTTGATAGATATTTCCACCTTAAAGGGGTTCGTTTGACCTCTCCTTTAGAAAGAAGGTAGGAGGTATTAAAATCACAGAGATGAAATTGACCCACTCTCCGGCTCCTATTTCATTCTAAAACCATTCGCTGTCCACATTCTGTGTCTTTGTAAAGAATGGTGGAGTGTAAGGAATTCTGGATTTAGAGTTAAAGTATCTGGGTTCAAATCCACTTTGTCTATAATTATCTGTATAATTATAACTGTATATACAGTATAAATTAATACTGTAATCTGTAAATTATAATAATTTATAATTATCTATAAATTATCTGTATAATTATCTGTATCACAGTGTGGGTCTCAGGTCGTCTTTAAAATGAATGGTTTGGGCTAGATATAAGATCCCTTCCAGCTCAAAATGTCTATGATCATATTTACTGATGATCCAGATTATATGGGCTGCCTAACCAACTACATGTCATTAACTACCATCTCCTCCTATGGGATGGAGGTGACTCCATTCCAGTCTGTTTATCTATATCCATATCTATCTTAACATATAAGCTTCCTTGAGATTAATATCAACATAAATAACTTTGCTTACTAGCTTTCTGCTTGTTAATATCAAGAATGACATAGAACAAGGAGATAGATAGATACTGTTACCAGACATGTTTCCGCTGTCATGGAATATGTCAAGCAAAATATAAAAGGGAAGGAAACAGACATTTATTAAGTGCTGACTGTATACCAAGTACTGTGCTAAGTGCTTTACAAATATAATTTCATTTCATCCTCAGAATAACTCTAGGATGTAGATGCTATTATTATCCCCATTTTCCAGTTGAGGAAACTGAGGCAGAAGAGACTTTCTCAAAGTAACAAAGCTAGTAAGTGTCTGAGGCCAGAGTTGAACTCTAGGCGTTCTGTCTTCAGGCTTTTGTACCTCCATATGTTCCCCTAGATTCTCAGATTCTCCTAAGTGAGATCCGCAATTACTCAAAAGAATTTACTAGAATTAGCTCCCCAGGAAAACCAAGTGGATAAAGAATGCTTGTTGTGCCTACTATGAAATGCCATCAGGATGAGGTCTATCAGTGCGTATATTTTGGGTAGATCTGGCATATTGAGAATGAGCTGGGCCTAGAATTGAAGAGGAGAACAGACTCAATTGCATTTGAAAAGTTCAGATTTTTTGTTTGTTTTTAGTGACCCTGAGGTCTTCCATGAAACAAGTCTATTTCTTTAATACTCACACTCTTTTGGTGATTCATATGACTGCAAATCTTGGAATACTAAGGTACATAAAGAATTAGGTTGCAGGTGACCTGTTGGATAATAATAGACATGGTGGATATGAATAAGCTTTTGCTTATTATTAATGAAGAACTGTGAACCAAAAGTGGCATAAAGAGCATCATCACAGAGACATAGAATTGGAAGTTAGAGGGAAGTCTCTTGGGAAGAGGAAAAGGGCTAACAGACCACTCCATTGACATCCATGCGAAGTCAAAAAAAAATCAGAAGGGCTCCAAGCACTTGGGGTGGGAATCCATGGGAGATTTACAAGAAGATATGGTCAGGGATGACATGAGGTAGGAATATGAGGTTGACTTACAATCTGCACCTTCACAGGGAGGGTCACCCACATCAATGACATTACGTTATCCAAGTATCTGCCATTAGACAATTTGGAAGGTCTGATGGAATGATTACCCTCAGAAATAAGACTCAAGCTAAATAGGAGCTATCCCTTTGTCATGGTCAGTGCCCATCAGATGTGCTAATTGCCCCTATTTCAGATCGTGGTCGTCTATTATCCAGTAATCCTGTGATACTTCAAATTTAGGTCTCCTTAGTGAAAAACAAATGCATCCAAATGCCTGCTGTTTACTCCTTGTTCATTAATGGAGGTTGGTCTCTGAATTTAGTCCATACATTGTTTGTCATCTTTTAAGCATACCCTCCCAGGACACAAGAACAAGTATTGACTTTGCGGTCTGTGAGTATTAAGAGGCTAGAGGATTGACTCATAAAGAGGTTTGTCCTAGAATAGCTAAAGCAAACATTATTCCTGGTGCTTTATGATGGGGTGAAAGAAGGAAAGGACTGGACTGTGTGTACTGAAGAGATATTTCTCCATCTTAACCTCTCTCAGGCTCAATCTCAGCAAAGCAAAACAGTCAATGTGGCTGGGAACAAAGGAGGAGGTTCCCCCTAGTTAGCAAAAAGATAATGAAATTCAGCTAAATCTCAGCACCATGGACACCTCAGAGACTTACCACTAACAGGGCCTGGCCATCAAAGGACCAAAAAAAAATGCCTTATGTCAATTAGTGTAGTTTGGTCCTTCCAATTTATTGCAGTCCTTTTGGAATACTCTGGGGCTAGGAGGTCCCTCAAAGTAAAAGCTCCTCAGGTTAGAGTCTTTTGATTCAGACATCACTAGCTTCTGCCTTGAGGGAGACTGGAAGTGAAGCATCTTGGATTCCCATGATGTGAACCTGTATGAGGTATACACACAAACAATGTGTATTAAGCACCTGGTACAGAACAATACAGAAGCTTTTTTTTCAAAACAAAAACTTGTTGGATAATGCTGTATAACTGTATTTTCCAAGACTGTTGTATGATAATGTTGTTTCAGATTCTTGTAGTTATGTTTGTTTTGCCTTGTCGAGATAATAAGCCTTTTCCTGTGCACAAGATTGAATCAATGTCATTTTTTTTGTCTGCTCCTGACTACATAATGTTCTAGTTTTGGGTCTTTGAGTCAAGTGTTTTCTCTAAGCATTGAAAGTATTTTAGATCACTTACAGGCTAAAGCAAAGCTGTGGATTGGGAAGGTTAGCCTGAAAAGGGACCCTGGTATTCAGTTATTGGGTTTTTATTTAATATTGGAATCAGTCCTTGGAATAATGCTGGGTCAGGTAATGCAAGAGGTCCTTTCTGGAGGAACTTTCACTCATTATCTCCTGGTTCTTTGGCCTACTCTCACCTCTCTCTTAACTCACACCATTTCTTAAAAGTACCTGCATCTTTTTGGTTTCCTGTCTCCTCTTATCTGCTTTGGAGAGGGAGCATGTTAGAGTGCCTGTTGTCATGGAGACGTTCAGATCTGTCCTCTGAGGCTTACTACCCCTGTGACCTTGAGTACTGCTTTTAGTTTCCGTGAGCCTCAGTTTTCTCATCCATAAAACAGTGATAGTAAGACGTACAGTGCCTGTGTTGCCAGGATTTTGAGAGGCTCAGATGAAATAATGTATACAAAGCCTTTGCAAATCTAAGAGAACTCAATTTTGGGTGCATTTTTTTATGTTGAACTCAACCAACTCTGAAGAAAAAGGAGATTGTACACAGAACTATAGGTTTCTGTTTTATTCAGCTTAATTTTTTGAGGAATATATAAACAACCTGTAGCTTTCAAAGCTGACTTTCTTGTCTGTGATCCTTTACCGCTCTCCTTCTGGTTCTTAGAGATTGATTTGGGATGAACCTTTTGATTTCATGGGTATAGTGAACTTGAACTCCTACTAATGCAGGTCAGCACATGCTCTGTACCTGAGTTTTAGGGAATTGCCTGGTCACACTGGCCATAGGAGTCAGTGGTAGGGCTGGAACCTAGGCCTTGGTGACTCTGAGACTGGCTTTCTCTTCAAATATTCAGCCATCTCTCCACCTGGTTTTTCTCTTTTTCTTCCTTCATTAATCTAGGCCTGTGTTGCTAGTAAAGTCAGAGTAAAATTAAGATCTATAATTAAATATCTTTTACCTGTGGTCTCCCAGGAACGGAAAGAGCTTGGGGAAGAGGAATCCACAAAGAATCCAGAGATTATTAGAATCTAAAAAATATGTCCTTTTCAACCTCTTCTCTCGTGAACACTTCAACAGAACTACATGTGAGGCCCTATTTGTTACTGCTAACCACCCCCCTCCTATGACATTTACTTATCTGTCCTCCTCTAGAATGCAAACTCCCTGAGGGGAGGGAGAGTTTCTTTCTCAGAACCTAGCACATAGTAGGCACTTAATAAATGTTCCTTTATGTTCTGTTTACTTCTGAATGCTCACTCCTATATCATGTGTTGTATTCAGCACACTGAGAGATAGTATGACTTCATGGTCTTGAGGAAGGACTGCCTCAGGCTCAGGAAGACCTGTGTTCAAGACTTTCCCTCTGACACATACTGGTTGTGTGTCCCTGGACAAGTCACTAACCAACCCCTCAGTGTCCCAGCCAGCTCTCTAACCCTAGAATTCACTGAGCCCTGCAGGAAAGAGCTTCTGCATTAGGAGTCAGAGGTGACTGTCTCTCATTGATGGTTCTTATGGACAATAAGATAATATGAAGCCCAAAGGGTCCTAATAACCACCTCTCCAAGTGTCAGGCTCCTAGAACGTGAAGGGGCCTTAGCATCATTTCCTCCCTCTCTCCCTCCCTTCTTCCCTTTCTCCCTTTCTCCCTTCCTCCCTTCCTCTCTCCTTCCTTTCCTCCTTTCCTTCCATAAAATGAAGATTCACAGAGTTTGGGAAAGTGGACTGAAATCATGCAGAATTGAGACTCCCACTGCCAGTTTCCTAGTATCCTATACTGGAGGATCCCATACTTTTCTCCGCTTTCTCCAATAGCTGGAGTCTGGCAATTTCTTTCCTTGTAGTCCCTTCCAGGGCCAGAGCTCACCACTTCTCAGAAAGGCCTCCAACAGATCAAGACCACCCTGTATTTTGCCCTGCAGGCTCATCCCATCCTGGGAGGTATTGGAGTGCCATGTGGTTGGGTCAGCAGCTGGGCTTTCTGCTTTGCCCTTTGGCCAGTTGACAAAGCCAGATTACATCATTGCAATGGAAAGATTTCAGGCAACTTCCAGTAACAAACATTCTGTGTTTTGGTCTCCCCTCCTCTGTAAAGAGTGATCAGAGAGCTGGAAGTGGAAGGAATTATAGAGGTCATGTGGTCCAGCCCTGGCATTTATAAAATAATACACAGGTCTCTCCTGGTTCTATGGTTTTGGTGATTGAGGAACCGGGGTTTTAGGTGGTTCTGTGGGCTCTTTCTATATTCTACAGATGAGGAAACTGAGGCTCAGAGTGGTTCAGTGACTTGCCCAAGGTCCCACATGTGGTCATTCACAGAGATGGCATTTGGACCAAGCTCCTTATACTGATTCCAATCCCCTTCTCTTTCCACTGTATTACAATGCCAGTTTCTTAGTTGGGGCTCTCAAATCAGCTGAACCATGTGCTTTCTTGATCTCTTGATTCTCTTTGTTCTGTCCTGCTGAGAACAGGAAGGCTGCTGGGTCTCTTAGCTCTGGGGCACTAGAGGGGGAGGGAGGGAGTTTTCAAGGGATCAGCTAGACCATGGGGCCAGTTCCAAACAGGCCAGTTTTGCAAATGACTCTGGGGTAAATTTGACTGATTATGTAGACCTTGCATTTGAAAGCCCTTCCTCTTTTAATGGGGAAGCCTAGGCTTCATGGTGTTTCTGATGGGAATCATGGCAGACCTATATTATTTAAGAGTGAACTATTCAGTGTAAAATGATTTTCCTTGTGGAAGGGCTGGGCTATACCCCTTACAACTAAAGGCTGCACTTTGATGGAAACAGTGACACAGAAGAAAGTGAATAGTATCTAGTAGGGGAGTCCCCAGTTTTTATTCCGGAAGACCTAGCCATCTGGCCCCCATCCTGTTACCAGGGCATTTAGAGACCTGTTCCATGGCAGACCCTGGTTACCCACTTGATGTGATAAGCCCTGCTGGCAAGACCAGAGGGACTAAAGACCTTGTTGATATGCCCTGATAATGAAACAGCCAGCTGGCAAATATCACTCAACCTGCTTATCCCTTCCTCACATGAATGTGCATGCCTGGGTAAGATTCTACAAAGTGGTTCCTCATACATACGTTTTAGAAACAGAACCATTCATAAATTTTATCATGTACCTAAAAGCATATGACCCATTCTCCCCATCCCCCCGCTAAAATTTTATCAGTGTAGGGGACTTCTGGTATGGAACACACCTCTTGCTGTGAAGAATGGTAACTTAGCTGTACACTATAAAGCTGCCTGGGGCAATGAGAAGTAAAGGGACTTGCCTGGGGTCATGTACTAATAAAAGCTAGAAGCAAAATTTGTACTCTGGTGTCTTTGTGAGTGGGGGTTGGTTCATTGATGGCATCTGTTTCTCCAGCACCAGTCACAGTGTCTATCCCAGACTACCTGCCTAAATATTCATGAATTGTTGATTAATTTCAGACTTCATCACTGACCCTTTCTCCAACAGGCCACATTATCCCATCATCAGTGGCACATGAACCCACCTAGTACATTGTCCAGTCAGAACTTACAAACTGAGACAGAGAACCAAGCCAAAGACACCAAAGAAATGAAAGTTAAGTACTGAACGGAGACATAAGTGAGTTATTTAGAGTCATTTCTTGGCATCATAGATTTAAAACTGACAAGCACTTCTGAGATCATTGAATCCAGTGATCCTTAACCTTTTTGATGTCCTGGACCTCTTGAGCAATCTGTTGAAGCACGGGGACCTCTTTTCAGAGTAGTGTTTTTAATGCATAAAATAAAATGCATAGGTTTACAAAATCAAGTCAAAAGCATTCATTAAGCTCCTTCAGTATGCCATACACTGTGCTAAGTACTGAGAATCTTAAGGAAAAAACAAAACAAACAGAAAAAGTTCCCGTTCTCAGGTTCACACTCTAATGGGGGAGGCAACATGTAACCAATTATGTGAAACAAAATATATACAGAATAAAATGGAGATAATCTCAGAGGGAAGGCATTAAGATTAAGGAGGATTTGGAAAGACTTTTTGCAGAAAGTAGACCCTTAGCTTAGACAATTATATTGAAGCAAAGGAAACCTATTATATTGGAATACAATATCAAATTATTAAATTTGATATCAAATTATTAAAAAAAAAAAGGCTCATTGATCTCCATTGGAACTTCTGTTCTAATCCATTTTACAGTTGAAACAATAATTCCATGGAGGTTTCAGCAACTTCCATGGCCGCTCAATTAAAGGGGCAAAACCATTATTCAAAACCAGATTCTCTAAGTCCAAGTCTAACACTTTTTCAGTGAAAGGTTGGTGAGTGAAGAGAGAATCATGGGACTTGGGCTGGAGATTTTGAATAGAGAGTAAGAGAGACACACTGATAGTTTAGATCCAAAGCAGTTCATCAAGTTGACTGGTTGGGGAGCAATTGCTATGAGTCAGTTATTACAAGGAAAAAAAATGACCATCCATATTGACAGTTTTGAGTGCACGTCTGGAGTCTGATATAAAAGGGAAACAGATTCATCCATCCCCTGGCTAGATATTCCTCACGACTCTGGCCAGCTTGATCTCAGGGCTCATGGGAAGAGCCTAGCACAAGAAGGATCTCCAGTATTTTCTTGACTGTTATAGGCCATTGGTCTTACAACCTGTCAGCTCCCTTGCTAAATAATTCCACCATGATATTAAAAACATCAAGAAGCGAGGAATGGAAAGTGAACGCTTATCCCAGAAAGAGCTTTTCTCAGTATTTTATCTTTTCTGGTAATCAGCTGATACCATGAATCTTATACAGTGGCCCCTGTACAGATTCATAGGGGAGCTCTTCAAAAAGCATTTTTTTTGTATTAATATTAAACGATGGGTCCTAGGTTCAAATCCCACCTTGACAAGTCCCTTCCCCTTCCTCAGTTTTGTCATTTATTAAATGTGGGGGGTTGGACTTCAGTCACTTACTACTCTAAATCAGTGATCCTGTAATCCTGAGAATAATTACAAATGAAAACAAAGTCGTTAAATTCAAGGGAGAGCATTAGAAGTCAGGAACCTTTATCCGTTACCTGTTCATTACATCAAGAGCATGAGGGTCAAGTGCATCCATGTTGAAGCACAGCCAGTTCATGCCAGAGGTGGGACTTGAACCCAGACCTTCCCAACTACAAGGTGAGAAAATTAAGATGGATCCTGTCTCAATTTCTTATTGATCTTATTGATTTTTGTCCTATAACTGCTTAAGTCTTGGTCTTTATCTCTGAACTTAGTTCAGAGTTCAGGGGCCTTTAATGGGTCAAATTTCCTGCCTCAAGGAGTTTAGCTGACCTGGGAGAATGTGTGTGAACAGAAAAGAAATTTGGCCCTGATATCTTTACTCCACCAAGCTATCCTTCAAGGATGTCTGGTTTGCTCTCCAAAAATCTGGGCCATGATCTCACACCTGGACTCAAACAAAGAATGCTTCTTGGTCTCGTGCAAGAAGAAAGGAAATTGTTGCTAGCCCCCATTACCAGATTTCCAGCCAGTAATGTTGCTCCCTGTGCCATAGCTCTGTAACCAATCATATTGCTTTTAATCCTGTCTTGGCTTTATTCTTTGTTCTGTACTCTCCAAAACTTATATAAAGGGAACAACCCTTTTGCTTAAGGTCTTTGGCATTAATGGAGGCAAGCCATTGATCCATTTATTGAAAGTAGTGTCCCTGTTAATAAATGTTATCTTGTTTGGAGACCTTCCTCAGTTTACCTTTTTGTTAAAATTAAATCATGACAGAAGTCAGCCATTTTATTTCATTTGTGTTTTTGTACCCCTGGGTGCCTAATTCAGTGCCTGCCATGGAGCATAGCGGTAGATGTTAGTGCAATTGACATTGACATTGATGAGCCCACCAGAATGTCACAAAACTTGATTTTCCCTTTTTTCTTCAATAGACTTTCACTATCTCACTACTAACCAGTTTATCCCTTCTGTTGCTGGCCTGTTAGGAGCACAGGGATCAGGTTCCCCAGCCTCTTGTCATGAACACGTTAATACGGGCCAAGACAGAAACATCAGGTCAGGAATTCAGCCTTGAACCCCCCCAATCTGTATCCTCTTCTTTTCTGACTTCCCTAGTCAGAGAGGGAGGTGAGATTGTTCCCTTTCCTTCAGCATAGGGCTTTCCCATTTGTTCAAAGATAGATTATTAGAGTGCTCTAATTTAATTGTTTGCATTTAGTTTTATAGAATTACAATCATAGCCATATGGTGAGGGAGATACAAAAAACTGTGAGGGAGTCTCCTAACAGTGGTTAAATGGAAGGCCTTGGATGCCACCCACATTGTGCCCTGTTCAAGCTTGTGTTCTGGAGCTGTGATAACTCAGAGCCCTGGGTTTTCCTGGCCATGGTAAGCGGATCATCTCCAGATCAGGCATCGGGAGAGAGACCCCAAAGATGTGCCCTTTCTGCACCAATGACCCTGCCTAAGAAACTTAATGAACAGTGGAATTGGAAAATAGCCCAAATATTGTCCAATTTCTCTTAAAAAATAAATGCCAACCATTAATGCTAAGCTCAGATAAATTCCTAGGGCAGGGGTAGACCCTGAAAGTCCTCTTTTATTTCTTATAAATGACTGAAAAGAAGCATTCATGTTATTGATTTTTTTTCTTCAGTCAGTAAGCATTTATTAAGTGCTTACTATATGCCCGGCATTGTGCCAAGCACTGAAGATATCCCCCCACTCCCCAAAAGGCAAAAACAGACGATGTCATCCAGAAGCTCACCAATGATAATTTACATAGATCATCTAGAGACAGGGTAGATGCTAGGTAATCTCAGAGACAATGCATTGGCATTGAGGGACACCTGGGGGAAAGGCTACTTGCAGAAAATGGGATTCCAGTCTAGATTTGAAGGAAAGCATGGAAACAAGGAGGCAGAGATAAGGAGTGAGAGCATTCCAGGAATGGCCAGAGAGAATTGACAGAGTTGGGAGATGCAGTGTTATCTGCAAGAAATATCAAGGATGCCAATGTCACTTTTTCGTATTTAGAAGGGAGGAAAAATGTAAATGGACAGGAAAGGTAGAGAGGGAGGGGACAGGTTGTAAAGATTTGATGCTGGGAGTCATAGGGGGTCCCTGGAATTTACTGAATAGGGGAGTGACTTTTGGAAGATGCCTTTGTCAGGTGCTAGTGGAGAAAGGACCGGAATAAAGAGATGTGAGACCAAGAGACCAATCAAAGAAAGACACCTTTTTTTCTATATGACTCAGACCCCCCAGCGTAGCCTCAAAGTCATTTCGGCAGTGACTCCTTAGCTGCCTGCGTACTTAGATATGCATCCCCAAGCAGTTGCTGATCCAAGTATGGTAGCAGCCAGGGGAGTTCCTCTAATGGCGGCCAGGTATGATGGCTGGCTAGCTGGGACTGGAGTCAGGAAGCTCTGAATAGAAGTTGCCTCCTGGATACTTACTTGACAAGTGACCATGGCCAGTTTGCCTATAGAACTTCCTATTATTTACCTGGAAAATGGGCATAAAGATACCCGTAGTTCCCTGTGGTGAGGTGCCAATGAGCTAATGTTTGCAAAGTTCATTGCAGTCCTAAAGCCCTCTACACGTATCAGCTGTTATTATTTATGAAACCATTTCTTTTTCCATCTTGCTGGTAAATTGAATAATAGAATGGCATCTCATCCTTCTAAGCCTCAATTTCCTCATCTGGGGACATATGTAGCCCCTCCCTGCCTCATGGGGTTGTTGAGTTGCTACATGGGAAAGTATATAAAATTTTATAAAGCTCTGTCATTTAAAAGGGCTCCAACTGGGGCCCTGTAACTCATTTACTAAAGGGATCTCCCAGGTAAGGAAAATCCCTCTCCCAATGCATATTACTACCTTCTTTCAATTTATAGGAATAGAAAGTTGCCCAGACATCTAAGACTGATTTACCAGGGGTAACATAACCAGGATGGTTCAGAAGTAGGATTTGAACACAGGTCTTCCTGACTAATGAACTCTAAAAGGACTAACATCTAAAAGGGAAAAACTCTAATTACTATTCCCTCTATTAGAAATCAGGTCCTCTCCTTTCTGCCAGGCCAGGACCCAATATTACATCATCATGCAATGAAATAAGGATGTGGTTTTTCCTTCCTTTTGCACAGCCCCATACACATAAACCACTGATAACTCAGTCTGAGGTTTGCCTTTTGCTTTAACATTTTTTTTGGTGCAAATTAATTTTCACAAATAAATCCCCAACCACATAGCATCATGGGAGGTATCCTCCTCCCTCACTCCTCACAAGCATCACATACCAAATTTTCAAAGGAGAGCCCAGTCAACATGTCCAAAAACTCTCCATGAAGTTTTAAGATTTTATAACTTAAAATTATGTCTTACAAGACTTTTGGGACACTGAGTAATATATGGCCAACTTTCAGGGAGCATTTGGGAGAGGATATTTGGGGGGAAGGAATTTAGAGCATTTGTGAAGAAGCTTGGTTGGAGGAAGAAAGTGATCTGGAAAATTGAAATTCAAAAATTAAAAAGGAAAATATTTATGGACTTTTAAATTCACTGAATAAGAGCTGAGAAGAGCCTTGGAGGCCATCAAATCCTACTCTCTTATTTTATAGAGGAAACTGGGCCCTGTAGAGGGTAAGTGGCTTGTCCTCAGTCCTAACACAAATAAGTATCTGAGGCAGGATTCTGAACTCAGGGCTTCCTAGCGCCAAGTCTGGAACCCTATCCACTAAGCCACCTACCTGCCCCTCAAATTCAGTTTGGTTCAATTTAATTTTTGCAGTTCAGACCTGGGATTTTGTGATTTCATCTGTTTGAGGAGCTCCCCGTCTGGAAACTCTGTCCACAAATGCAGACTGTAAACTCTGCTATTACATGTGGTCTTAGGCAGTAGCCTATGTCACCAAGAGATTACCAAGTTAGCCAGTCTTTTGTGAATCTGAAACAGGGGTTGAATCTTGGTCTTCCTGACCCAGAGACTAGCTCCTCTCTCCTATTTCATGCTTCCTTTTTTTGTTGGAATGTTAAAAATAGAGATTTGTGGGATAACCACTTTGAAGAAAGGCAATGTTAGGTCTGTGGGGTTTTGTTTCCTTTTTCTCTAAGATGGATGGAGAACTTTGCTTCCTTGTCTCAGGGCAGTTCCCTTATGGGATATGAAGGCTGGTAGTCAAAGGAGGGCCCAGCTTTTGGTTTTGCTGACCCTTCAAGGCCCAAAGGTGGATGAGAATTCTGCCCACATCAGTTCAGCCCAATCCAACAAGCACTTAACCAACATCTGCAGTGTGTGAGACGTGTTGAGCAAAGTACAAAATGTGAGAGAGTGCTGAGTGGGGAGGCTCAGGGTAAGGAAGAGGGAACGAGGGAATAAATGTGTTAAGTGCCTACTGTGTGCTAGACACTGTGCTGAGTGCTTCACGAACAGGATCTCATTTAATCCTCGTAACAGCCCTGGGAGGGAGGAACAGGCAGCTGGAGGTTGTGATTTGCCTCTTGTCTGAGGTCGGCTTCAGAGGTGGATCTCGCTGAGCCCAGGCCTGGTGTTCTCTCCACTGAATCATCTAGCAGCCTCCACTTTATTTACACAGATAAGTAAAGATCAGAGAAATCCCGAGTAAGTGGGAAATGACTGGAGGATGGGACCGAGCATTTATTAAGCCGGCTGATCTAGCCTGCATATGGCACTGCCATTTTTAGGGGGGAGATTCCCACACCTTTACCAAAATATAGGAAGAGAAGGAAAAATACTTTTAATGTCCTTGAAAAAGACCTTTTGGGGGATAACATTAAAAAAGCCAAAGTGTGTTCCTTTATTTTCACAAGTTTTCTCTCTCCTCCTTCTTTTACCCAGATCATGAATCCCACCACTTCCAAAGGGCTCCCATTGGTTGCCTCTGTGCTTATCATTGGTCTCAGTCACTCATCTGTTTGGCTTTAATGTACTCCATGAAAGCTTTTTTATATGGGGAATACCAGTGCAGGGTTTTTTGATTTGTTTGTTTGTTTTGTTTTGTTTTAGATAGGCAAGGGGGAAGGCAAGGCAGTTGGGGTTAAGTGACTTGCCCAAAGTCACACAGCCAGGGTGTCAACTGTCTGAGACCAGATTTGAACTCAGGTCCTCCTGACTCTAGTCTCAGTACTCTATTCACTGTGCCACCTAGCTGCCGCTAGTGCAGGGTTTTATATAATTATTTGGTCTCTAAAAGTTATTCCTCTCAACAAGGCCAATTGAACAAGCATTCATTAGGTGTTCAGGAGGGCTAGCACCTCTGGTGCTGCTTGTCCACCTTCTGTACCCACCCACCACCCAATTCTCACCTGTGGCTCTGTGGTATGGACACAACCCAGTAAACCATCTATGCAGATGGGCTAAACCAGCTTGAGGGTAACTGACAGGCCTCAAATTGTTGGTGAGTTAGGGGGATTTTTATCCTAAGCACGTGAAAACTTTCCCTGGCAGAATGGAACAATTTGTTCCAATGGCCACGAATGGAGCTGAAGAAGGACTTAGAGCCTGGTCAGTCATCGAAGATGTCACCAAGGTCATCCACTGCATCTCAGGCCATCTCCAAGCATCCTGACTTTTGTCCTGCCACCGGACTTCGATAAATCTGGAAAGAGAGAGTAAGACTGACTATTTTTTCCAACTCTGCTTCACTTGAATCCAATTCACACGCAAGTCAAGACATCACCCAAGATCTCATTGGTCCTCTTTGAAAAAGGACAAACAATAATTAGGTGCCTCCTAGCTACTTGGCATCAGAATACAAAGTCAAAATGAAAACAATCCTTCTCCTCAGTGAATTTATATTCTGTTTGCTTGTTGACCCAGATATAATGAGCCCCGTGTAATTAATTGTGACATTATTTTATCTGATTAATCTTGAAAATGGGCATAATAGCACATATTTTATAGGGTTATTGTGAGGCTAAGTGAGATAATCCACACTAACACCATAAATGTTAGCTGTTATTAATATGATTGTCTCATTTTCTTGACTTTATCCAAGGATACTAATTTCTTGTACTTTAGTGGTTCCCATTAATATTCTTCACCAGTTCATTGGATAACAATTTCAGATGTCCTGAAGGTTGAATAACCTGTGAATTAAGCTAAGTAAATAGCATAATAATGCCATTTTGTACTTAACCCCCTTTGAAGGGAAATAATTATATTCAGGTTAAATATGGACCTGCTTCAGGCTACCAAACCATATAATGGATCTCTTTGCTAGAATGCACCTTCTCCTGTATCACTAGGGATGTATAAACACTGTGAAGATTTTGAGAGTTTCATTGAATGTTGTTATTTTTTTCATTACATTCTTTGGATCAGAGTTTCACTTGGGAGTCAGTCAGGAGATTTCTGGCCAATTAACCAGTGAAATGAATGAATCTGAGATCCCAACCATGACCCAGTTGGGGTCCCAGAAATCAGCACGTCTTTTTGTGAATAGGGTAATCAGGTATAAAGTCATACACCACCGTTACAAGATTCAAACCTAGCAGAGCCCATCCTGAAGCCCAGGACGCTCATTGCCACAGTTCTCAGACCCTTTGCAAGGAGCTCTAATTAATTTGCTGTGGCATGATTTGCTGGTGCTGGTGCTGTTAGTCCCCTTTCCTGTTAAATTTGTGACTTGGAAGACAGGGAGATAGTGTGCTGACTTCCATCTCTCCTGATGTCCCTGCTTCATCTGACACTATTCACCACCACTCCTAAATGCCATCTTCTTTGAGGCTCTTTTGAATTTCCTTTTACCTATGTGAGTGCTACTTCTCAGTCTACTTTGCAGGCTCATCATCCATGGGGCTCATACTTAGCCTCGGGGATATATGACCCAAAATTCTGTCTTGGGCCCTCCAGGAATAAGATAAGGGAGAGATAGTTAGACCACACTTTGTCTGAAAAAAGATCTGGGGATTTTGGTGGACCACATGCTCAATATAGGCTGAAACCAAAAAAGCTTCCAGAAAGAAGGGAGTGAGAGTATTTGGTTGTAGGTGTCAAACTTTAGAGATAGCATCAGTAAACTGGAGGAAAAGACATTCAGAACACTGAAGACCCTTGAATCCTTCCTTGTGAGTGAGGATCATTGAAGGAACTGGGGTGTTTAGCCTTGAGAATAACAGTGACAACCACCACCACAGCCAACATTAATCCAGAGCTTACTCTGTGGCAGGCATTGTGCTAAACACTTTACAAAGGCTTGTTTAATTTGAAGAGAAGACCAGAATAGTTCTCTGGAATGGGATAGCTATCTTCAGGTATTTGATGGGCTGTCCTATGCAGGAGGAATAGACTTTGTCTGTTTGGTCCCAGAGGACAGAAGCCGAAGTCATGAGTAGAAGTTGCAAAGGGGCCAATTTAGGCTTAATGTCAAAAAAATCTTCCTAATGATGAAAGCTGTCCAGATGCAGAATGGGCTGCCTGGAGAGTTGGTCAGTCTCCCCTCCTTCCCACTCCTCAGACAGCAACTGGATAATAATAGCTGGCATTTATACAGTACTTTTTTTTTTTAAGGTTTGCAGAGGACCTTACAAACACTGCATTTTATCCTCACAACAACCTTGTGAGGCACGTACTATTATTAACCCTATTTTACAGATGAGATAAGTGAGGCAGAAGGGTGTTCAGTGGATTTGCCACAGGTCACACAGCTAGTAAGAGTCTGAAGCTGGAATTTGAACTTGGGTCTTCCTGACTCCATGTGCCCCAAGTACCACCTAGCTGTCATTTCCCAGATGCCCTAGAATGAAGATTGCTTATTGGGGATATTATGTATGGTAGAGTTTCCTTTTGTGTAGGTGGTGGGCTAGAATCGAGACCAATGGTTGCTGAGGGCCCTCAGAATGCCAGAATTCTATGATTCTATTCTAAAATGCCTCTAGGCTAGGATATGTTCTCAGATAAAATATGAACCCTCCTGTCTGGCATTCCAAACCTTCCGTTACCAGGCACCATCTAATCTTTCCAGACTCATCAGACTTTACTCCCCTTCCAGCCCTCCACAGAAGGACAGATAAGCTGTATCTCAATAGATAAGAGTCACACACACACCACACCACACCACACCACACCACACCACACCACACCACACCACACCACACCACACCACACCACACCGCTCTTGCAATCTTGGGTACTTTTTCACTGACTGACCCCCATGCCTGCAATATATTCCTTCCTTAGCAGTGCCTCTCAGAATCTCTTGTTTTCTTCGGGACTCAGTCCAAGTATCACTTTCTATATAAAGCCTTTCCTGTTCCCTCTAGGGAGAGTCCTCCCTCTATCCCTAAATCCCCTTGTATTTCTTTTGTAGGTATGTACTCTCTCCATATTGTTAATTCTCAATATTATGTAAGCTCTTGGGGGGCAAGGATTATTTCAGTTTTTAAATCTTTGTCTCTCCAAGCATTATAAAGTGCCTGCCATCTAACAAATACTTATTGATGATGACTGATTGATTCTCTTTTGTGGCCTCAGACGTGCCCACAGATCTCAAGGTCAGTGACAGACACCTCTAAATTTTTGTCACAGAATCTCACAGTCTTAGAGACTTCAAGTGCCTCTGATGCTACCTAGTTTAAATGATACCTAATAGCCATCTCCTTTACAATATTACTGATATGTGATCTTTGAACTTTTGCTTAGGAATTTCTGTAGGGGAGGGGGGAAGTACCATCTCCCAATTCCACCCATTCCATTTTTGGATAACCCAGATTGTTAGGGGAGGACATAGCCCCATAGACAGAATAATTTATTTTCCAAGTTTATTTCTTTCCTTTTTATTCTGTATTCATTGTTCTTTATGTAAAACATCTTCTTTTTTAATGATCAAGCCACTTTATTCTATCTCCTATAATTTCTAAAATGTTTCTGCCACTCCATAATTGTTATGTACAGAACCCTCCATTAACTTTGGCTTTTTACGTATCTTTAAAAAACACACACATTTAAATCACTGATCCACTTAGAATTTCTTTTGCCGTATGGATTGAGATGCGAATGTAATCTCCTTGTTCTCCATGCTTCAATATATAGTGACAATGATGAGAGACCCCGATGATCTAAGCACCTTCAAAGGTGTTTTCTCACCCACTACTCATAAAGGTTGACAGCTAGGTAGAGAGCACTGGGCCCGCAGTCAGAAAATCTCACCTTCCTGAGTTCAAATCTGGCCTCAGACACTTACTAGCTGTGTGACCTTGGCCAAATCACTTACCCTTGTTTTCCTCAGTTTCCCCATCTGTAAAATGAATTGGAAAAGGTAATGGCAAATCATTCCAATACCTCTGCCAAGAAAACCCCAAATGGGGTTAGAAAGAGTTAGACATGACTTTAAAAAAATGATTCAACAAAAACACCCCAAGGAGAGTAGTCAACTGTTTATCGATTTGCCTTAATGATGATTTCATCTTACAAATGTGTTATAGGAATCTGAAGATCTTGCCTGCCCCTAGGCCCTTTGCTAAAATGGCTACATGACTCTGAGGACCCTTGGATATTTGAAAGTATACTCTGTTCCCTAACAGTCTGAATGTGGTCATGTGGAGCCTGTGGTGCCAGGCTTGTTTTCCAGGAATGCCCGTGCCTT